>CM032453.1:70279977-70344977 GCA_019049505.1 Pachyrhynchus sulphureomaculatus | reverse complement strand
ATTGTAACACAATTTTGCGAGGACATTTAATTTAAACAATTTGATTTAATAAAATAAGAATCTAAACGTTTGAAACTAATTATTTTTTAAATTTCCGTATTACACAAACTTCAGACGAAAAAATTCCCTAAAAAAAAAATAAAAGTTTTAAAAGATCTCTTACTTTATCAGCGGAAGATTAGAAAACTTGCTGATGATTGAGACAATTCCTATAATGATATATATATTTTTTAATATATTATAATCCTTCCAATTGAGTACAAGAAACCGTGGTATTAAAAGGTAAGAACTTCAAACAGGCCTATTTTATTTGGACCTATTGTGGTCCACATACTTCTGAAATACGGGCCCAATTCATGTCCGTGCCGCATCTGTTGCAAAAGTCTAACTCTCAATTTATCTCCCCCTTTTAAAATGATAAGGTTAATAATTCTTTCGTCTTTGATATTATATAAAATAGAATTATCATTTGATATATTCTGTTAAGTCAGAAAAACACTCCTGAATATAAAAAGTTATAACACATTTTGCACAAAATCATTCTGCCTTGATTTAAAGAAATTTTCATAGAGAAAGCATATGGGTCTTCATATTTTCGATTTGCCTGAAAATTGTTTTGACTTTTATACCTGAAATTAGTCGACAAGTGTATCGAGATTTTTTCCAAATGTATAATTTGCAATATATGTCTGTTATAAATTATCGTAGTCCACTAATCGGTGGCACATTAAAAAAGCAGTATCTCCGGTTCTATTTATCGTATAAACTTCGTTCTTCCGCCATTTTATTGTTCTTTCGTTTAGTATAACCATGGGATTTTTTAATTGTTTATCTATAAAAAATAATAACAATGAAATTGTTTAAATAATTTTTTCATGCTTGTCCCCACAACTTACAAAATCGAAAAAAATATCATTACATTTGCTATGTTCTAATCTAAAAAACCCATATTTTTGAGAAGTGGGGTCTCTATTAGGTCGGAAAATATAATAATTCAGGGTGCGAGTTACGCGGCACGCGCCGTGCGCATCGACTTCTAATGGATTTTCGTTCACGTTTGCGTCCATTTGTTGCGTTTGAAAGGTCATCCTTTTACATGAAAATTATGTATAAAATATCCAAAAAACGAACAAGTAGAAAATGATCTTTATTATTAGACTAAATGTTCAAATGCACATTCATCGGAAACGTACAAACGTAATTATTCAATACTGGAACAGAGACAAACTCAACTGAAATCGAATATTACGATTTTTTTTATGATAAAAAATGACCGGCCTATTAAAATAAATTAAGAGACTACAATATTGTCATACGTACATTTTTTGCAAGGATCTGATATAATAATAATCATAATTTTCGACGATATATTATAAAGTAAGTAATTATTTCATAACTTCAGTTGAATTAAATCTTTCTTCTTCAATATATTCTTCTTTACAAATTTCAATGACATTCAAATAATTCTTATGGCGTTGGCATTGGATTGGTTACTCTTTGAAGGCTGGTTTTAGCAGTCAACGTTTAAAAGTCCCACCCAAGTTATTGCACGCATTCTTATCATGGGATGTTAGAACAAAGTGCCACTCTGCAGCTAAACCAAATCTTTCAGATGATGAGTGAAATTGATAACTTTTTTGTTTCTATATTGCGCACTTGCCCCATCAGAAAAATACGTAATTTAATAACTGAGTTTATCTCTGTTCCAGTACTGAATAATTATGTTTCTAAGTTTTGGATGAGTGTGCATCTGAACATTTACTCTAATAATAAGGATAACTTTCTACTTGTCGGTTTTTTGGATAATGTATATATAATTTCGATATAGAAGTACTGATATAAAAGGACGATTTTTCAAAAGCAAGAAATAGGAGCAAACGTGAACGAGACTCCGTGCGCTGCATAATGAGCGCTCGAAATTATTTAATATTTTCCGACCTAATAGAGACCCCACTTTTCAAAAATATGGGTTTTTTAATAATAATAATATAATAATAATTATTATTATATTATAAGGACAAAAAATTCCACGGTTATATTTTCTGAAAGCTAACATAAAGAGTAATAAAATGGCGGAAGAATGAAGTTTATACGATGAACAGAACCGGAGATATTCCTTTTTTAATATGCCGCCGATTAGTGCTCTATGATAATTTAGAACATCCATATTTTGCAAAATACACATTTGGAAAAAAACCTCGATATATGTGTCGACTAATTTCATGTACACAAGCTATAAAAACTGTTTCAGGCAAATCAAAAATTTGAAGTCAAAATAGAATGAATTCGTTTCCAATGATATCCTTTTCATTAAAATAGGTGAAAAATCCAGAAGGCATGCGAGTTAGGACACTATTGTCAAATAGGAGGTTTCTTCCCTTCCCAGAAGTATTGTACAAATATCTGTGAAAAAATAACATTATGAAATTATTATTTAATCTTCCCTAGATCACTAAAAACATAGTTCCCCATTTTCATCAGTTTGTCTGTTCATCTGTTGGTATGATACCCTCTGAGGGAAATGAGATATCGGTATTAAATTTTATACAGATATAATATTTTACGTAGGAACAGAATCTAGAGTTTTGGGCAATATCGCTAAAGGGAAAAGGGGAGAGAATATTTTGTTTATTTTTTAAATTATTATGACAGTTTTTCTTGGGATTTTGTTGATATAATCAAAAAATTTGTAGTATGGGCGTTTCTAATTCGGGAAAAACACCATATTACAACACTCTAAACGAAAGAGCGCTGGGAAGATGTTTATAGCATTGAGAATTTGGCGGGATTAACAAACCAATCAAAACAGACAATTATTCCCGTCAAATTCTCCTGTCTGGTTTAATTGGTGCTGTTAATCCCATCAAATTCTCATTGCTATAAAACATCTTCCCCACGCTCATTTGTTTACAGTGTTGTAAAACAGTGCTTTTTTTAATTACAAACGTTCACAGTCATATATTTTGTGTTTTAAATATTTCATACTACACATCCTTTTCAGGGTTGGTGTCGAGAATTATAAAAAATCTGTTAATTTTTTCAATATTTTCAACCATTCATGAAGACACATATAAGAAATTAATGAGGTGAGGGAGGGGGTCAGAGAGGTCACTTAGTATACATCGTCTTACAAGTCTTTTTCAGGTTCTTGTAGTTCTAAAAAACTGCGTTAATTTTTACTATTTTCCGTTATTTATGGTCGTACATATAAAAGTTTACTGAAGTGGATAGAGAGTTAAAAGAGTTATTTCGTATATATCATGTTATAAGTCCTTTTCAGGATTTTGAGAATCAAGAAATATGTATAGTGTGTTATCTTTTTTTATTATATTCAGTCTTCTACTCAACTTCCTTTTGTGATTAATATTGTTCTATAATGTATCTAAATTTAAGATCAAGTTATCTTTTAGCATGGGAAAGTCAAATTCAGTAGTCCTTGCAACAGATTCGTGTAATCAGTCGTTATATCCAGACTTAATGTAAAAATTATATCATGTTGCGTTTTCTTTACTCATGTAACAACTTTCTAATACAAACTCGCTATTTTCATTTACCCTCTTAAAAGTTTATCTTTTATCTATATTTTGTTGACTGTGAACCACGCACAAAATTAGTTTTTAATACCAATAATGATAACCATCAAATTTGCCGCATAAATTCGAGCTTAGGCATTTTCGGAAACAAATAAAGGCAAAATAAACCGTCAGCATGAATACTATATCAGAAAACTAATTTTCCAGAAGCGGGAATTAGAAGAAGTACTTTGAATTATGATTGGTTTGTAACTATAAATTTCTAACGTCATAAATTTAAACTGCGTTTTTTCATGTAATTGATAATTTAAACATTTTTCATAGGAACTGCCTGCAAAAAAGAGCTACTCGCCTGATTGGAGACCGAGCAGTCACCAGTAACCTTTATGTTTATTCTCCCGCTTAATTCCTCTCAGATCGGTGCATGCTAAAAATCCACGTCACTTCTCGTACAACCCTTTTCAAGCAGTTTTTTATATGAAGAACCTCAGCCTTTTGGAATGATTTGCCTAAGACTGTGTTTCTCACTGAGTACAATTTACAGCGATTCAAGAGTGAATCGCTTTTTTCCGCAACGCGTCGCTCCTACAGCGCTTTAGAGATTTTCTTGCAGCACGTGTGCTATGCCCATAAAAAAAAACCGCTAAACTTCACCAGAGAATAGTACCTAATTTAAGTAGAAAACTTTTTTTATTCTATAACATTTCAATCAATCCGAAATTGATAGAAAGGTCAGTTTTGTTAGCATGTTGAACATGTCTAAACATTTAGAAAAATTATTGATGGGGTTTATTAACTGAGTAAATAAGAATTTGTCAAACTTGTTTCTAACTGGTGATAATTAATAAGGTAATGTCAGATTTGCCAACGCAACATTTTTTCAGTATAAACTGACATTTTATTTGGGAAGTTGTTTTCTTAATTGTTTCAAAGTTGTGCGTGCAATAAGTTGCATCGAGAGCGTTAATATCCGAACACCATTAGTCTGACACGGAACAATATTTAGCCGCTAGCGCTGGATTCGAATCAGCGACCATCGGTACACTTGGCAGGTTCTATACCCTCCGCGTTACGGAAGCCGACATTAATAGCTTAAACAAAACAATTTTTTTCACTGACATTTTAATAAATTGTACACTGGTAGAAAAAACGATCAGAATAATTTTTGCTGGCAATTATTAAGGAAATGAGGAAATAATGGGGAGCTCTTATCAGTGTTGCTGATGGCAAATATTTAAAAGGGTGTGTTTCCTTTTCTTATGGATGCAAAATCCTAACGATTTTATTATCAAAAGAATCGGTAGACAAAAGAAATCCGAAACGCAGCTGCCGAGAGGTGCGGTATTGAAACAGGTAGCGGTGCCGATCCGACGTCAGGTCACATTTATTGCTATAACTTTGTAATGGAATGGAATTTTATACATACATTTTTTTGAATAATTCTTGGAAGTATAGAAAATAAAAACCCCTAATTTTTGCAAATTCGAGGTGTATGTAACACCTTAAAGAAATGAGGAAATAATGGGAAGTTCTTATCAGTGTTATTGATGGCAAATATTTAAAAGGGTGTTTCCTTTTCTTATGAATCATCTTTCTAATGCACATTTGATGTCCTCATTCTATTATTTTTTCATATTTCGTTTTTCTTCTTCTTTTAGGGCCGTGATCGCTACCAGTCGTTTACTTCCATGTTGGCTAACATATTGACTATCCTGGTTTTATTTACTGTTGCTAGGAAAAATTGCTGGCTTGTTTTTTCAAACCATTGCCTCAGGTTTTTGAGCCATGAAGTTGTCCGATACTTCTTTTCCCTGTATTTTGCCTTAAATTATTAGATGTAAGGTAGCACACTTTTCAGGGTCTCATTACGTGTCCTAGGTGATGATGATGATGTTATTAAGTCCGGGCGCATCGACTACACAGGTCATTTAGCGCCCCGCAAAGTATTATGTTTTAGACTTTAAAATGAATTTCTTGGAGGAAATTGTTAATGTTACCTTTGATCTGTTCATAGGAATCTATGACACATTTTAGCTTTGAAGGTATGTTGTGTTTGTCTCTCATACTCTTGTAGTGCGCCGACTCGAATATGTGTAGGATAGTTAGAGGCGCGTAGCAGCCTGAGCATATAGGTGATGGTTCCCTATTCATGAGATGGGAGTGGGTAGCGTGCGTATGACCTATCGCTAGTCTTCTTCTGTGCACGTTGTCCCTTCTTCCCATGTTGGTAGAGTCGAGTGGAGGGTAGACTTCAGGCTTAATGGACCATAGCTTGTTATTTGGATCTTCTAAGTCCCAGTCTAGTTGAAACAGTGTTTTGTAGAAGGAACTAAGATACTTGTTGAAGTTCGAGTAGTGGTTTTCTGCCATGATTAGGTCCTAGGATCCTAGGTATTCCAGTTTTCGGCTCTTTATTGTATTCACTATTTCTGTTGTTTTATTTAAAAGCTTTAAAACTGAATCATTGGTTATTTGGTCAATCCACTTGATTTTCAACATCCGACGGTAAGTCCACATTTCAAAGGCCTCCAAGCGTATCCGTGAGCGTTCACGCTTCGACTCCGTATAACAGCACAGGGAAAACATAACATCTAATCATCCTTACTCGGAGGTCTATATTTAGATCGTGGTTACATAGCACCTGTTTCATTTTTACAAAAGTTGCCCGTATCTTCACTATTCTACTCTTAACTTCAAAACTTGGGTCCCGTTGGTGGCTAATTATAGTTAGATAGGTTAATTTATTTACTCGTCCGAAGTTCGTACCACCAATTTTTCTGGACAACTCCTTGTGTGATTAAGATGATATATTTAGTTTTACCGGTGTTGAGTTTCAGCCCATAGTCTTTGCATGAGCTCGTTGTTTTGTTCATTAAATATTGTAGTTGCCCGTTGGAATTTGCCAGAATTGACGTATCATCAGCGTAGCGGACGTTATTGATCACTTGTCCATGGATTATTATACGGGCGTCAGTATCAAAAAGAACTTTGCAAATTTGTTCAGAATATAAACTGAAGAGAGGGGGAGATAAAATACATCTGTCTGTCGCACGCCTTTTTAATTTCTATCTCATCTCTAGTCTGATTTCTTACTTGGACATTCGCTGACTATTGCCAAAATAAGCCGGCTATTATCCGGACATCCTTGTCATCTGGTTCAGTCGTTTTCAAAATCTGCATCGTTTTGTCATGTTGTATCCGATCAAACGCTTTCTCCAAATCAATTGAACACATATACACGTTGTAGTTACCAACTCGACATCTCGGTATCAGGACTAGAATGCTAAACAGTGCTTCACGTGTGCCTAGGCCGCACAGAAGAAAAATATCCCCAAAAGCTGGCCAAAATATGAAAGTATTATTCGATTTCGACAAAACTCGGTATATCAGGCTTTTCGGAACCGCTGATTACGCATATGAAGTCAAGTTTTCAAAAAACCAAATGACGTCCCCAAAATGGCGGGCTATTTTTGGAAAAAAAACGTGAGTTACTTTTATGAAACTGTGCATATATGGGGTTTTTGTGATCGCTAACTACGAGTATGAAGTTCAAATTTTAAAAAACAAAATGGCGGCTCCAAAATTTTGGAATAACGTGAGTTATTTTTATAAAACTCTGTATTCATGGGTTTTTGATGTCGCTGATTACGAATATGAAGTTTATATTTCAAAAAACAAAATGGCGGCTGCAAAACAGCGGACTAATTTTAGATAAACGCCAATTCACATTCATACAAGTAATAGCCATTACCCCGATCTCAAATTTCTTCCGCCTAACTGATCAAATTAATAAGTTTCTTATCTCAAAGGAACAACAGACCACAATGACCTCTATGAAAACACCATTATCCACAACGCACAAATCACATGGAACAGGATCATTACTCATAAATTCAAACAACGAAATAAAGCTAGAAATTTGTAGAAAATAACTATATCAGTTATTTTTCAACACTAATTAGCAACAGGTCACAAAATAGATTTTAATAGTTGTGAACAAATAATATTACAAAATGAGAGTCATCCGAGAAGCGATCGAAATTGAGAAAAAGGGCACCATAACTAAAAAAAAGATGCATCAACCTCCCAGCTGTATCGAAATGCGTAATAACGAAAGATATCAACGCATTAGCAACCGCCTATTGAACAAGCCAGAAAACCGTCTACAAGAGACCAGAAAAAGCAGCACCGACCATATATATATATATATATATATATATATATATATATATATATATATATATATATATATATATATATATATAGGTAACATTCATAACTCATAAACTCAGTTTACAATCAACTATTGATAATAACAAGACTTTGGCGAAACGTTTGCGCTTTTTCAGACAGAACAACACTGACTAACGGATACACTTATAGAGTATACGAGGCTGGTTTGAAAAGTCCGTGCAAAAATAAAAATTACTTATGTGTTTGGGGTAAACCATTTTTATTTTTCGACATAGTCTCCTTTTAGGCTTATACACTTCGTCCAACGATGTTCTAGTTTGTTGATCCCTTCCGAATAATAGGATTTGTCCAAGTCTGCAAAATATCCATTAGTGTCTGCAATCACCTCCTCGTTTGAATAAAATCTTTGTCTCGCCAGCTATTTCTTCAATTTGGGGAACAAATAGCAGTCCGAGGGAGACAAGTCTGGAGAATAGGGGGATGTGAAACGAGTTGGAATCCTATTTCCATTAATTTTGCGACCACAACTGCTGAGGTGTGTGCTGGTGCGTTGTCGTGATGGAAAAGGACTTTCTTGTGGGCCAATCGCGGGCGTTTTTTTTGCAGCTCGGTTTTCAAACGGTCCAATAACGATGAATAATATTCACCTGTAATAGTTTTACCCTTTTCCAGATAGTCGATGAGGATTATCCCTTGCGAATCCCAAAAGACAGTCGCCATAACCTTTCCGGCCGAAGGAACGGTCTTCGCCTTTTTTGGTGCAGATTCCCCCTTGGTAACCCATTGTTTAGATTGTTGTTTGGTCTCAGGAGTATAGTAATGTATCCATGTTTCATCCACAGTGACGAAACGACGCTTAAAGTCCTCCGGATTCTTCTGGAACAGCTGCAAACCATCCTTGCAACACTTCACACGATTCCGTTTTTGGTCAAGCGTGAGCAATCGCGGCACCCATCTTGCGGATAGCTTTCTCATGTGCAAATGTTTATGCAAAATATTATGTGCCCGTTCAGTCGAGATGCCCACAGCACTAGCAATCTCACGCACTTTAACTCTTCTGTCATCCATCACCATATCATGGATTTGATCAATGATTTCTGGAGTCGTAACCTCCACAGGCCGTCCAGAACGTTCAGCGTCACTGGTGCCCATATGGCCAGTCCGAAAATTTTGAAACCACTTATAAACTGTTCTAATCGAAGGTGCAGAGTCACCATAATGTTTATCAAGCTTCTCTTTAGTCTCCTGAGGCGTTTTGCCTTTCATAAAGTAATGTTTAATCACCACACGAAATTCTTTTTCGTCCATTTCTTGAAAATCACTCGACTTCCTTGATTCACACGAATGCCAAACACAAAGAAATAGACCAATATGGCTGAAACTTGGTGTGCGTTCATTCAAGAGATGCTACTAACTAAACATGACCTCGATACGCGCCGGTGGTGCCATCTCTCGGATTTTGCACGGACTTTTCAAACCAGCCTCGTATAGTATATATAGTGTATATATACGAGGCTGGTTCGTTTGTGATTTCTATAGTCGTGATTTTAAGTTGGGTATTTTTTAATATAGATGATAATTTAACATATATTTAACGGGGAATGTTTGCTCAATTTAAATTATATAAGGAGACACTGTAATAAATGATGCTATAAGTTTTAACAATAGGTAAAAGATGTCAAAAAATTTAGAAAGACGATTACTTGTGTATATTAAGTAAATAAGAACCTACAGCCTTGGCCAAAAGTATTAGGCACCCCCTAATAAACACGTGAAACTCATAGAATATTTAAAAAAAAACTAACTGTTTTAACAATACTATAGGCGGCGCTGTCAAACGCTAACTTAAACAATAGACAATCCCGTTTACAGGTCCATAAAACACCTGGCCCACAAAATTGCGATAATGAGGTTTTTTGAAAAATATTTTTAATGTTTTATCAGTCTCTTTTTACTACTTGTAGTCTCAAGAAGCTTCCGTGCGTGTTTTATTTGTGAACTGGACATTCGACAAACGAATTAAATTTCAAACCCTACATGAACAAGGCAAGTCCCAAGTAGAAATAGCCAAGTCAGTGAAATGTTCTCGGTGCGCAGTGCAATGTGCTATTAAAAGGTTTGTGGAGACTGGCTCTCATGCCAACAAAATGAGAACGGGCAGAAAACGTAAGACTAATGAGCGACAGGACAGAAAACTCATCCGCGAGTCTATTAAAAATCGAAAACAAACATCATCTGAGCTCGCTGCAACTCTGTCGGAAGAGATTGGGATGCCGATTAGTTCTCGAACGGCAAAGAGAAGACTAACAGAAGCTGGATTAAGAGGGTGCAAAGCTAGAAAGAAGCCTTGGCTTTCAGAGACCAATAGGAAGAAACGCTTAGAGTGGGCTCTGAAGCACCAACATTTTAGCGAAGAGGATTGGTCTAATGTTTTATGGTCCGACGAATCCAATTTTGAAGTAAGTTTTTATATGATTTAATTTAACAAATAACTACATACAATTACTCTTGATTTAATCCGTCTTAGTCAAAATAATAACTAATTGTTTAATTGAGTATTTTTTTCTATTCTTAGAGCTATTCAGAACGTCAGGTGTGACATTCGTGAGGCGGCGTGTCGGGCGAGGAATACCATCCAGATTGCGTGGTACATACTGTAAAACACGGAGGAGGCAGCATTATGATCTGGAGCTACATGGCTGCTAAAGGTGTCAGCGAAATGTTCGTTTGTGAAGGCCGCATAAACAGCCAAAAGTGCATAAATGTACTACAAACTGTACTGATGCCTTCGCTAACGCGCGACACTAATTTAGACGACATCAAATTCCAGCAAGATAATGTACCTTGTCATAAATCAGCGGCTACGATGCGTTGGTTTAGAGACAATAACATTGTCTTGTTGGATTGGCCGGCGCATTCTCCAGATCTAAACCCTATCGAGCATCTTTGGGGTATTCTGAAGCGCAAGATACGGGAGCATAGCATAATATCAAAAGTAGCGCTAAAAGGGATGAGTGGGATGCCATAAGTACAACTGAATGTACTAGGCTTGTACGCAGCATGCCCCAAAGAATTGCTGCTGTAATTAAAGCTAAGAGCGGACACACCAAATATTAATTTATTTCGTAATTTTACCTCAATATATGATTTTACAAAACATACGAATTTAATTTTTTACCCTGAAACACAAGAAATGAAGTAAATTGTATGGTGCCTAATACTTTTGGCCAAGGCTGTATCTATCTTACTGCTAAGAAGCAGAGTAGAAGATAATTATTAGGGTGACATGTTGTCTTTGCTTGTGCAACAACTTTTCAGTGCGACTTTCCAATTTTTACTTCGGCAAAATTGTACTTGGCAGTTTTTTGTTGACTTTACATAAAACTGATTTTTATTACTCCCACTTATTATACACAAAGTTGTCTAAAACTACTAACTAAAGCTTAGAGACTTGCGGTAACAAGTAGTGTCAACTAAACCATTAACATGATTACATTAGAAATAAAACTTTCCACAAGCGAGACCTTAATAAACAATTAGGACAAAGTATGGTTGTTTGTAATTACAAATTTCTAGAGCAGTAAACTTAAGTTGACTCTCCTTGTCTAGGTAATAATTTAAACATAAACACAGAGAAACTACTTGTGATGGCTATAATTTCTAAGTATGTTGCATCTAGAGTTTCAAGTCAATTTAGTTGAACAAAATTTATTATTAATAAATAAAATAATTTATTTTACTAACATTTTAATGTCTTCATGGAAAGATCAAATTCGTTAATACAGAAAACACGTCGAAAACTCTACAATGAATTGTTGCTGGTGCTTATTAAGTGAATGAGGGCATAACAGGTTGCTTTTATCAGTCTCCTTTCTGACACTTCTTTAATAGAGTGATGCGTTTCCTTTTCTTATATAACATTTTTCTAATATAAACTTGTTGCTGTCTATCTATGTTTATAAAAATTTATTTAAAAATTTTGAATTGTTTGACTATTTTAACTAAACGCAACATTAATTCTTAATTTTTTAATTATAATCGGAAACCAATAAATTTATTTTATTAATTGAAGCTTAAGTTATTTTCGGAAATAAGTTGAAAAAAATAAAACATCAGTAGAATTATTTTATCAGAAATTCAACTTTACATAAGTAGGGAGTTTCTAAGTAAACATAAGGAAGAATTATGTTTGTTTGTAATTACTTTCTCAAGCCCGGAATTTAAGTTGATTATCTTCTTATCTAAGCGATAATTAAAACAAACTTTATGGAGAACCACTAGTGGTAGCTAAAATTTCTACGGACATTGCGTCTAAAAGTTCTATGGCATTTAGAATTAAAAGAATAAACAAATAACTTTAAAATAACAATTTATTTTCATAAATTTTGAAAAACGTTGCTTTTAAAGGGTGATTGTCTGAGATAATTTTAGGCGTTTGGGTAAATGTCGAACAATTGACAAATAGCAATATTGTTTACGCTGAAGGTGTAACGGTTTCTCTACTCTGATTTGAGAATCTGCGCATTTGATTATTTGCATTGCAAATGTCTTACAAGCTGAATTTACGAATGTGCGTTGCTTCTTTGTTTGGACAACTGTCCACGAAGTAAATTCTCGAAGCGTCTGAAGATAAGCCAATATCTCGCGACATCATATTTCGTGTTTTGCGTGATTGCCGCCAAGGCAAAGAACCAAAAAATACTAAATAAAAAAATCCGGTCGGTCACCTGTTCTTAGCAGAAGAACAACGAAAAATTTTCTGTCAAGCGCAAAAGACAAAGTTGGGCAGTCGCAAAGAAAATTGTCGAGAAAATACGGTGTTTCGCAATCAACTGTGCATCGAATTTTGAAGACAAATAATGTGCAAGTTCGAAAATGTAAAAAGGCACCTAAATACACCGCAAGGCAGCTCGAAAAAATACCAAAATGTTGCCGTGCACTTCGGGTTAAGCATTTCACGAATGGGAAATTCATGGTTAATACTTCACATTTTCGAATAGTTCTTTCAGTGGAAATGATTCTTTCTACACTGACGATTATGAAGCAGCACTGGACGACGTCAAATACGCCGGCAAAATGATATTTGAACTAAAACTGTTGATGTGGATTGCCATTTCATCGAAAAGTATTTCAGCTCCATATTTCCAACCAAGCAGTGCTGTTGCAGTCAATTCTGATGTGTATTGAAGCAGTTTATCAAAGAAAATCATGCGCGCGACAAAATAATCTTCTGACCAGTCCTTGCACGTTGTCATTCTACAAAAAAAAAACACGAGAATGGCTCAAAAGTCAAAAAAATGAATTTGTACTGAGATATGAAAATTCACCAAATGTTCCACAGGCACGACCAATTGAAAGATTTTGGGCAATACTTCCATGTAACATTTATGAAAATGGTTGGAAAGCACAAAACTACCGGCACTTGATTGGCAGAATACAGAGGAAATTGAAAGAAACCGACGTTTCGATCGTCCAACGCCTGATGGATGGCGTTTTAAGCAAGCTGCGCAAAATCGAAGATAATGGTTCATTCTCTACAATGTAAACGTGCTATTTGATAGATTTTGAATAAATTTATACGATATAAGCAACAGCATTTGAAATATTTTTCCTGGTTTCACTTATACACGCACCTGAAATTAGTCTCAAGATAAATGAATCACCGTTATGAAGTTTATGAAATCATAATAGTATATTTTCAGTCTTAATTTCCACACATATGTATTATATATATATATATATATATATATATATATATATATATATATATATATATATATACATATATATATATATATATATATATATATATATATATATATATATATATATATATATATATATATATATATATATATATATATATATATACATATATATATATATATATATATATATATATATATATATATATATATACATATACATATATATATATATATATATATATATATATATATATATATATATATATAAGCTATATTTTTTATTTTGTGTACCTTTCTGGGCTTAACACAAAATCAATTTTTTAATTCTGTAAGGATCTCACTGCTGACAAATTTCTAATTATATACACTTTCAAAACCAAGCAGTATCATCAGAAAAACAGCTGTTAAGAAGTTATAGCTTCTTAATAAACATCAGCACCAATTATATAGTTCTTTGTAATTACAAGTTTCTACAGCTGTAAACTTAAGTAGATTCCCCTTCTTTAGGTGATAATTTGAACATAAACTTCAAGGGAAATTACTTGTAACACCTCCGGATCCTAAATATGTTGCATTTAAAAATTTCATAACATTTCTTGTTAACTGAAAATACCTTATTTTACCAGCATGGCAAAAATTTGTAATTAGATCTTGCCTTAATTAGTCTTCTTTATGATAGTCAACAATGTGATGTGTTTTTCTGTTCACATAATATCAACACTTTTTTATAATGATGATGACGGAATACCTGCTGTAGTACTAAAAAATGCGCGAGTAAACTAACACCAGTTTTCTGTAGACTTTTCAACCAATCCTACAAAAAGGAAATATTTCCATTTTGCTGGAAGTTCGCTACAATTGAACCGAAACCCAAAAAGGGCAAGAAAACCTTGCCAAACAAATACCGACCAGTCGCACTGCTTTCAATAATACCGAAAATCAGGGAAAAGGCGATCAATCAGCATGTGCTGAGTGCATCTTGAAAGATAAAATATTTTTAGCGACAATCAATATGACTTTCATAAGCAAAGAACTAACTTATGTGACACATGTTTGGAACAATCAATCGAACACGTTGGAGAATCTCGAGCGGTTGCACCTGATATATCCATAGCATTCGACCGTGTTTGGTACGATGGATTGTTAGCTACGTTACACTGTTATGGTACGTCTAAACCTTAGAGCGTTCTTTACGAGTGGCATTCAACGGATTTATTTCTAACACCTACACTATAACCGCTAGTATGCCTCTTGTGAGTGCCTCTTACTCTCTTTCTAATCTAAATCAACGAACTGGAAAGGATCAGGACTCCAATCTACATCGCTGCAGATGACAGTACGCCGACAGACAGCAAGAAGTCGTTCAACTTAACAAATCTATCTTGGAGTGACAGTAACCAAGTAGAATTTAACGCTACAAAAACCCAGGTTACAGTTTATTCTAAAAAAGTTACCGTTGCAGAACCTGACCCCGTCGGGGCATTCCATTCCTGCAGCATCGTCACTCAATCTGCTCGGCGTTAATTTGGGAGCAAATATGTCCTCGCGAACTAGAAAGCTCTCACTCCACAACAACTGTTGATTGTATACAAAGCCCAAATTCGACCAACGAAGGAATATTACTCCCATGTTTGGGGCTCTGTTATCAAACATATGCTGCATTTATTCGAGTTTATGCAGAAGAGAGCTGTTCGCCCAAAACTGACCATCAACCTTGTTTCCTTGGAGCATTGAAGAACGGTGGGCGATTTAAATCTATTCTACAAGTATTTTCATAGAAGTATTTCCTCCCAAAGCGATAGATGACAAAATATATGTCGTGCTAACACTTCACATCCGTATGAAGTTCAGCTTATCAATCCTCGTACAACCCTTTTCAAGCAATCTTTTATATGGAAAACCTTATCCCTTTGGAACGATTTGCCCAGGACTGTGTTTCTGACCGAGTACGAGTTACAGCGATTGAAGACAATGTGAATTGTTTTTTTTGGCACATGCGACACTCCTGTATCGCTTTAGGGATTTCCTTTGCAGCACGTGTGTCATATCCATAAAAAAAAACTTAGGTACCTTCGAAAATACGAAAGAGTATGAGTATCGCAACAGACAACTAACTTTCCAGAATTGGAAGTAAAAAGTCGAAATGGGTACTTTGAATCCAAATTCTAAAGCCGTTAATTTAGGTTTTACGGAGAAATTCTTCTAATAGCTAAAGTTGATAAGTGAATGCATCTAATTTATTATTAACATAACATAAAAACAGATAACATTTTATTTTATAAACTATTACATGGGGCTGCCCCAATGAAGACAAATCTGGCAAAGTGGGGCCTACTTCGAGACGTTGACGACAAGTGCGACTGTCGTGCAACTCAAAACAAGAAACATCTCTTAATATGCCCAAACTGCCCTATTTACTATACCCTCGACGACCTATGGCTGGACTTGGCTCATTAGTGGGCTGAGAAACTATAGAACAATTCGGGCACGAAAAAGTAGTTAGAAATAACAGTTACGTTAATACGCAAAACATGTGGAAACATTTAGACAAATTTTTGTTCATATTTACTAAGTAAACAAGAGCTTATCCAATGTGTCTCATTTGTCTCATAAATTCAAGCGTACTCACTTTCGAAAACAAGTAAAGGCAAAATAAACCGCAAGCCAACTTTTCAATTCACGAGAGTTTCTAAGTAAACATCAGGATGAATTATTATTGTTTGTAAATACAAATTTATCTTTTTATATAGGTGATAACTTAAGTATAAACTCCAGGAAGAATTGTTTGAGACATTCTTAAGTCCACTGCATCTAAACTTTTCACATTATTTTTAGTTAAACGAAACTTATTAATAACAAATAAAACATGTTAATAATTTATAAGTTACATCAACATTAGATAGCAGTCGCACTGCTTTCAATAATATCGAAAGTCATGGAAAAGGCTGGTCAATCAGCATCTTCTAAAATACCTTGAAGGATTTAACATTATTAGCGATCACCAATATGGCTTTCGTAAACATAGATCAACAGATCTTCTGACTTAGGTAACACATGTTTAGAACAACGCAATTGAACACTTCGGAGAATCTCGAGCGGTTGCTCTCGACATATCCAAGGCATTGGCATGTTTGGCACGATGGATTGTTGGCTAAGCTACGTTCTTATGGTATGTCTGAAAAGTTCTGTTGGTGGCTCTCATGTTTCCTCAGAGAGCGTTCTTTACGAGTCGCAGTCGACGGATTTCTTTCTAGCACCTGTACTGTTAACGCCGGTGTGCCCCAAGGCTCCATACTGTCTCCTACTCTCTTTCTTATTTACATTAACGATCTGCTGGAAAAGACCGGGAATCCAATCTATAGCTTTGCAGATGACAGTACGCTTATCTCTTCATTCACTTTGAATGCTCGGACATCGGCTGCTCAGGCGAATATCCGCAGACAGCAGGAAGTCATTCAACTTAACAAAGACCTGGAAGAAATTCTATCTTGGGGTGACAGTCTTTTCTAAAAAAGTTAACGTTGCTGAACCCGACATAGTTATGTCGGGGCACTCCATTCCCCTAGTATCGTCACTCAATTTGTTGGGCGTTAATTTGGGAGCAAATATGTCCTGGCATGAACATGTTGCAGGCATAACAAGGAGAGCTTCTCAAAAGTTGGGAATATTATTTCGAACCAGAAAGCTTTACACTCCACAACAACTGTTAATTCTTTACAAAGCTTAAATTCGACCAACTATGGAATACTGCTCCCATATTTGGGGCTCCGCTCCCAAACATACACTGCATTTGTTGGATTCTGTTCAGAGAAGGGCTGTTCGTCTGACTGGAGACCCGGAACTGACCGGCGGCCTTGAATCGCTGGAATATCGAAGAACGGTTGGCGACTTGAGTCTATTCTACAAGTATTTTCATGGAGAGTGTACGAAGGATGTAGCCCGCTTAATTCCTCCCAGAGCGGTACATGTTAGAAGTACACGTCGCGGTGATACTTCACATCCGTATGAGGTTCAGCTTGTTACTCCTCGTACAACGCTTTTCAAGCAGTCTTTTATATGAAGAACATTATCCCTTTGGAATGGCTTACCCAGGACTGTGTTTCCCACCGAGTACAATTTACAGCGATTCAAGAACAACGTGAATCGCTTTTTCCGCACACGTGTCGCTCCTGTAGCGCTTTAGGGACTTCCCTGCAGCACGTGTGCTAGACCCATAAAAAAAACCTACCAAATAACCTGTTAAAATACGGAAATGAGCCACTGTTTAAAGAATTAGCAGCTATACTATTTAATAAGATTCTTACCTCAAGGGGGAATTCCAATTATGTGAAAAAAAAGTATTATTACATCGATTTTCAAAAAGTGGACAATATAATTCTTAGCTCAATATTAAAACTGCTAACCACGAATTTATCTGAAGAAGTTGCTAAAACTTGTATCAGTGAGGAACAGCAGGGGCAGTCTTCAGTATTCATCATTCATTATGAAAAGTAATCGAATTCAGCTTGCTTTCTTGTGGTTTTGAGCAGCACCATCACGTACAAGATTTGTGTGGATTATATATGTTTTCGGAAGGGAATGATGAGATCACATTGAGAGAATAAGTGAAGACAGACATGCAAAAATGGCAAAGAATGAAATCCTGAATAACTCTAGGTAAGTAAGTAAGGTAAGTATATGAGAGAATAACAGGTTGTTAAGTAATTTGTCGTTTTCATTATATTTTTACAAAATTTTATTTGTAAGTTTTTTTGTCAACTTTCTCGGTTTAACACAAAATTAATTTCAAATTTTCTAATGATAACTGATTTCCAACAAATTTGCGTCATAAATTCAAGCTTAAGCACTACCGAATGCAAGAAGAACTAAAATAGACCACCAGTTATTGCATCTGAAAACCAACTTTTCAGAAGCGATATTTCTAAATAAACATCAGGACGAGCATTTCGAATTATAGCTGTTTGGAATTACTAAATTTCTAGTCGCGAATTTAAGTTGGAGCTCCTTATCTGGGTGATAATTTAAACACAGACTTCACGAGGAATTACTCGTGCCAGCTAAAGTGCCAGAATACTTAGTAACTAAAATGTTTGAAAGTATTCCTAGTTCAACAATATTTATTATTAATTTGTTCTGTCTCATATTTTATACCAGATAATACTATTGCACAGTTGGCGCACAATGCATTGTCGCAATTTATGTAGAGCAATTTATTTTACAAATATCTTGACATTTAGCACGTTAAAAGAAACGCAAGTTTTGTTAATATGAAGTTTATATACAGGATGCGGCGCCAAAACATGGACAAAATTCTCCTCTCTTCGAGAGGTCGCGATTGGCGTCTAAATGGCTTGGCGCATGTACTAAACATTCATAATAGTGGTGGGCATAATCACATTATCGCAATAATCGGTTTCTCAGGTTATGAATGATTTTGATAATCGGATTATATTATAATTAGAATTTCAAATTATCCCATCCCATACTACCTTTGATGTTGCGTGCGTCACTTCATTATAAAATTTAAAATTCATCGGAATTGCCCGATTTTGGCGATTTTCTCGATTTGTCGAAACGAAACTCGAACTCGAGGCATGCCGATTAATTTAATTATTTATTATTTTTATTTTTAGTAATATGAATGAATATAAATGAATGAATATAAATGAATGAATAATCGTCGCTCCATGAGTTTTGGTGTGGGGTGTTGACGGTTAGTTGAGTGTTGAGTAATTAAAGTTAAAAGCAAATTTTATAAAGAAAATAGAAAATGAGGCCTGGTTGTAAAAACATTCGCTGGTGTGGAACTGGTTCAAAAAAATTGACTCTAAACAAACTGCTTGCAAGATATGTGATAAAACAATAAAATATTTTGTCGGAACAACAAATTTGAAGCAACATTTATTTAGAATACATCCCACTGTAAAACTAGAAATTTCTTCAAAAGGCACTGAAACAGAACAATCTATAAATGAAGCAAATGGAACGACAACAGAAAAAGCAGGTTGTTCCCCAGAAAATACACCGTCATCCGAATCCGAAACTACTACGCGTTACGATTTTTGATTTTATCGCGATCCGAGAATTTGAGAGTTTTGTTGTTGACTTTTGTACTTTTGTTTACGATTTTACTGATTTTAGAATTTATGATGAAGCGAATTCCGATTATATATAATTCGATACTTAGATTTTCATAATCGGATGATGCCGATTATTTCAATAATCGGATTACCGATTATTTTTAATTCGAATTATCCCATCACTAATCCATAACCTCGGAATTGTCACAATGTTGAAACCAAGTGCGGAGTATAATCGAAGAGCCGCGATTATCGAAAATGTTCGCACTCAGCGACAGAAATCATTCGATTCTTCGGGTAGCCAAGATCGACTGTGTATGATGTCGCGAAGTAAAACGAGTCGGAGAAGTCCAACGAAGGTTTTGCAACACCGGCAAGGAAAAAATTGGTCGTCGGACAACGTCGACATGTTTTGGTCCAAAGAATTTTGGCCTCCCAACAGCCCAGATTTAAATCCTTTGGACTTCTATGTATGGAGCGTGGTTGAAAGGGTCACTAACAAGTTCAGACATCCAAACGCCGCATCATTGTAGCGGCATTCGCCGATATGGACCGTGACTCATTAAAAAGGGCCTGCGGCCTACGACCGCTTCAGACCGAGAATGGAAGCGATCATTCAAGCAGAAGGGGGTTATATTGAGTAAATGTGTTCTTTATGACCTAACAAACAATTTAGTAAAAAAAAAAAATTATAAACTTCTTTCTCCACTTTTGCAATAAAATTATGTTTCAAAAAAATGTCTTATTTGTAAGGATTTTGGCGCCGCACCCTGTAAGTAACTTCTAAACAAAATTTCGAAAAAAATGTAACAGTAATAATACTAATAAGTACATGTCCAAAATATATAGGCCTTGGAAATAACTGCTAACTTTTACCTGTACTGAAATAAATTGCTTGAGTTTCCACATGGTACAGGTTGTCTATTCCCATTAATATTGATCTCTCAATTTATTAAAGCTTATAGCAATATCGAAATAAATTTGAAAGATTGCTTAGACCATTTTAAATCAGTGATTACAAACGTAATGTGGTCACTGTCACGTCAGTCCGAACATGATTTAAATGTAATCTGGACGTATACAAGCGTTTTGTCAAGTTGAAAAAATACAATTAGTTTTGAGACAATTAGAAAAAGCTATTATTTCTAACTTTAACCACCTCCATTTAAGCTTTACATAATTATATTTTGCAGCCCCCCTCAAGGGCACAACGAGCTCAAAATTTGGGAAACCGTCGCTTTCTATTGAGAGGCTGATTGATATTTAGATGAAAAAAACCTTTTTAAAAACGAATTACGATACGTCAAGCATCCAGCGGTTTCTACTTTATTAAAAGTCAGCCTTTTAAAATAACAAAATAAACACAACAGCAAATTTAACCACTTCTCGATAGTCAGGCAGTCTATTTAGTTAATATCGGCACATTGAAATTTATGGAGCCTGGTCTTGATTTCAATAGATTCTCATCAGTCAAAGTTCTGTTAACACTGACCTATTCAAATATTTATTGGTAATCATTTATTATTTTTTTATTAATGCAGAATACAGTCTGTCAAGTAAGAACGTGTCCGCGATAATTCATTTTTCAACATTCAACAAAAAATCGATAGAGGGAACTTTTGTCTACGACGAATTTTAGTAAAATTTTCGTCGAAATTACGTAAAATCCAAAATGAATCACTTGTTTGCGCGTCGGTTCGAGGCAGTCTTTCTTTGTTTCCATCCAAAAGGGCCTAAAATGACACATTTGGTGGTTATGAATCTTCGTTATTTATAAAAGATTTATTAAAGATTTAGAGAAGAAAAATGTCGACGACTTGCCAAAATGTGGCTCGGTAGACAAAGTCACTCTGAAAGTCGAAAAACGAATCGTGTCTTTGTTTCCACGAGACCCCAAATTGACGCTGCATCAACGAGCGGCAAAATTAAGAAAATCCTGTTTAAATGTATCCCATGAGACAACATCTTCGTGCTCATGTCAAATTCCGAAGAACGTTGAAGAAACCTTTGCTGGGCCCAAATTCCATCGTGAAGCGACTTACTTGGGCTCATAAGATGCTAGAGTGGCCTCACAATAGCCGGACGCCAACCCTATTGAAAACGTTTGATCCCTTGTAAAGAGAAAGCTCAGAGAAAAGACTCCGATGACTTTGGCTCAGTTGTCTTGCGAGATTCGAACAATTTGGAGATCATTGCAGAAAATCTCGTCGACAGCACGCCTCGAAGATGCCAGGCGATTATTAGACGACTGGACAACTTACCAAAGAATACATTGATGGCAAGAAATTTTCTCGAAACACTTTTTCAAGAATACGAGCGGTCATGTTCTTACTTGACAGACTGGTATTACTAAAAACAACAGTTATAAGCATGTTACTAAAAGTTTCAGACCGCATGTTTAAAACGAACAATAGCGTGAAAAGATGTAATGTTATTCTACAGTTGTTTATACTAAAAATTGATTGTTTTCATACGAATAAATTTTATGAATCTCTTTAGTATATTTGAGATTGTCATAAAATCTTGGTTAAAAAAACTCCATGTTTATGACCCCTCTTGTATTACAAAGGAATCAATGAAACACAGAGCGAACGCACGATCCATGTTAATTTAGTTGCTATTAGACATTTTGTCCTAGTGAAACTTCCTTTCGAGTACGAGACATTTTCAAAAACAGTAATTCCATGTTGAGAGAGATTCGCTTTCAATGTCAACTAATTAAAAAATTGGTGTAGATGTTTCAAGACTCTAAGTAAACCTCGGGCAGAGCGTATAAGACATCAAGAATCGATGCGAACGCAATATTTGAATAGCAGTTGGTGAAAATCTCAGGCTTACAATACGCAAACGATCAAGTGCCGCAAATATGCCGAGGAGTTTATAACAACGTATTGTTCATCAAGATTTATATCTGCATCTTAGAAGATACAGCAGGTGTAAGAATTAAAGCCAACGGAAGCTGGTCAGAGGTGCAACTTTGTTAATTCAACACCTTATTGTCGGATAAGTTACATTTTACACACCTTTACATGAAATAATCGGCCCACACTTCTTTTACGATAAAAGAGGCAGCACAACAATTGTTCATTCAGAACGATATGTGATTGAGAATCTCTCCATATCTGCTACAAAAGGTTGATGCTTATAACCAGTAACCGTGGTTTCAGTAGCGATTACACACTTTAAACAAATCTTTGGCATAAATTGATTTTCAAAAGAAGTGACATCTTGGCAGTCTTGACTTGACTCTAAGGGATGTTTTCATACAAAGATCAAGATTAAAGTAAAGCAATAATCTTACGAAAAACTAAAAAAAATATCCGGCAAAAAATGGTGGCGATCACAAAAAAACGACGTGTCGAGCCTTCTCCTTCAGTCTTAACGTCTTATTAGACATATCGTGATTATGTCAGGCTACCTTATCTATTGGCGATGTTTCTGATAGTGGCAGTTCTCTGTTAGTTGTTTGTCTTGTAGCTTGCTCCATGTCGGTATTCAACAGCATCTCAATTGTATCCATCCAGCGGCTAGGTGATCTTCCTCGTCACCTCCTTCAATTTAGTTTGCCCTGCACGTCAACTTTATCCATATTATCTGCACGTGTAATATGACTAAAATACTTTAGAATGCTAGCATATACTGTGGTGAAAAGTATGTTTCCGTTTGACCTCATTAAAGACTGAAGCATTTGTTCGAGGATTTGTCCACGGAATTTTTAGTATCGTTCGCTAGTATCACATTTCAAACGCGTCTATATGAGCTCGATCAGCGGTGCGTATAGTCCAGGTTCAGATGCATATCTGAAATGGAGAATACAACGGTTTCTACTAGATTTATTTTCGTATTGCGACTGATGTGCCTGGACCTCCAAAGCTTTGTGAGTTGAGTCATAGCAGTGTGAGCAGTGACCAAAAATTTCTCCGCTAGTTTGTAAGAGGGCCGGTATGGTTTACATTTAGATTACATTAATTTTAAGCAATAATTTTCCTTATTTTTCTTCATTAATATCTTTTACCAATGAACTATAAACCTATATTATTATACGTTGCTGAATAAAACTGGAAAAAGGAGGAATTTTACCTATTGCTATGTATGTACAATTTTTGAGATCGTAGGCATTTCATATGAATGGGTATATAATATCCTGCGTAAAGTTCTAAAAATGAATACCAATGAACTATAAACCTATATTACTCTAGGTTGCTGAATAAAACTGGAAAAAGGAGAATTTTTACCTAGTGCTTATGTATGTACAATTTTTCAAAAAGTTAAAGGGATAAATACATACCGTTAATAAAATTAAACTGACACTTTATTGAAAGCACTCTTTGAGTATTTAACTAAATTATAAAGGCTTTTAAGGCTAAAGTGACATTTATTTACATTTCTCTTTCAGAACGGCATAAAATTCTAAAGGGTGTCAATTTAATTACGAGTCTGTTTGAAATTTATATATTTTTTTACACAGTAATGACTAAGTAGTACACGTTTTAAACCCATTAAAGTCACATAATTATAGAGCTATTCGAAAATGGTGTCAGGTCAACAACTCAGCTATGTAATCGACGCAGTTCATATTGCCTGTGATTATTCTGGAATTATAGAACAATGATAAATTATTCTACCAACGAGATGCGAATCAAATCATTTAGCTGAGGTTATCGGTATCTCACATAGAACAGTACATAAGAACTTATTTAAAGTTTTGGGTATGAGAAAGCATCTTAACAAAAACGTACTCGAGAGAAACTTTCTAAACAACATTTGGCTCGTTTCACAAAGAATAAAACTGATTTTGTGTGTCGATTTGTAACTATGGATGGGACTTAAGTTTACCAGTATAATTATGAACTGCGACAACAAACCCCACAGTGGACTGAGCCCGACTGTTCAGGTCCAAAGCAAGCAAAGTGGTCAAAGTTGTTTAAAAAAATTTTGCCATCAGTTTTCTGGGATGCAAAAGGAATTTTGTTAATTGATTCAAATCGGTAAAACATTCACAGAATATTACATTGGTCTACAGACATTTTGATGCGAAGGATTTTAGACCTGATTTTAAGTTATAAGGTGATGTCAAAAATGTTACTGGTTTTTTTGTATCAGCTCTAGCTAATGAGATAGAAAAAAATGCATTTTTACAAAAATATGGCTTTATTTTAACATTCTACATGAAGAAATTTTTTTAAGTGATTTTTTAGAGTGAAACTGTCTCGGGCAATCTCGCGTAAGTCCCCAGCGATAGTCTGCCATCATATGAACGTCCCATCTGCCTTGATACCTGTTCTCTATTGTCTTTATATCTTGGTGGAACGTTCTTCTTGTTCTTCGCTCAAATCTCCTAGGTTATATTGAAAATAATCTATATTACTATTAAGGTAGTGTATTTTTATGCTCATATGACTGCCTAAATTTTTAAAGTGATGAAGCATTTCAGCAACTATCTGTACATAGTTTTCAGCCTTGTAATTTCCGAGGAAATTTTTACAACCGCTACAAAAGATTTCCAAGCAAGTCGTTCAACTTCAGTCATAGATGTCTCAAAATTAGTGAAGTCTTTAATTAATCGACGTATTTGGGGCCCATCAAAAATGCCTGCTTTTAGTTTTTCAGCACTTAATCCAGGAAATTTTTGAGAAATAAAATGAAAACATTGACCATTTTTGTCCAGAGCTTTGACATACTGCTTCATTAGCCCTAATTTTATGTGCAAGGGTGGAAGAATGATTTTTTCTCGCTGAACCAAAGGCTCATTTATCACATTTCTTTCACCAACGACTAAAGTATCTCTCACAGGCCAATTTTTTTGTATCCAGTGTCTTGATTTGGTTCGACTGTCCACAAACAAATAAAACATGGATATTTTGTATAGCCACTTTATTGTCCTACCAAAAATTAACCATTTTCAAGTCAACCAATATCACCCATTTATGTTCAACATATTTTATTTTATGTAAATATTCTTATTTCATACAAGTAGAGTGGACAATCGGAATAGAAGCATGTTTATTGCCATTATGTAAAAATACATTTTAGACTTCGTTTACTGCTGCCAATAAAGAGACGCCAATCACTTGCCTGATAGGTTTCCAAGCCCATGAAAGTGAGTAAGCCGCTCACATTACTACAATATACCAAATTTTCATCAGAAGAAAAAAAATGCAATAAGTTTTGTTCTCTCGTGATATATGAAGAAATTTTTACATCAGAGGGTAGACATTTTTTTTTTTTAATCTTGATGCTAGCAATTCGGCACGCTCTTGTGAATGATCTAAGTCTCTGATGAGATCATTAAGCTCTTTTTGTGAAAATAAATTAGGATTCGATGTTTCTGCACAATATTCACTTTCTTGAGAAGCACTGAGTTCTTCAATTTCTTCATTCTGAAATTGTGATAGCTGATGAAAAACTGGTACTGGAACGTTTTCTGAATGGGATATTGGTTTTCTCGCTGAAGAAATATTGGGATATGTCCATTTATGACGATTGGTTTTATTGATGGCCACTATATTTCTCATACAGAAGTAACAGTCGTTGAGATGATTTTTTTTGTTCTTTTCAAATCATGGGTACTCCAAATTTCAGAAATTCACTTATACCTTTCTCTCATTATCGCAGAAGTTCAATGCACATTTTACATATACTATGAGGCACCCACGTTTTATCTTGGGTGCGAATTTCTATACTAAAGCAAG
The DNA here is from genome assembly GCA_019049505.1 of Pachyrhynchus sulphureomaculatus. Classification (NCBI taxonomy): domain Eukaryota; kingdom Metazoa; phylum Arthropoda; class Insecta; order Coleoptera; family Curculionidae; genus Pachyrhynchus; species Pachyrhynchus sulphureomaculatus. The sequence continues at coordinate 70,318,770 of CM032453.1, read as the reverse complement.
CAAAATACCAACGAGTCGCAGTATCTGTTACCAATTTTCGCTGATCTTTCAAAATATATTCACCACAAATGTAACAAAACTTATCAAGATCGTTAACACAACGTCTTAAGTTACTAGCCATTATGAAATAATAGGATTAATTTTATCGATGTTATTGTAAAACTTGTTGTTTTCGAATAAGACGGCTAAAAATAAAAAATAAGGTTAAGTAGTGAACTAGAGCTGACAGGGTAAAATAAATTTTGTCGATGTGTAGTATATTACCTTCCTTATCAACTATAGATAAAAACAGAGCTGCACCAAAACAACACATTTTTTTTCGTAGACTTGTGTTATTATTGCAACCCTTTGGACCAGCTGGATGAGAAAATTCGTGAGAAAAGACCCGGTTTGCAGAAGAAAAAAATCATCTTTCATCATGACAATGAACCTGCTCATAGAGGTGTTTTGGCAACGGCAAAACTGGTCGGATTGAAGTACGAATTGTTGGTACATCCACCATATTCGCCAGGTCTGGCTCTGTCTGATTTCCATCTGTTCCCAATTCTCAAAAGATTTGTATGTGGGAAGGGTTCTTACTTATCGAGGGCACGGCAAAGCACTTAAATTTTGACACTTGGTCTTCAGCGCCCTCTAGAAACTAGCCATAAACTAGTAATAAAAAAACTATTTACATTTTAACAGTTTTCAATATGATAAAATCTACATGCATTATCATTATTTTGCTAATGACAAGAATGGGGACTACTAGGCACGAGTAACTTCGTGTATTTCCTATTATATTCGTGAGCTGAAAGACTGACTTGAAAAACTAGCATATTATTTATAAATAGACGCACATTTTAAAAATATAAATTCCCCCAATGTTAAAATTTTAAATTTCTTAAAATAATCACGTTAAGATCTTGGTAATAAAAATACTAGCAGTGCATTAGTACCAGCCTCCCAGTTTAAAATACAACAGTAAAGGTGGGAGTGCAAATTTGTTTAATGTGGCATTAAAAGGTAATTACGACTAAAGAAGTTGCTTAAACAGTTTAGAGTATAACAACTGCTTCCAAGGATTTCAGTAAGGTCTCAAACAACGTTAATTCAAGATTTACTTGAGCTTTAATGATAAAGCTTGTTTTATTTTTATTTAAATATAGATTATATTTAGTAGACCAAAGAACACTACTATATACGATTTCAGTTGCATTTTTAAGAAAATTAAAAATATTAATAAATACAAGTTGGGTATTTACAAAAAATAATAATTGCAAAGACACAGTGGTACACCTTGTTTTGTGACTGTAATATTGCTAATTACCATTTACAGTTACAAACCTGCTTTTTTATATACTCGTAGTATAGTTATGGTTTTAATTTCTAAAATACGTTTTTCTAGAAACATATTGATTAAGAAGTTATAATAATATAATAACGAAGTAAAGATTGTCTGTTTGTTTGTTTACTCGAGGTAATCTCTGAAATTTTGGTATGTAGCCTGGACTTTTGGGGTGAACATAGGCTAGATTTTGTGAGGTTGTGATAAAAGAGAGCTGACGAGGTGGGGAAAGAAAGGAACAAGAGCAAGAGGTCCTGCGGGAGAAGGAAGGCGTCGAGCGCCGGGCGACTGACAGACCAGCCGATGCGCTCACGTTGTTTGGGAAGTTTATGTGACACAAACTAGACATAATTTGTTGATTTGGTACATAATATTTTGTTTGTGAATAATTATTGTTTCGTTTCTTATTCCTTGATGTTATGTTTTTGAAGAAGAAATGGTTTGTTGTTATACTTTTTGTTATTCGTAATTTTAAGATTCTTTCATTCTTTTTGTGGGCACGTTGTAGGTACTTTGTTTGTGTCAATAGGTACTAAATAACAATAAAAACACTTAATTGTATTTTTTATTAGTGTATTTTCGTTCAATGAGTACCTAACAGTGTATGATTCATTTAGGCAACAAATATTATTTTACTATTTTTCTCAGTTTTGGTCCATAGTACACGGGCCGCCTTTTAAGTTCTTACAAACGACCACTAGATGGAGCTATTAATATGTGACATTTCCAATATTGCAAAATTTGACATATGTTAATGTTAAAACAGTGGAAGCTCAGACCAAGTAGTTTGTTTACAGCGAGTGTTTAAAAAAATAGTTTTGTGAACAAATTAAGGCCTAACTCAACAACAATGCCTTGAATCGCATTGTTCAACTTTTGGTAATGAATCACCACCAGAAAAGATTTTTTTTATCGGCTACAGAAGCGACACATGGGCGGAATTTGGTTTACAATTGGTCTGCAGAATGTCGTCATGGTGGTGCTTCCGTCAGCGATGAATTTCGTGAAGGTCAAACAAAATCGGTTGTTGTTCCAAAAAACATCGATGCTGTGCGCAACATGATTGAAGAGGATTGGTGTGTGACTTACCGTGAGATAGAGGCTTCCTTAGGCATATCGAAGAGTGCAATATATTCGATTTTACATGAAAATTTAGCTGTGAAAGAGATCTGTTCCCGATGTATTCTGCATAATTTGACCGAAACTCAAAAACAGGTTCTTGTCAACTGGTGTAAGGAAATACTCGAAAATTCGACCGAGGACATGCAAAATCCGTATACAACATCGTAACAGGAGACGAAACTAAGCAACAATTAACTGTTTGGGTGTTCCAAGAACCGAATTCAATAAAAGTGGTTCGTTCGCGAAGTATTTCCAAGAAAAAGATAGCTTGTTTCTTTGGTTATACTAGACATGTTGCGACCATTGCTTTAGAGGACGAGAAACAGTTAATGGTATACAACAATTTGTTTGCCAGAAGTCATCGAAGAAATCAGGAAAAACAACCGAAAAGCTCGCATTATTCTTCATCATGACAATGCCAGCTCTCACACAGCATGTCAAAGAATTGAATATTTGACGAAGAAAAAAACATCGAATTAATGTCTCATTGCCCGTATTCACCTGATTTATCGCCTCACGACTTTTTTTTTCCCGAATGTCAAAAAAATGCGTGGACAGCGATTTTCATCACCTCGAGAAGCTGTTGAATCCTTCCAAAACCATGTTTTTGAGATACCCACACTTCAGAGTGGAAAAAATGTTTCGAGAATTGGTTCGAACGCATGCAAAAGTATATATATCTTAAAGGCGAATATTTTGGGAAACAATTTGTACCAAAATTTTTTTTTTTCTTTCATTGTTTTTGGAAAAACTTAAAACGTAGCCCTCGTAGTTAGCAATTTAGTTCTAAATTTGATAAAATTATTTTTTAAATCAGCTTATTTTACTATTGCGCTACAAAATCCTACCACTAAATATAAAATACTATGTTTCTCTTTTGTAGAATACACCCACATATACAAAAGAGCCAAATTACAACCTTGTTGTTCATTTAACTTGGCGTGTATAGCTCACAGACACAAAAGGTAAATAATAGCTAAGGGTTGATGCAGTTTGTCACAACAAAGTTACATTGGAACATTATTTTCGTTCAAAGGTAAATGCATTTTAAATTGTACTGCGGTGAAACACATATTGTTCTATTCCATGCTGTTAATAGGGAGTTATTACAGAGAATAGAATGAGCATCTAATTTTAAACAGGGAAATGCAAAACCTGCTTACATTGGTAATACTATTAAGAATGCTGTCAATGTCAGCTTCCAATGAAGGTCTTGATGGGTTTAACTATTTATTTAATCCTGGTCGTACGAACTTGAAAACTGCTTACGATAGACAATTTAAATTCAAATCAATGATCTGGGTATACAAGCAACAATGCTAAAAAAGGAAAAATAAAAAAGTGATATCCTTTAAACCTGTGACAGAGTTTAACACAACTTATCTAACCGTTCAATATTTTCACTGTCATATTTTTAGACCAAACATATGAAGGAGTTTCGAAAAAACAAAACTACTAAATTTTTTTCAACCACGTGAAAGTAAAAAATATTCGACCTACAATCTGCTAAGTAAGAAAGTGTCAGCGATAATTCATTTTTGGTAGATGCGATTCTAGTGATTCAATAAAAAATCGGTAGAGGGCACCTTTATCTACGATGCATATTAGTAAAAGTATCAGTCGATCGTCACGGTCGGTTCAAGGCAGTCTTTCGTTGTTCTCATCCAAAGGGGCTTAAAATGACCTATTCCATGACCGCTAAATATATTAAAAAGTCGGTATCGTTTGTGAAGAAGTGGGTAAATCGTTTGAACGAGACGAAAAATGTTGACGACTTACCAAAACGTGGTCGGTAGGCAAAGTCACTTCGAAAGTCGAAAAACGAATCGTGTTTTTGTTTTCACGGTACCTGAAATTGGCGCTGCTTCAAGGAGCGGAAAAATAAAGAAAATCGGGTTGAAACCATTCGGCAACTACTTCGTGCTCGTAATGTCAAATTCAGAAGCACGTTGAAGAAACTTTTGCTGGGCGAAGTAAAGAGAAAGCTCAGTAGTATAGTTAAAAAATAAGTGAAACAACTGGCAGCATTGGTATAACAACTAAGGATGAAACGAAAAGAATCGCATTTTTAGAAGTTACCAAAAGTGTTCTTCGTATTTGCTGAACCATCCCAAGACGCGTTTCGCCGTATCACCGCTCAACAGCTAGGCTAGGTTCAGCAAATACGAGAACACATTTTTAGTCCTTTATCCAAGTAACTAACGGAAAACTATAACAAACAGATGCTTATACTGCACTCTGTCGGCGCTCTGCTTGAATAGACTTAGTAAGTCGCCGACAGAGTGCAGTATAAGCATCTATTTGTTATAAATGAAACAACTCTTTAACGAGAGGTTAACGAAGTTGGGAATGTGGAATCTTTGGCACAATGGTACTAGTCAATATATATCACCACTACACCAAACACTTTATTTTTGCACTCGACGCTCCTTTCGCTAACCATGTTAGCTTCATCAGGAGCGATGATTGACTCATCAATCATCGCTCCTAATGAAGCTAACATGGTTAGCGAAACGCGCGTCGAGTGCAAAAATAAAGTGTTTGGTGTGTACTGGTGATATATATTGACTAGTACCATTGTGCCAAAGATTCCACATTCCCAACTTCGTTAACCTCTCGTTAAAGAGTTGTTTCATTTATAACAAATAGATGCTTATACTGCACTCTGTCGGCGACTTACTAAGTCTATTCAAGCAGAGCCCCGACAGAGTGCAGTATAAGCATCTGTTTGTTATAGTTTTCCGTTAGTTACTTGGATAAAGGACTAAAAATGTGTTCTCGTATTTGCTGAACCTAGCCTAGCTGTTGAGCGGTGATACGGCGAAACGCGTCTTGGGATGGTTCAGCAAATACGAAGAACACTTTTGGTAACTTCTAAAAATGCGATTCTTTTCGTTTCATCCTTAGTTGTTATACCAATGCTGCCAGTTGTTTCACTTATTTTTTAACTATACTACTGAGCTTTCTCTTTACTTCGCCCAGCAAAAGTTTCTTCAACGTGCTTCTGAATTTGACATTACGAGCACGAAGTAGTTGCCGAATGGTTTCAACCCGATTTTCTTTATTTTTCCGCTCCTTGAAGCAGCGCCAATTTCAGGTACCGTGAAAACATTTGAATACAGTTCAACCAAGGGTGTTCGGACATTAATGCAACTCGGCACGATTAATTACATCGAGCAGCTATTTTTTACCATCGTGCATCCGAACGCACAAAAAACAATATCTTACTACATGCAACTTCTTTCATGCAACTAACTGCGTTTAGTTTCATCTTCACGACAATGCAATGAAAAGGCTAATAAAAATCGCTCAAAATAAGTAACAAGAAACAAGATACAGGAACTAGTTGATATCTAAAGACCATACATAACAGAGCTTTGTGAAGGAAGATATGGAACGTAAGAGCCAAAATCAGAAAGTTGCATTTAAAATATCCTCGACAAAGTTATGACAAAATAATACATATATATCAAGAAATTATATTATATTAATATCCCACTTAATTCAATCTAAAATAACAAAATATCTGTTAGCCACTTAAAAAAAAATCATTGCAGAGGCATGTATAGTACGAGGGTGGATTGATAAGTCGGGTGAATTTATACGAAGCGGCATGACTGTTGGTAAGCGTGTTTTTTGTAACGGTTGTGTTCAAAGTGGACTGCCACCCCCAGATAGAAACTGAACAGAATGAAGCTCATGGGGACTCATCCCTTAACACCATTTATCACTGGATAAATAAATTCAAACGCGGCTGTATGAGTACTGCAGATGCTGCAGGTTCAGGACGCCCAATTGAGGTCTCTTCTAAAGAAATGGTCGATAAAATTCATGATAATGTGATGGAAGATCGCCGCACTAAGCTTCGTGAGATGGTAGGCGTTTCAGATGAACGGGTATACAATATCCTGCATAATGTTCTAAAAATGAAAACATGAGTGCGCGATGATGCCGCGTTCGTTGACTCCAGACCAAAACGCACGAGAAAGGATATTTCAATAGTGTGTTTGGAAAAGTTGCAACGTACCCCGAAGGACTTCCAGCGTAGTTTTGTGACTGTAGCTGAAACGTAGATGCACCATTATACCCCGAAGACAAAACGGCAGTCAAAACGGTGGATTGGTGAAGGTGAAAGTGCACCACAAAAAGCGAAAACAGTTTTATCGGTGCGAAAAGTGACAACTGTTTTTTGGGGCTCATAGGATATCATCATGATTCGACTATTTGGAAAAGGGTAAAACAGTAACTGGTTCTTATTACGCAACGTTATTGGACCGTTCCTATAGTAAGTTGAAGTAGAAGTTAAAAACCAAGACTAGTATGCAAAACATGCGCCTTCACCAGGATAATGAGCCTGCTCACACATAAGCCGTTGCAACGACAAAAGCGCACGAAATGAGCTTCGAAACAGTTCCACACCCAACCCATTCACAAGATCTAGCACCAAGTGACTTTCTTTGGTTTCTTAACCTCAAAAACTTGTTGGGGGGAAGAAATTTTCGTCGAATAAAGAGGTTACCTGTGCTGTTAACGAGTATTATGCACAGTTTGAAACCATTTTTTCTTTGAGGAAATCAAAAAATTGGAATCCCGCTGGACCAAATGCATTCAGCTTAATGGAGATTATATTAAGAAATATTTTTTTATTTTTACAAAAAATGTTAATAATCATAAAAAAAAGTTTGAAGAAGCCAGATCTCGAGAACCAAAAATCTCAAATAAAATAAACTAAATAAACTAACCCAAAAAAACTTATCCCTCGCTCTAAGATTGCCTTTCCTGGAATGCTACGTGTGGTCCCAACTTTTGTATGGAGTAGACACATAGATGTTGAAGCAATACACTACTAAGAAGTTAGAAGCATTTAAAATGTGGCTCTATCGAAGAATATTAAAAATCCCGTGGAGAGCCAGGATCACTAATGAGGAAGTTCTACGAAGAATAGGCCAAGGCAGAAAACTCTTGACAATCATGAAAGTACCAAAAACATCCTACTTAGGTCATGTACTCAGAAACGACAAATATTCAGTATTGTAAACTATCATGCAGGGAAGAGTTGACCATAGAAAGGGTGTAGGAAAAAAGAAAAAATCTTGGCTGAGAAACATCAGAAAATGGACCGACATGAATGTAGGGGGGTGCTTTCATCTTGCGAGGGACAAAGAAACATTTAGAGAAGTGGTAGCCAACCTCTACTAGGAGAAGGCATGCGAAGAAGAAGAAAGACACGGTACAAGCTAAAGAAAAATTATTTATACATTTCAACCTGAACAGAACTGACCTCGTCCCTTTCATTCAAACAGGAAAGTACCATAATTACATTATTTTCTTAAATAAATAAAAGGAGCTTCTGCTTCTATCGAAACTTCACTTGATCAGCTATAAATAGCAGTTATAATGTACTTAATTGAAATAAGTATGGAATCCACATATTTTTATACGTCAGCTTTAATGAAATTTCACAAATTTGAATACGGAAAAAATTTCTTTTTAGAAATTAATATCTCAATAGAAAGAAAAAATGGTAAATATAAATAAATTTGATAGGTCTACCCAATCGATAAAATTAGGAAGGCTGAAGGCACCAATAAATTTTTGATGAAAGCAGACCTAGTGATGCCAACGGTAAATATCCATGCTAAATTATTCAGAACTGTAATAGACAAATTTTGGAGCAAACAAATATTATTCGTCCAATATTTCTTCGTTTTTAAATATATCATGCATATAATATATCGGTGTCAAATCCATTATTCAAAATTTTCTACAATGTGTAAGTCAAATTCTTGTTTTCATATTATTGCAATTGCCATTTTACCTTAAACCAGCCATGTGATGGTTTTTAATTTTGCCGCGACATATTAATTCCCATATCCTAAATTTATAACAGAATTTAATTTCTTAATTAGAATTCGTACATATGTTTTTTCCATCTAATAATCGATCTAACTAATCGGTAATCTCAAGAAATGTCTAAAATACTTCATTATCATTCTATTATCTAACACTTTACCACGTTGTTTGCGGCGACTTAAGCCAACGTCGCCCTCATTGAGTCAAATAGTTGTATCTCAATGGCCTAACTTTCTGTTGTGTTATAACGCAGCCAGGAGATAAAAGTAATACTTAAAGTTTAGATTAATAGTGCCCTTTCATTTGGACGCATCGGTACGGAAGAGACTCAACTCTACCGTCAAAAACGATCCTTTTTTATCATATTCATAAACACATTAGGAGGTAACAAGGAAGTTACCCTAATGTGGGTACCAGGCCACCAAGGCATATCTGGAAATGAAATAGCGGAGGACCTCCCTTAACAGGTTGTAGGAGTTCCATTTCGGTAAAAACAAAATCAGGGAATGGTTGGATAAAGAACACCAACTCTCTTGGACTACAGGACCGGGGTGTCGTCAAGCCAAACTCCTTATTAAACAAACTACGACAGGCAGAACAAAGGAACTTTTGTCGATGTCAAAACAAAGGTTACGTCTGAGTATAGAACTCCTTAGGGGTCATGTGGCACTATAGGCCCATCTATATAACCTCAAACTGGCTGAGCGGAAAACATGTCGGCTATGCGAGGGAGAAAGCGAGGACAGTATACACATTCTGTGCGAATGTCCTGCACTAATGGTCAAGAGATACTGGGGTCAACTATTCTGTGAACCCAAAGATCTACAAAAGATCAGGGTGAGTAGCCTATGTGTCTTTTGGCAGAAAATGCTGGACTAGGACTGCGACCCTGACTCGACTCAGTGGGGAGTCACAGAAGAACTTTTAGATCTAGATGACACCAGGGACTCATCATCATATTCATGATAAGAGTCATCTTTTACTATATTCATGCTAAGAGTTCACGAGATAGTCATAGTCTCATTTCTTTAGGTTAGAGTACAATTTTTTATTAATTACAAGAGAATCGTAAAAGATAATATTAAATCTTATGACGTTGAATTAAACTCGAAAATTCGATCATTTCGAAAAAGAAAATACAGTGAGTTTGATATAAAATATTGAGGCACTGGAGAGTAAGAAATAAAATGATCCTCGACACGACTATAGCAAAAGAAGATATTTTTCCGTTTGGTGCCATTTTTAATAAAAATTACTTAGTTTCGAATTACTAAAAGTAGGCATTTTTCGTCTAAATACTTGGTATATTAAAATAATATATAATATAAGGTAAAATTATTATACCTTTTACTAAAAACATTTTCCGAAAGTACATGAAGACAGGACTAAAATTTATTAATATTTTGCTATACACAGCACAGTGTGGCACAGCTTAGTAGCCAATAAAATTTAATGAAACTTCCAATTTTAAATTAGCTGTAAATTCTCCTTAGTATAACCTATTGTGTGTGGGCCCTTATAAAACGAAACTCGCTGCTTATTAATAAAGTAATACACGCTAATTAAATTATATTATTATCTGTTATATAGAGTAGGAGCCATTTTGAATGAACGAACCGTGTCCCAAAAGGTTAAAGTGAATCAAGAATTAAGTATAATATAAAGGTTTTCAAAAGTATTCAGGCTTCCAATTAGTAGTATCTTTCGCATCTTACAATTTAATGAGCAATATTAAGTATCGTTATTCTTTACTTCGTGAAGAAATATAGATTTTCGTTTACTTGAAGTGGAAGATATTAAACTTATACAACCAGATTCACTAAATTGGCCTAAAAGTTATACTGGGTCTATTTAATTAGCAATCCAGTAGATTTTGTTTTGACTATAAATATCACAAAAAAAAACATATTTGTAAGAAAATTTAAGGATCAGGAGCTAATGATTGCTTTGGAGAAAGTAAGAAATGTAATATTTTAATACAATATACAGTGTGTCCCAAAAAGTTTGATACAAATGGAGCTTTATCTTAGATATTACAAAAAAACTTATTCTTGATGAAAAGTTCTGCATCACGTGGAAATCCATAATCAAGTATCAAAAGTTTAAAATATTTGATGGTATAAAGGGAAAATAAAAAATAATGATTTATAATGAAGAGATGTGTTTAAATTTAAATACGGAGCAAAATATTAATTGAAAATCTTAATAGGAACTAAAAAATTAGGCGCACGTTTAGATTTGTGGCCTTCCTAGTTAAAAATTCAAAAAAACTCCAGTAAACAGGTCAGTAATTGTCTGATTTTTTATTGAATAAAGGAACACGAAATTAATTAAAAATTAGTGCACTGATTTTGATTGTATCATATTCTTGTTAAAAATTTGATAACCTTCTTATCTGCTTTGCAACAAATACATCTATAATAAATTTGTGCTAATATCATTTTATTTGGAAAATTATAAATCATTTTTTATTTTCCCCGTATACCATCAAATATTTTAAACTTTTTATGCTTGATTATGGATTTCCATGCGATGCAGAACTTTTTATCAAGAATCCTTTTTTTGGTAATATGAAAGATAATTTTTTTCTCCATTTGAATAAAACTTTTTGGGACACACTGTATCATTTTTATCGCCTTAATCATAAAAGAAACGAATTTTCTGCACAGCCTCATAACTTTAGTTGACTTATAGATGCTCTTGTTAATTTAAAACTCTGATTGTCAAATTACACCTTTTCAGTGGATCGGAATAATTCAAAATATTTGTATGAAGGTAGCAGGATAATTCTAGGCCCAGAAATACCAACCGTGTCAACACACTATATTCAAGTGTACACTTTGATCTGACCCGATTGAACTATAAAAAGAGAAAAATTAAAGAATACATTTTAAATAACCAGACTAGTGCAAGTTGAACTTGCGCAATTAGTGTTCCGTAGACTGATTGCTTTTGAAATAAAAATTTTTGTTATGGAGGTATAAAATGATCAGTGTAAAACACATCCCAAATGAGTTTTCAACAAAATTTGTTTCCGATCTTTACTCAAAACTGATGACCTTCAAATTTTTGTTTTTTTTTTTTTATATATACCAGATGAATTATTAAAGGTAATGCACTCGTGATAATTTTCGTTCAATCTATACCCTGTGGAGAAAATTCCAGAGTTTTTTCAAAATTTTTTGATGAATACTTTTCGAGATAAGGGGAGAGGGGATAGCGATTTTTCGCGATTTTTTAAAAATAATACAAAGAAAAGTGTGCGCAAGTATTATATTATATATATTTTTGAACATATTTTTTTACAAGCTTTCATTTGATACCCCACTCGATGACGTAGTAATTTTTTTTTACTTCGGATTTCACCCCCCAAAACTAACTCCTTAAGTCAAAATTTAACTTTCAAAACTACACGGCTCTGATGGGGCCATAAAGTTATCTTATAAGTGTTCCGTACGGAATACTAAAAACCTTAATCCAAATTTAAAAAAAAAATAATCCAAAATTAAACTAAAAATTAAGGGCAAATACCTTGTCATGAAGCCGAAAAGAGCAGTTTTAGGGATTTTTTAGCGAAACTATAGATAGATAGCTTAAAATAGAATTCGTGAAATTTTAATTAAAACAAAAATGGCAGCGATGCACTCGTGCCCCTGCAACCCGTTTTTTTTAAGGAGCTGGATCATCTGAAATCAAAATTTCCAAAGAAATGAGTTTACTAGAGGATCAATCTTGTCTTTGAAAGAAGGAATAAAAAAAAATGTCATCAAATGGTATTGTTTAAACAAAAAAGCGAAAAAATAACGTTACCGCGTTTTACATTTTTGCTAATTCAAAATAAAGTTCTTGATAATATCAAAATTCTTACGTTCAATGACAAGCAGTATGTATAGAGAAAACATGTACCAAATTTCATAAAATTTGGTTCAGCGGTTCTTGAGATATCTTACACACCGCCAAATAGTTTTCAAGAAAAAGTAGGTTCGAGAAAAACGCGTTTAAAGTTTTAGGTTTGAAAAATCAGGTTTAAAAAACAGTAATAGAAAAATAAATTTTTGCCTGTAAATGAATCATCGACTCCAGGGTCATATGCAGAATCTTCATCAACTATTTGAGCTTCTAGAATACTCATTTGTTCTTCTGTATGACGCATTCTACCTTCTTTTGTACTTTGCAGCAATTGTCGCTCGGCCAGGTCAACGGGTTCTCCGGCCACTTTAGCTGCATAGTCATGTGCATTCCCACCACAATGACTTTCATAGCTGTCATTACATTTAACTTTAATAACTGCTACGAGTGAATTGCTACGAGTTAACGGATACAAGTGAACTATACAACGGTACTAAACAAATTGTCCTTGTCCCTTCTAAGAGGTATAATTGGAGAATCTTATAAAAGAAAAAGTTTAAAATACCTTAAAATCCAATTAAGGTTGGTGAAAGATGACTCGAAAGCAGCTGTGCTCGCTACTTGCCCCGAAAACTCTACGCAACGGCACTTCTTTTAAACTGCTATAACTTCGTCAATTTTTGACCCATTCTTATGAAACTTAGAGAAAATATTCTTAAGTTATCATACCAAAAGAGAAAGGTATATCACCTTAAGTTAGTTTTACTGATTCCGAGAACCTCATGATTTTATTTTGGTTATTTCGAAAATGACATTTTGGACTTTTATAATAAGATAAAAGAGTATTTGCTTAATTTCGTGGTATATTTCTCAGTATGGTCAAAATTGGATACCTTTGCTCCGAACCCCCAAATTATTTTTCCATATTTTGTGATTTTGAATATTATATTTGAAGTAAACAAAAAACTTTTACGTATCTGTACGATAATTTTATTACCTTGTCAATGACCTTAGTATACTAAGGTTGTTAAGCCTTATCTAAAATAAGGTTAAGATGTGGTGTTGCCATCTCCTCTGATAGCGGCAATTTTATAATTTTATATCTGTCACTTTATATTTGATTATATAATTATATTCTTGGTATCTTACACATTTCTCAGTTAAAAATAAATGTACTTCCTGATAATCCAGAAGTTAACATTTTTGGGGAGACAGAAACACTAACAGTAATTGTAAAAATTACTTTGACGTACCGTTCAGAAGTTAAAGTGCGATAAAATATAAAAAGTAATCATTTTTACATGGAAATATCTTGCAAATAACCGTCAAGAATTTTGAGTAGAATATGTGGTGGTTAACTTAAAATGCGGAAGCTGCCTCGGTTACGATGTGAACTGGCTACATCTCATTTTCTAAAATATTGTTAAAGGTCACAAAAAGGTGGTATGACCATAACAAAGTTTTTCGAGAAAAATACTGATACGTCCTTCATTCATATCATTTTATACAGTTAAAATCACATTCTGTTCATCTTATACTGGTTGAAATAATATAGAACTTACCACCAAAACAAAAGTATTTTTTTTATTAACTGGCAGACTTACCTGAAACAAAAAAAAGTATGCATTAGATAATTTTTAAGGAGAGACTTATTTATAAAATGGCGGTAAATTGTTAAAAACGATATATTTTATAGTATTATTAAATACAGTTTTTCATGCTTCTTGACAGAGGGAGAAGGGAATGTAAAACTACATAAAAAATCATGGAAAAAATTCTTTTAATTTTTCACGGAATTTTACCTTTTTTAGGAAGTTAAATATATCTATATATTATTATAATTTTCCATAATGGTTTGAAATATTTACATTATAAAATGTATTCCGGTTTGCACTGTGCCACTTGCCATCTCGCTCGACGCTGGTTTTTGAAGTAGTCGTCGGCGTCGAAGAAATTGTTTAATCTTAATTGTACTGTTAGGATGATGGTAGCGCCTAAATATTTATACACATAAATATATATTTATAACTTAAGATGGTGAGTTTCTTATTTCTTACGAATTATTATTTGATTTAAATTATTAGCTGTGCTTTATACAGTTACGTCATACAAATAGTAGCTCTGTACTTCAAAAAAAAAATGCTGCCAAAGTTTGAACAGTTGAAAGATGCACATTTGAAACAGTTGCGTTGGAGTTTTCGAATCTTTGGCACAATGACACTACACTATAGCACAGAAAATATAGCTATCGCTACACAATAACAAACAGATGGAACAAAAGGTTGATGGAAAACGAAACAGGCTGGATATCGCCGGATCATTAAAATGGGCCCCTTCGAGTTTCTCAGAGATGTGCAAGTATAAGTTGTGTTATATATTATATGTAACAAAAATAGTAAAAAATAAGAGCGGAATTCTTAAGAAAGTCGACCGGGTATATGTTAACGATTCGGCGGTAGCCAGCTGCGCCAACGTTGTGTTCGACATGTTTGTTTTTCTGTAGCGATAGCTATCAGATATCTTATTTTTGCACTCAACACGCGTTTCACGAACCACCAGAAGCGGTGATTGACAGCCAATCATCGCTTCTGATAATACTAACATGAATAGCAGTTCGTGAATAGTGTCTTTGTCTTTACAGGATCCGAAATTGGTGCTGCAAAATTAAGAAAATGGGTGTGAATGTGTCCCATGAGACCATTCGACAATATCTTCGTGCTCACAATGTCAAATTCCGAAGCACGTTGAAGAAACCTTTGCTGGGCGAAAATCACGTCGCGAAGCGGCTCGCTTGGGCCCACGATAAGATATTAGAGTGGCCCTCATAATAGCCGGACGCCAACCCTATTAAAAACGTTTGATCCCTTGTAAAGAGAAAGCTCAGAGGAATGACTCTGAGGACTTTGACTCAGTTGTCTCGCGAGATTCGAAAAATTTGTATAGTATGCAGAAAATCTCGTCGAAGCATGCTTCGAAGATGTCAGGTGATTATTGATGCAGAATGCGATTGAACAACTTACTAAAGTAATTGCGCCATTGTTAGCACACCAAAGAATACATTGATGACAAAAAATGTTCTCGAAACACATTTTTTTCAAGAATACTAGCGGTCACGTTCTTACTTGACAGACTGTAGAGAAGTCAGGAGGTAGTTATGATGATGATAATAACAACTGTAACTAAAAATAAGTTTACAAAATGGTTTAGGCCCTCCCAGTTTTTACATATTTCCCTATCTTCACAAATTACAAAATTTGATGTCATTAGGTAGTTTTTACCGCCTTGTATCTAAAATAATGTTAAAAGATTGTAGTCTTATGCTATTAAGTATAATGAGCAATTCCCAAGGAAAATGTTTCAGACAACCCGATGACATTAATTTGCTTCCTGTCGTCAACAAATTCTGGAACCAAATCTAAAGTAGAATATAATGATATGAATGAGAAAAGTCAAAAGTGTTGCTTTGT
This sequence comes from Pachyrhynchus sulphureomaculatus, assembly GCA_019049505.1. NCBI lineage: Eukaryota > Metazoa > Arthropoda > Insecta > Coleoptera > Curculionidae > Pachyrhynchus > Pachyrhynchus sulphureomaculatus. Next base: position 70,303,152 of record CM032453.1, on the reverse strand, counting down.
TTAGATGTTGCCAATAGCCATGCTAAGTTGCCAAGCTATTAGTGTTAACAAGCAAAAACTCAGATAATTTGAAAGAACGACTAAGTGTAAGTCGGGCTTGAGTATGTTAGCTAGTGTTCCCTATGGTGACTGCTTTTAAAATAAAATAAAGTTCTTGCCTAGGCTAAGTTAATTAGGTTCCATGTATATATCTTAAGATCGAATATGAATGTTCTCATTTTTTCTTGGTCAATAATGTGTAATTGTTACCTAATAGCCAATAAATCAATCTGGCTCAGTCTAGAATTCCATACGGTATTTGCTTTTAAAATAAAATAAAATCCTTACCTAGGCTAAGTTAATTAGGTCTCTAACATGTATATATCTTAAGATGGAATATGAATTTTCACGTTCTTTTCTTAGTCAAAAATGTGTAATAGTTACCTAATAGCCAACAAATCAATGTGACTCAGTTTAAAATCTAGTAATAAACGTGTTCAAAACAAATATTTACTACCTAAATTTAATTATAAACAAATAAAATAAAATTATTTTGTCTGGGTACTTATCGGTTTGTCACCAGTGTGTACTGAAAAGTATATTTAAAAAACCTATACCATATTGTCAAGCTAACTAGTTTTTTTTATACCAGATAAATTATAAAATGTAATGCACTCGTGATAACATTCGCTCAATTCATATTTTATGACGAATATTACAGTATTTTTTGAAAAATTTTTGACCAGTACTATTTGGTCATTTTTGACTTGGCAATTTTTTTTTACTTCCGATTTCACTCCTCAAAACTAACCTCTTAAGTCAAAATTTAACTGTCAAAACTACATGGCTCTGATTGGGCCATCAATTCCTACATTTGTGCCCAACTTCAACTTTCTATGTCAAATAGATTTGGAGAAAATCGTGTGTGACAGACAGACAGGCGGATGATACCGAAGTGATCCCATAAGTGTTCCTTACGAAACACTAAAAGATATTTCAAAGATAGTGTTTAACAATTTCCTTAATTTGTTTTGAAAATTGCATCCAACTTTTATAAACAAGATTGTACTTTGATACAAAAAGGAAAAATTGGTCAAATTCAAATGCAATCCTGTAATTGAACCAGCAACTTGTTTGGCATATCTTCAATCAACAAAAAATGACAATTTTCACTTTTAAATTCATAAAATTGAAAGGTATCATCGTACTTGTCTCGTAGTCGTTAAAATAACTAAGTACAGCATGATCAAGTTTAGGACTGCAACTGAAAAGGTCCAATGTCAATTTTGATAGGAAAATTCCACAGGTTACGGAGCTTGCGATTGCAAAAGTACTGCTGACGTTTCGCCGATCATCCTTCCGGCTTCTTCAGTTCGTTTTTCCCAGTTTCGTGCTAGATCTCGAAGAAGTCAGTTCTCGGAACAAGCACTGAAGAAGCCAGCAGGATAATCGGAAAAACGTCAACAAAACTTTTTCGTTTGATACAAGAGAAATCCAGAAGCATTATACCTAAAAGGTCTTATCATCTGAACATTGCTCCTCACCCTACCAAAGTGCATGTCATAAATAAAAATTTGTTTCTTCTTGAGTATCCAGTGCTTCCTTCCCTCTATAATCAAATCAGTTTTCATACTATTATCGGTAAGACTGGAAATAATGGAAAACAAAATTTGGATTCCTCTCTTTGAAGAACCTCGAAAAGGACGTATTCCCAAAAGGTTATCCAAAATGTATAGGCTCCACCCTTTCCGTGCAGCGATATTGTTCAAAAATTATAGTTTGTATTCTTGCGTTCAGTATTATATATGAATCAAGAAATGAACATCTGATTCAGTCAGTCCAAACGACCAACGAAACTAGGAGATTGTGTTTCTCGTGATCTAAGGACCCTAAAACTATAAGAAATGCAAGAATCCCCTTAATGAATTTGTGTGCAAAGGAAGTAAAAAATTCAGTTAGCTTCTAAGAAATGAACGTGAGAAAAAAAGTACTTAATGCATAATGCTGATATGGAGAGTTATATAATAATAATACCTTATCTTGTACAAAATCTTTTGAAAAATTAAATAAGGCTCTAAGATTTTTTTAATATCCCCGGTTCGCAGTGTTCTTTTTCCATTTTAAGGCGACTTATTAAATTTTATCCAGGAATACCTTTAATCAGCTCCGTTCCAGAAGCAGAAATTAAATACTCGGAAGCGTGGAAAAATGAAGAAAAATATACATTATTCATACTTGTTCGAGATTCTTTTTTAAAGAATGTTACGCCAATACTGAGCGGGGTGTATTTGTCTCGATGAGGGTAGGAAAATATGTAAATTTGAGGAAATTTGATAACTTTAAGCATTTTGTTGACTTTCATTTCCCAGTTATATTTTTAAATTAGAAACCTCTAATTTAATTTACTTATTTTTTCTTTTATTTTGTGGCTTATAAAATGAAGCCGACTAAAGGTTGTTAATTCTGCAAGATTAAAAAATAAAATACATTTACCACTGAATTTTCTTAAAGTTGTTGTGCCAAAGTGCTAAAATGTTTCCTTAGTGACATACAATTATTGCTATTTAATTTACTAAAAGTTATAACAAAAAAGCACCTAAAAATTTATATATATTGTGACGTCTTTTTATGACATGCTAAACTGTCCTCAGTTTGAGGCATCTTTTTCCGTACCCTGTGAGAAGTTGTTTGTCCCACGCTTGAGCGCAATTTTGTAAGGTGTGCTAATTTTGCTTTATTTTTCGCCCCATGTAGACTGCGTCATTTTGTAACATTTTTAAATACTGGACGCCCCAAGCTTGAGCACAATTTTCTTGCAGCCCCGCTTTAATTTCTGATAATGAATTGAGTGAGACCTGATTTTAAAAGAACTAAAGAAATTAAAGAAATACTAGCTCAGTTTTCCTTGGTAGAGAGATATGGGTAAGAGATAATTTTTGTACGTCTTTTTGGAATTCAATTCTATTTTTAAAGAAACCTCAGTTGTACGACTTTTTTTTGGGCACCACTCATTTTAAAATAGAAACGGTTTAACTTCAGCTAAGAAAAATGAGAAAAAACTGAAGTGTTTTATGGATATTACTAAAAAGAAATTAGCCTAGCACAACTGATCCTGAAAAGAAAAATAAATATTCAGTGAGACACTAGCTTTAATCAACTAAAAAAAGAATTTATTCATGTTTTTAAAATGAAAATAAAAAGTTCCAACCTTTACAGTTATACCAAAAAATTCTAGCCTAAATAGTAGTTGTTACTTTTAAACTTTAAACTTTTACAACCCCCCGAAGGCGAGACATCGACATCGTGTTTTACACTTCACTTTTTTTGTCTGTTATACATTGCTGTTAATGCACTGCTCTTCAATAAGTCTATTGGAGGGAGTTTTGTTGACTTACTCTTTTTCAGTCCTGCTGTGATGGACTTCGTGCGATTTCACACTTTTTTCTTAACACTTAGAAAGCTCACTACAGCTTTTATTGTCGAAACTGGCACTTTTACTTAGCGGCTTCTGAAGAAAATTAGCCTACTTCGGCTAGATGGAAAATAGCCTCTCGGCTAGACGGTACTGCCTGGTCTGCGGCTCGATCGAAAAAAGCCCTGCTGGTAGTTTCTCAGGCCCTTAAATAATCGTGCGATTTTTGCCGGTAATATCCGGACGCTCCAATCAAAACTCCGGGTCAAACATTTCGCCAATCGCGGCCTGGCGGTAGGTTCGATCAGCAACCCGCACCACACAGTATATACTGAATGTCCTGAAACTTTTGTTTAATATACCGGTCGATGTTTTAAAATAAAAATAAATACAATTTGAAGTGAAAAATCAGTAACATTGCATGGTCTTAAAATCCAGGAAAAAATGAATGTTACATTTACCCCCTTCCAAAAAGAAATAGACTACACTAGTCTATTAAACTAAGGCTACTGATGAAAAGGTACAAAGTGGTACACTATCACTTAATACTAAGGTCAGAACTTAAAACAAAATTACAAACTTCGGTCCTTACTACTAGACTTAATTCTATTAAGCACTAATATTAAGTACAATGAAAACCAAATGAAAATTTTTGCATGTACACAAGAATCTTATAACTAGACTTAACTTAATTAAGCACTAAGGTTAAGTACATCAAAAAGCAAATAAAAATCCTTGCATGAACATAAGAAATACCTGTTCAAAGTAACAATCGCGGTCTTCTTATATAAAAGAATCAGCTCTGTTATTGTTACCAAAACAAAAAAATAACTGTCTAGACTCTTGTCTAAATCAAAAAAAGTGAACTGAAATAAAAAAATATGAACACCCCCCTTAAAATCTTTTAAGGATTGTCTGAAAATTTTTTATTTCAGCAAAAGAAATTTATAAAAATTCTTAAATAAAGAAAAAAAAAAAAAGAATGATTCTAGTGCAAACACTTACACTAAAAGGAAAAAGTCTTGTCAGACCATTTAGCACAAGGCCAAAAAAAAAAATAATATCTGGATAAATATCCAGACAAACGCTCGGGAACAATCGCTATCCATGCTCTAGCTCATCGCTAAGAGGACATTCTAAATCTAGTATCACTACTAGTCGCACTCAGAAAATAATCGCACTCTATATCGCAATGTCGACGTCCTAAGACATCTAGACATGCTAAAGTCGCTAGGGAAAACGCTCTGGTTGATCGCCAGAAAACACGTCAGCTCATCGCCAACAAAACACTCTGGTATCGCCAGAAAAAACTCGGCTCCTCGCCAAGAAAAATTTCTGGTATCGCCAGAAAAAACTCGGCTCCTCGCCAAGAAAACACTCTGTAAATAGTCCTCGACTACACAAAGTCTGCGTTCTAAAAGAACAAACTCGCCATGAACATAGTGAGCAGCTATAAAAGCTAACTAAATCACTATAAGCGCAGTGAATAGCTACAAAAGCTAAAATTCACTCTTAACACAGTGAATAGCTATAAAAGCTAAAATTCACTCTAAACACCGTGAATAGCTATAAAAGCTAAAATTCACTAAACTGAATGATCCTGCTTCAAAAAGCAATGTTCACTAAGAACAGAATGATTAGTCCGCGCGCAACTAACATTCTCTAGGAAACATTCCCAACATAACTATATGAGACAGCAAGTCTCGAAATAGGACCTCCCTAAAGTCATAATCCTATATAGGAGTCCATAAGCAAAACGACTCAAAATCTCGCATTTTGAGCACATGCCCTCAGGCAACCAACATACACCGAAATATATACAGAAATATGTACAGTAATATATACAGAAATATATACAGGAGTTCAAATCCCAAACTCTTGGTTATGATTACTCCATACTGAGCTTGGTGAAAGCTCTTAGCAAAAGCTAATCAAATCTTCGGCCCATCGCACCAAAGTGACAAATCTGCCCAGAAACATGAGCCAGAAAAAAAAAAAAAAAAAAACGCTCTCCGTCATTCTTCAGGGTGGCTACTCAGAGAAATAAAACTTAACCAGCATTGCGCCTCTTCAAGTTGCATGAAGAACCCTCGTGTACTGGTCTCGCCCTAGAACAACAACGAAAAACATTCAATCCATCCCACATAACAGGAGACAAACACTTCACCACGATATACTGAAAGGTGGAGACAAAAAAAAAATACAGAATTGGTGACCCTGGAGTCCACCAACAAAAGGGAGTAGATTATAGCATCCACTAAACTAAAACGGTGTCTACCACACCACCATAAGTCAAAAAAATTAATCAATAGGGTGTTCCGAAATACACTACTGCCAACAGCCTGTCACCACTAATAGGCTAATTGGAGCTGAGGTCGACTACAGTAGTTAGGCTCTCCTTTGGTTCAAATAGAAATAACCATTGGGTAACAAAACCCCTAAAGGTCCCAAAGGTCAAACGTTCACCCCCCATAGACTACCCTTCCAATCAGTCTGTTCCTCAGGAAGACTAACTCCCTGCCAAACGTCGTAACGGCATCTGTTAGCACCCGGTGCATCACAGCCTGTAAAAACAGATAACTCATGGGATACAACCTAAAAGGTTTACAAGGTTGACTTAACCAAGCTTCTAACGAAATTTTTTTAAAAAAAAAACGAAAATGAGCTTAAAAAGCTACATGAAGCAAAAATTTCTCAAATTTTCGGTGGCAACGCAACAAAACTTTTGAAGACGACAAGAGCTTTTCCAGCTTAATCAGAAGCAAGAAGAAAACATCTTTGACAGCTAAAATATTCGATCATGGTGTTAATCGTCTCCCTAGACAATAGCCTCTAGAAGAAACTGCTACAGGTATCAGGCATAACCGTTTTCTGTCAGCCCAAACTCCTAGATTACCTCTTGGAAATCTAAAAATTCGGTTAGGAATCTTCCTTCACTGCGCTTAGCCTCTCTTGACAAGGTTCTCATCTCGGTATCAGATTTTGATCATTTCTTTGTGAAACGACTGTCTTAGTCTGCTCTCATCTCCTGTAAATGATCAGCCTTTAGTTCTCCTGCAGAACTTCAATTTCCTATCAATCCGATAGTATACCGAAAAAACTCATCAGACGCCTATGAGTCTATGCAAAAAAAATTTTAAAAAAATTAGTGACTCAAAGGTAACGTTTAAACGGCTCTGAAAAAAATAGAAAATACCCTCAGTTTGTCAATTCAGAAGAAGATCTAAACCAAAATAATCCAAGTCTTAGACTTACAGGATAAACCAAAATCAATTTACTCTTAATTGCACCCAACATATACCATTAAGGTAATAAAAATACACCCACTCGGGTAACAAACTTTGAAATTGCTCATAATAAAAATTTTTGACTCAACATCACACTACACGAGCTCCATCTTGCGCTTGTCCTAACTCAAGATCACCTTGGATTGCCTCTAATCAAAATTTCGCTTCCAAGTGTCAAGAACTGGATATTATTTGGGGTCATAAGCAAATCAAATCCCGCGACCACCGACATACCAGTCTTATGATATATCCTGAGTGTGACTCTTTCGCAAGCTCGCAACAGCTGAGTCGATGCAAAACATCAACTACAATCAACCTAAGTTTGGATATGATCAGTACCCAAAACCTTAGCATTAAACAACAAAAGTAAGCTATCCTCTGCTCAACTTTTATAACAGTCAAAAAACCGAGGTCGTCACCTCTACAGAGCAACATCAAAAAAAATAAAGTAAAGCAATTAAGATAATGTAAATATAAATTATTCTTCTTCTGACAAACTTTCATTAGGGTTAGGTTCATTGAATGGTTTTAAGTCTTTAATATGCCATCGTCCTATTTTAGTCCCATCTAAATTAACTAAACCATAAACTAAATCTGAAATCTTTTCTCTAATCACGCAATGCACATACTTAGGTACTAACTTAGATGTGAATTTATCAGCTGCACTGGAAAGAATTTTATTTTTTCGCCAAACGTGATCACCTATTTTAAAGGCAAAATCCCTTTTTCTAAGGTTGTAAGACTTACTGTTCCGCTCATAAGCCTTATGTATCCTACTACGCACGTCGGTGAAAATATCTTTTAAACCCTTTAAATTTTCGGCGTACGCGCCCCTGTTACCCGGAATTATTTCGCTGTCAGCATTGACATCCAAGTCTAAGTTTTTATAATATGATCCAGATAGAGGTATATGTCTGCCGTAAACTAAGAAAGACGGTGTGAACCCTGTTACTTCGTGTCTCGCGGTATTTATCGCTTGTTGGATTTTGGAAATATTGCTATCCCAAGTGTCATGTGAATCCACGTAACTTCTTAAAGCGGTCCCGACTGTTCGGTTATTACGTTCCACAAAATTACATTGGGGAGAGTACACGGGATTAAAACGGATGTTAAAACCATAAGTTTCACTTAAGCTCTTAAAACTCTTAGAGGTAAACTGAGTACCGTTATCGCATATCAAGAGCGATGGAACACCGTGGATTAGAAAGACATTATTTTCCAAAATTCTCTCTATATATCCAGCTTTAGAGCTTTTCAAAGGAAATAGCATGGTATACTTTGTAAACCAGCAAGAAACCACGAGAAGCCATTTATTTCCCTTTTTTGAACGTGGGAATGGGCCTACTAGATCAGCTGCTATGACTTGAAAAGGGTAATTAACCGTTTTCTCTTTTCCCATCAGTCCCATAGGTAGTGTATTTGGAGATTTCTGCGCTCCACATACTTCACAAGTCCTCACAAACTTTACGATGTCAAAACGCATTTTTGGCCAATAATACTGTTCCTGAACCCTGTGAAGAGTTTTATAAAAGCCGAAATGACCAGAAGTAGGAGGAGTGTGACACATGTCTATAACTTCCTCTCTCTGTGGTTTAGGAACTAGTATTTTCCACTCGGGTACATTAATTTTTAAAGGCAACTGGTTTGGGATAAATTTGTACACGAAATCATTTTCCACCTTCCACTGTGGAAAATTTTGAGGAGATTCTTTAATTTGCTGCCGTAAATTGTCGTACCATGGGTCAATGCGATCTACATCTACTGTATCAATTCTTACGCCAAACTGTGCATTAAGACTGTTTTCGTCCGCTGTATGATCTGGGATTCTTGACAAAGCGTCAGGAATAACATTGTGGACTCCTTTTCTATGAATTAAAGTAAACGTGTGTTGTCTCAGCCTAATCGCCCAACGCGCTAGTTTGCCACTAGGGTTTTTAATAGAATTAAGCCACAATAAGCTATAATGATCTGTTATGACCGTGAAAGGAACACCTTCTATGTAAGGTCGAAACTTTTCGATGTTAAAGAGTACTGCTAAACATTCTTTTTCAACAACCGAATAGTTACGTTCAGCCTTTGATAAAGTTCTACTGGCATACGCTATCACCCTTTCCTCACCATTGATTTTCTGTGTTAGGACGCCCCCTAAACCAGTATTAGAAGCATCGCTAGAAATATAAAACTGTTGGGAAAAGTCTGGTTGGGATAAAATGGGAGCTGAAACCAATAGTTCTTTAATCTTTATAAAAGATTCTTCGGCTGCCTTTGTCCAATCTATCGATTGTCCTTTTTTTCGTCCTTTCAAAAGATCATTAATAGGCGACAACAGGGTAGAAAAATTCTCGATAAAACGTCTATACCATGAACACATTCCTACGAAGCGCTTAACTTCCGTAGTATTAGTAGGTCTCGCATAATTAACCATGCTTGCTACTTTATCCGGATCGGTACGCAAGGAATTTGAGCCTACAATATAGCCTAAAAACTTTAGAGAAGTTTTGAAAAAATCACATTTGCTCAAATTTATCGTCAGTCCGGCCTCTTTCAATTTATCTTTTACTTCCTTAAGTAAGCGAATATGCGATTCGAAGTCTTCCGATGTTACTAAAATATCATCAAGATAGGTAAAAATATGTGGCTCATATTTCGGACCAAATATGGCGTCCACTAAACGTTGCTGAGTTTGAGCAGCGTTCTTAAGACCAAACGGCATAGTGACGAACTGAAATAGACCTCGGCCTACTACTGCAAAAGCGGTCTTTTCTTTAGAGGATTTGTCTAAAGGAATTTGCCAGAAAGCCTTTCTAAGGTCTATCGAAGATACATACTTAGCATTCCTGAGTGATGTCAAAATTCTGTCGATGTTCGGTAATGGGTAGTTATCAAATTTGCTGACCTCGTTGAGCTTTCTTCCGTCAAAGCACAGACGATACTGTCCATCGGCCTTTTTCACCAATAAGATTGGAGAACACCAAGGACTGTTTGATTCTTCAATCACTCCGAGTTTCAACATTTCGTCTAACTCTTTATTTAATACTTTTGACATATAAGGAGACATGGCGAAGGGCCTTGTCTTTACAGGGCTGGCATCAGCCGTATCTATAGACATCTTGATTTTATTCGTTCGGCCTAACCTATCTTTACTACTTATTTCATTGAAAGAGCTTATTACTTTTTCTGCTTTTAAGCGTTCCGTCCGTGAGAGATCATCTAGGGTACATAGACGCGAGAAAAGGTTTTCAAAAGAACTTTCTGAATAACAATCTTTAAAACTTGTTTGAGAATTAACTTCTAGGGACTGTGGATACCACGAGTTATTTTTAAAATTTACCAAAATTCCGAATTTTTGTGCAAAATCACATCCTAGAACCAAAGTATGTGATAGAGAAGGTACTACTAGAGCAGAGATTACTAAACAATGACCATTGCAGACTAGCGGCAACTCAACCGTACCTAAAACTTTTAGACGGCTGCCATCTGCAGTGGTAACACTTCTATTTTTGACGTGGCATATTTTTATACTTAAACGACTTAAAATCTTAATACCATTCTGACCTACAACGGAGGCATTTGCACCAGAGTCAAATAAAGCCGAAAAATGGACACCTAATAGATTTATCTTGATATGCGGTCTGTTATCTAAATATTTATGCACGAATAAAGGAGACATGTGAGCCATTTGGAGAAGCAGGAGTTTTAACTTGAGAAGGATAATTTTTATTAGACTTAAAAAAATCAGAAACTTTTTGTAACCATTTAGTCCAATCCGATCTACTGGAATATTTTTGTTCGTCCGTGTTTCTAGAACGTTTTGGATTAGGGGCTTTACTGCGAACATGAGCTTGTGACTTAGCCGAATGATTAGAGGCTTTTTTGTTGGACTTAGGATATCCGCCTCGGTAATATACCGTCCTTACTCGTTTTTTGTACATTTGGGGCATGATGTTAGTCTCACACCTGTTGTTCCACATTTGAAACAAAATACCCTCTTTGGTGCTGTACAATTTTGGTAAGTGTGATTCGGTCCTGTGCAATTCCAACACGTGAAAATTGCCTTAGGTGAAAAACCGGCTTGTCGTTCACTTTAGCTGCAGTGTCGCTAATTTTAGAGTCATTATCTTTTCCTTTACCCGTTTTCTGGTTACTCCTAGGGTTCCGATTTACATTCCCAACTTTATTTGTCGAGACTCCACTTCGGCCATTTGGATTATACCTTACCTGATGTATATTAGTTTCGCTTTTTGGTCTGCTCTTTCCTAACAAATAATCGGACTCTTCAAGTTTTCTACATAACCCGGCGAGTTCGGCTACCGAATTTATATCTAGTAGAGCTAACCAATTGACGAAGCTAGGCAGAACATTCCTACGTATAAATTTAACTTTGGTACTTTCCAGAGGCTTGGTGGATAACCTGCCAAATAAAGATTCCATGTGGGCAATAAAAATCACAGTGGACTCATTCTTCTTTTGTAGCCTCCTCTTTATTTCCGACCACAATTCTTCATCATCATCCCAGTGCAAGAAGTCCTTCTTTAGCCTATCTACCAAGGAATGCCAGTCGGTGACACTTGATTTTATGCTTCTATACCAAATGAAGGCATCGCCAGTGAAAAATTCAACAGCAGAGCTGAAAAGTTCATCTTCCGATACTTTCCTAGCTTGAGCTATTTCAGTCAGCCTCTCCAAAAAAGGATAGAGTCTCTTTGAGTCTCCATTAAATTTCAATTGCCATTCGCTGACAGGAATATTTCTGGCTGCGCAATTCACGATTGGAGCTGGTACGTTTATGACTGGGGTTGTAATAGGCAGCTGTGGTAACTCATGGCCAGGAGCTATCTTTTCTGCAAGATTTGCTTCCATGAGCACACACGTAGCTATCGTTTCCTGAACATATTTGGAAAGCTTCGACGCTTCCTCTTCGTCATCCGGCATGGGAATTCTTTGTACGCGACCCGCTACATGCGATAAACGTGATTTAACCCGGTGTACAAGTGAATCATTTGGATCACCGTCATAACTATCGATTAAGTTTTGGATAGAATTTAAACTCTTTTCGATACCAGCCGTTTCTTCTTTAAAAGACAGGGTGTCATCCCCTATTTTTATCGTTTTTCCGGGCTCATTAATTTCTTTACTTAAGATCCTCGTTAGAATCTTTCTTTTATCTGCGACCGGACGTTCTGAGAAAGTACGACGGATTTTTAGTTCATAGTCTAATTCATATTCCAATAGGTGATTGACTTTAAAATTGAAGGCTTCCATGATAAATGAATACTATTAAATTTAAAAGAATTGTTTAAAAAGTCGTGAAAATATTTCTCCTGTGCTCCCAATAGTCAAAAAAAAATAACAAAATCTGTAAAGGCACTTAAAATATGTAAACTTCTTTACCAAACTTTAAAAAAAATCTTCAACAATTTCAAAAAAAATTTCTAAGTATTGCCTCGTATTGAAATCCTTTTATCAAGATATCTTAAGAATTTCCTATAAAAAAATCTCTAAATATCGTTTCGTATATCAGCAAAGTATTTTTAATATTCATGCAAAATATAGGTGAGAAAAAAGAACAGTTTTTTGTTCGGTTATCCGCAAAATAAATCAACAATGCAAAATTAAAGTCGACCAACACATCTGCTAATCTGAATTATAAAGCTAGCTGTTAAGAAAAAAGTAGGAATCTCTTATCTTAGAGTCAACAACAAAATTCAAATATCTATATCAGATAAATTGAAACAAAAAAATTCTACAAATTTCCTGCTTTTGTCTTACTGCTATTGTGTAGTTTCGTTTAATAAATGTTATGAAATAAAAATATCTGCAAAGTTAGAGCTTTTATTTTGTTCGAAAGCTAGTACACTGAACCCTTTTTTTAAAAAATAAAATTCCAAAAGCCCCGCGTTGACAGCGCTATTTCTTTTGTTACGTCTTTTTATGACATGCTAAACTGTCCTCAGTTTGAGGCATCTTTTTCCGTACCCTGTGAGAAGTTGTTTGTCCCACGCTTGAGCGCAATTTTGTAAGGTGTGCTAATTTTGCTTTATTTTTCGCCCCATGTAGACTGCGTCATTTTGTAACATTTTTAAATACTGGACGCCCCAAGCTTGAGCACAATTTTCTTGCAGCCCCGCTTTAATTTCTGATAATGAATTGAGTGAGACCTGATTTTAAAAGAACTAAAGAAATTAAAGAAATACTAGCTCAGTTTTCCTTGGTAGAGAGATATGGGTAAGAGATAATTTTTGTACGTCTTTTTGGAATTCAATTCTATTTTTAAAGAAACCTCAGTTGTACGACTTTTTTTTGGGCACCACTCATTTTAAAATAGAAACGGTTTAACTTCAGCTAAGAAAAATGAGAAAAAAAACTGAAGTGTTTTATGGATATTACTAAAAAGAAATTAGCCTAGCACAACTGATCCTGAAAAGAAAAATAAATATTCAGTGAGACACTAGCTTTAATCAACTAAAAAAAGAATTTATTCATGTTTTTAAAATGAAAATAAAAAGTTCCAACCTTTACAGTTATACCAAAAAATTCTAGCCTAAATAGTAGTTGTTACTTTTAAACTTTAAACTTTTACAACCCCCCGAAGGCGAGACATCGTGTTTTACACTTCACTTTTTTTGTCTGTTATACATTGCTGTTAATGCACTGCTCTTCAATAAGTCTATTGGAGGGAGTTTTGTTGACTTACTCTTTTTCAGTCCTGCTGTGATGGACTTCGTGCGATTTCACACTTTTTCTTAACACTTAGAAAGCTCACTACAGCTTTTATTGTCGAAACTGGCACTTTTACTTAGCGGCTTCTGAAGAAAATTAGCCTACTTCGGCTAGATGGAAAATAGCCTCTCGGCTAGACGGTACTGCCTGGTCTGCGGCTCGATCGAAAAAAGCCCTGCTGGTAGTTTCTCAGGCCCTTAAATAATCGTGCGATTTTTGCCGGTAATATCCGGACGCTCCAATCAAAACTCCGGGTCAAACATTTCGCCAATCGCGGCCTGGCGGTAGGTTCGATCAGCAACCCGCACCACACAGTATATACTGAATGTCCTGAAACTTTTGTTTAATATACCGGTCGATGTTTTAAAATAAAAATAAATACAATTTGAAGTGAAAAATCAGTAACATTGCATGGTCTTAAAATCCAGGAAAAAATGAATGTTACTATATATATATATATATATATATATATATATATATATATATATATATATATATATATATATATATATATGAAAGGAAGAACCAACCTTCAAACGATACTTGTCAAAATTTCATGACATTTCGACGATTAGTTTTGCAAGTTACAATGGTTTTAGTGACGGTACTTTCGATATTTTCAAAACAATGAAAAAAATCGAATTTCGTGTGTTGATTAAACACTGTTTTTTGATGGAAAAATGCCCTTTAAGCAAAGCAATGGCTTGATAAGTGTTACGGGGACTCTGCCCCTGGAAAATCACTCATTACTTACTGGTATGCTGAATTTAAACGCAGTCGTACAGATACAAATGATGCTGAACGCTTTGGACGCCCAAATGAGGCGAAAACATCAAAAAAATCCACAAAATTGTTTTGGATGACCGTAAAGTGAAATTGCGTGAGATAGCTGACACCCTAATAATATCAAAAGAACATGTTGGTGATATTTTGCATGAACATTTGGGCATGAGAAGCTCTGTTCGAAATGTGTACCGCGGTTGCTCACAATCGACCAAAAACAACAAAGTGTTGATTCTGACCGCTGTTTGGACCTCTTTAAGCGCAATAAAAAGGAATTTTTCTTAAGCGATATATCATAATGGATGAAACATGGATCCACCACTACACACTGGAATCAAATCGGCAGTCAGTTGAGTGGACAACAGCCGGTGAAAGCCGCCCGAAGCGAACAAAGATACAAAGTCCGCTGGGAAGGTTTTGGTGTCTGCATTTTGGGACGCGCATGGAATAATTTTTATCGACTATGCTGCGAAGGGAAAAACCATCAATAGCAATAATATATAAAGTTACTGGTGCGTTTGAAAGCAGAAATCGCAAAGAAACCGCTCCCAATAAACAAGGAAAAAGTGCTCTTTCAACAAGACAATGCATCGTGCCACAAGTCAGTAGTTACGATGGCAAAATTGCATGAATTGAAGTTCGAATTGCTTCCCCATCCACCATATTCTCCAGATTTGACCCGACTATTATCTATTTGCAAACCTCAAAAAAAGGCTCGCGGGAAAGAGAATTGACTCCAATGAAGAAGTTATCGCCGAAACTGAGGCCTATTTTGAAGGCAAAGCCAATTCCTTCTACAAGAAAGGAATAGAAATGTTAGAAAAGCGTTGGACTGGTTGTATTGCTCTTGAAGGAGACTATATTGATGAATAAACTCGAATTTTGCAAAAAAATGTGTTTTAAGTAGCTACACCAAAAAGTTTTCAGCCTAAGTGTTATTATTATTATTATTATATATATATATATATATATATATATATATATATATATATATATATATATATATATATATATATATATGTATATATAGACATTATTTCAAGGTGTTTTAAAAGTTATTAGTCGAGTTACTTAGATCAGGTACCAAGAACGCGGGCTGAAAATCGAAATTTGTAAGCTTGCTTAGTCAGAGCTTCTCTGGTAATTACGTTATAATTTTACTTAATATAAAAATCACTTCGATTTTTCTCCGGATAGCTGCTACTCTAAATAATAATTGTCCGGATGACATAGGATCTACTTCAGTTATTTCATTTTATCAACAAAAAAAAACCGGTCAAGTGCTAGTTGAACTTGCGCAATTAGTGTTCCGTACGTTGATTGCTTTTAAAATAAAAAAAATTGTTAGGAGGTATAAAATGATCAGTGACTTCACAAAACACACCCCAAATGAGTTTTCAACAAAGTTTGTTTCCAATCTTTAATGAAAACTAATGACCTTGAAATTTTTGTTTTTTTTATATACCAGATAAATTATTAAAGGTAATGCGCTCGTGATAATTTTCGTTCAATCTACACCCCTTGGAGAATATTCCAGAATTTTTTCAACACTTTTTGATGATAAGTACTTTTCGAGATCAGGCGGGGGAACCACGATTTTTCGCTATTTTTTAAAAATAATACAAAGAAAAGTGCGCGCAAGTATTACATTATATACATATTTTTTACTCGTGTTTTCACAAGCTTTCATTTGACACCACACTCGATGACCTAGTAAATTTTTTTTTCACTTCCAATTTCACCCCCCAAAACTAACCCCTTAAGTCAAAATTTAACTTTCAAAACTACACGGCTCTAATGAGGCCATCAATTCCTATATTAGTACCAAATTTCAACTTTCTATGTCAAATAGTTTCGGAGAAAATCGGGTGTGACAGACAGACAGACACCGAGGTGATCTTATAAGGGTTCCGTACGGAACACTAAAAATAAATAACTCTAGTTATATATTAACTATCCAGCTGCCTGCTCTAAAGGTGCTGTTATACAGGCGAATTAATCGTAGGAATTCTGGTGTTAAGGTACCGTTACAAGGGTAATTTTTAAAGCAATTAGTTGTTGAGAATTACTGAAACAATTAGTAGAAAAATTAGAGTAGGCAATATTGACAAACATGCGGTAATTATTGCCCGATATTGCTTCAAATCGCAAAGTGTTCCCTATCTCACTTTAAAGTTTTTTTTTCAAATCTTATCAAAGGCTTAATAAGAAAAGTGTTCGTAGTCTTAGTCGTGCTAGTTCATCATATGACCACATACTAAACAAAATTGTCATGTTACCTTACCCTTTTGCTGAAACTTGTTACAGCCCAGCAACTAATTGATCAATGGTTGCTCCATGAAAAACAGATATATCTATAGAGTTAAATACCGCAACATTTGACAGTTGACGTTATGCCTAACTAGTTGTTCGACAACATCGTAAGCTATATGGCAGTAAGTCCTTAACTGGTACTTTTTATAGGAGTCTTCCGTAGTACTAAAGGAAGTGATATATACTATAAAATTCGCAAAGAAATATATTGCCCTAATGTCTGCCGCATGTTGTTTAGTTAGTTACATACTACGGGTCAGTCAATAAGTTTTGAAAGCGACACCTGTGGAGCATCACTTGAACGAAATATTGTATACCATTTTGAAGCTTCATCTGTCACAGGAACACACTCTAAATTACAAGTCGATCTGTCAGGTCATTCATTGTTTATCAGCTAGTTAAAGCAGACGTGTTCGAGCATTTTTTAAAAATGGAAAAAATCGTGCAGTGATAAAATTCTTTGTTTTGGAAGGTTTATAGGCAACTGAAATCCATGCAGTTAGTAAAGGTGTTAAAGGAGTCTGCTCCTTCATTTCCAACTGTTCATAGATAGACTATAGAGTTTAAACGTGCTCCTACAAGCGTCAATAATGATCCACGTTTAGGACATCCAAAAACTGTAACAACAGAAGAAACTGTTGTGCAAATACAAGATATGGCAATGGAAGACTATCAATTATCAATTGGATGGATGAGTTTGAGTTGAGTTAGCTGAGGTTGCAGGCATCACATGGATCCGTACATGAGATCTTAACTAATGTTTTGGGTATGAGAAAGCTAATCACAAGATGGGTGCCGCATTTGCTAACATCGAAATAAAAACGTACTCGAGAAAAACTCTCTAAACAATATTTGGCTAGTTTCACAAAGAATAAAATTAATTTTGTTCCGATCTGTATCTATGGATGAGACTTAGGTTTACTAGTATGATCCTGAACTGCGACAACAAACCGCACCGTGGACTGAGCCTGACGGTTCAGCTCCAAAGCAGTGGCAAAAGTCGTCCAAAAAAATTATGGCATCAGTTTTCTGGGATGCAAAAGGAATTTTGTTAATTGATTACCTTCAAACCGGTAGAGTATTATTGAAACGTTTGGGACCAACTGGAGTAGAAAATTCATGAAAAAAAGGCCCGGTTTGCAGAAGAAAAAAAATCATCTTTCGTCATGACAATGATTGAAGTATGAATTGTTAGACCATTCACCTATACTCGAGATCTGACTCCGTCTGACTTCTATCTGTTCCCAAACCTTAAAATATTTCTACGTGGGAAGCGCGTTTCAGGAAATCATGAGGTGATAGCATCCGTAGATGGGTATTTTGAAGGTCTTCCGGAAAACCATTTCAGAGATAAGCTAAATGAATTTAAAAATCGCTGGAAAAAATGTATTGAGCTTAAGGGAGATTATACTGAACTCGTCTTGTTTCATTTCCTCTTTCAAAACTTATTGACTGACCTAATAAATACCTTAAAAATTAACAATGGACCTTATGTTACTCGAAAAAACTTGCTTTGTTGATATTATTTATGCATTAAATATTTTAAAATTCTCACAACCTTACAGTAAAAATGCATGTGTGTGGCTCTTACGGGATTTTATTTTCGCTTCTTACACAGTTATTTTATTTGTTATAATTAGAACATAAAACTGCAAATAGGACGTACATATAACGCAACACAATAAAAACAGCTCGCAGTAACACATTCGACGTGTTTTTATTACCAGAGATTTACCCAAGAGTAAAATAAAACTTCTGGAATAAATAACAAGGGATTTATAAAGAGTGTTCTTTAAGTTGAGACATTTTCGAACAGGTTATAGTACTTACAAAAATAAATCACCGCGCTAGATATAACCTAGAATAAATTTGAAATTATTTCAAATTTTAGCTACATCCCGTACAATGTCAGCCATCATCAGGAATCATTCATGGTGATCTTACTTACAATTTCAATTCTAAATAAAAAGTTTTCAGATTTTCACTTGAAAAGATATTCTTTTATTATTATATTGCCAAATAGTATATGACATGTTTCGTAGCACTGCTACTCTATCAAATATGACCTCCTAAACTAATACTCAGGTATTTATAATAACTCTTAACTAAAAACTAACGATTAACAACAAATTAAAAGATTAAGTTTAAAACAGGATTATTACTTATTACCAACTGATCATTCAGTATATTACCTGGTTTTTTGTATTTATTGATTTTTAATGATTCCAATAATGAGAGTTTATGGCCGTTATTTTCTGTGTGTAAAATAGTCAAAAAAATTATGACTATCTTTGATAAGGTGGGATGAATACGGGGAATTTAATCTTTTGCGAATGAAATCTTTAGTGTGTTCTTGAATCTTAATTTTAAAACTGCGACCTGTTTGACCTATGTAATTCTTGAGCAAGAATCACAATCTAACAATACATTCCGCATTTTTCTTCTTTAGATAGTTTATCTTTAGTTTTCCATGTGTCTTTCTAAAGAGTTGTTGGTTTTAAAAGCCATATTGATATTATGTTTTTTGAGAGCAAGAGTTTTCAACGGGCTTACCTAAATACGTTAAAGAATTAAACTTCATTTTGTTAGGAGTATCTTTAGGATAAATTAGGGAAAACACTTGTTTCCCCAATTTATTTTCAAGCATATTATCCATTAGATTTTCTGAATACATACTTACAATTTACCAATATTATCATCATTAAAAACATAATACATTTTATTAATAATACTCTTCTAAATCTCTATGCCAAATTGTCAATTAATAACAATACAGGGTCCAGCAAATTAATATTCATTTCTCTAAATGGTACACGATGCGCTAGTGCCTTTCTTTTCACCTATTTTGGAGAGAGTTTTATTCCCTCAGTAAGTTCTATAAAGAGATCGGCGTAAAATTTTTCGACCTTGTAGGGGTAAATATTGTTTTTTCTCAATAGGATGACAGGTTCGGATTTTGCTTTGGTAAGATAATATGAATTAAAATTTTAGTTACGGAAGAAATAATTCTGGATGAGTAGAGGAAAACCTCCATATTTTCCAATAGATAGGCGGACCAGAATGTACCAATTTTTTCGCAACTGGAATTGCCATACTGCAATACTTCTAATTTTTGAATTAATAAAATGGATTGAATACCACATTAAGAATTCAAGTTAACCGTATGAACCAATAAGACAGTAGGAATTTTAAAAATTTAGCCCAGGACTAACCTAGAAATATGCAAAGTTTTAACATATGAAGTGATTTTATTTATTGGGTACTAGGTTCGTTGGACTTCGAAATTTTTGACGACACCTAACAGTTATCAACACCAGAGTCAATATTTTATTTTTACATTCGATGCATCTTTAAGATTAATGATTGATTACGACATTAAGTTAAGAGTTAATCATTGCCTCTGATGGTGCTAACATGGTTAACGAAACGCGCGACAATTTAAAAATAATATCTCGACTTAAAAAACACCCAGTATATGAAATATATCAGAGAAATTAAAGTATTAACATCAGCACATACATATACATTATGACCTGAGATATAAGTCGTAAAATAAACGAAAAAAGAACAATTAATTTTCCACGTTAAAATGATTTAGAAGCTATTATTATTAGTCATTCCTGTCGTTCCAAAAATAATTCACCACAAAATTACTGCTAGAATATTATTTTTGATTCGAACACATTGTTGTATTTATTTTAATAGTACAATGACCCGATTACCCATTTTATCACTGTTTTTATTTCACATATCGTTAAAATTGTTATTAAATAGCTTGACATTTTCTTTTTGCATGATTTCTAAAATATTACAGTTCTTAGAAAGCCCGTTTTGATAAAGGAAAAGCTACTTTGTTTTCTAGATGAACTGGCTGAACAATCAAATACACTTAATTTATTTGCAAAAAGAGCATCCTAATATCTTGTCTAGGAACGACAATTTAAACCACTATTTAAGATTACCACTTATGTTTAATATATTACTGCTGACAGTTGTTTCAACACACTGTGTCTTCTTCTGGAGCAAGATGTAAATTAACTACAAAGTATGTTTCAGAATTTATACGTTACCTGCATGCAAGTGTTAAATTAATTAATAATATTCACCTTAATACTTAAAACAAGTTTAGTGAAGGGGACCCACCCATATCCAATTGATCGTTAAGTAATAAACCTGAGGATTTTTTTTGGTTAATTTCCACCTGCTTTAAAAAATTCAGTAATTTCCCTTTATTTTCATTGTGCAAAATTCTGAAATCTTCACTGAAAATATAATTTTCATATGCTAAATATTTAGCGTAGTGAGATATGTTATTTTTCATTCTATATTTCTGTTCCTTTATTCTTTTATAAAAGGTCTGCCTGTGTGTCTTATATAGGTTTTATTGCAAATGCCACGGCATAATTCGTAAAGTCCTGTTTTATTTTCTTTTTTTGTTTTACTTTTATTATTTTTAATATGGCAAGCTAATATGTTATTGGTACGGAAGGCAATGTTGACATGATTTTTATAGAAAAGATATTGAATATTATTGGTCAATTTACCGGTATAAGTTAGTGTATGAACAACTAAATAAAGATAAGTTTCATACACTCACTTATACCGGTAAACTGGTCAATAAAATTTAATATTTTTCCCTACCAATAACACATTAGCTCGACATATTAAAAATAATAAAAGAAAATAAAACAGGAGTTTACGAATCATGTTGTGAGACTTGCAAAAAAAACCTCTATTAGGACAGCCAGATCGTCTTATAAAAGAATAAAGGAACATAAACATAGAATGAAAAACCGGTCAAGCGCAAGTTGAACTTGCACAATTAGTGTTTCGTACGTTGATTGCTTTTAAAATAAAACATTTTGTTACGGTGGTATAAAATGAACAGTGACTTCACAAAGCACACCCCAAAGGAGTTTTCAATAATTTATATACCAAATAAATTATTAAAGGTAATGCACTCCTGATAATCTTCTTTCAATCTACACCCCGTGGAGAGCATTCCAGAATTTTTTTAAGTACTTTTCGAGATAAGGTGAGGCACAACGATTTTTAACGACTTTTTAAAAATAATACAAAGAAAAGTGAGTCCAAGTACTACATTATATATATATATATATATATATATATATATATATATATATATATATATATATATATATATATATATACATATTACTAGTGTTTTCACAAGCTTTCATTTGACACCACACTCGATGACCTGGTAAAAAAATTTTTATTTCACTTCACATTTCACCCCCCAAAACTAACCCCTTAAGTCAAAATTTAACTTTCAAAACTACACGGCTTTGATGAGGCCATCAATTCCTATATTATTACCAAATTTCAACTATGACAAATAGTTTCGGAGAGAATCGGGTGTAACAGACACATCTTATAAGTGTTCCGTACGGAACACTAAAAATACCATATCTTACTATGCTAAACATTTAACAGATGAAAATCATACTTTCAATGAAGACTTCAGAATTTTGCACAATGAAAGGAAAGGGAAATTACGGAATGGTCTATTGAAACCAGGTAGAAATTAACCAGAAAAAATCCTCAGGTTTATTAGTCAACGATCAATTGAGGTACACGTAAATTGCCTCCCGAGTTAAAACTGGACCCTAAATAATAGGTAACTGCCTCCCATAAATTTTAGCTACCTGATATAGATGTGTAAATTGGGTCCTGGTTAATAAATAACAAACATGGTTTATAACTTTGATTTTATTGAAGAACAAAACATGTAGACAACAAATTAAAAGAAAATACCTAATTCTAAGTTTTGAGATATAGCCTAAACCTTAAATCTACCTATAATACTAAAGTATAAACGTATATGATGATATTTCACAGATATATATATATATATATATATATATATATATATATATATATATATATATATATATATATATATATATATATATATATATATATATATATATATATATATACATATAATAAAATATACATAATATTTCATACAAACATATATAACAATTAATCTTTAGCACCACAATGGAAAGATATGGATTTAATAAGATACATTCTGCTAATTTCGTTGTTTTTGTAAAGCTAGATCATTTTTGGGATTTTTTAGAATGATATTATGAATTTTATCAGTTAAATGAGCACTTTGTAATTTCACATAAGTTTATGTTTGGAATTTTTTAAGCTTTTCTATAAAAATAAAAATATTTGGACGAGCTTTGTAGAAGGAGTCGTTAAAATGTTTGTGGAACGATTCACAAGCATTGGTAGTGCGGGTAAATTCCGTTGAATTTTCAGTCCAAAGTTATGCAAGAAACAAACAATCCTCTGATATTTAGTTGTCTTTAAATAATCAGAACATTTTCTAAGTCGGGTGCAACTGATAGAAAGTCAAATACGAAACAATGGCTGACTTCATCCGGTTTTAAACAAGTAAGGGCAAATGTCATTCGTAACCATTTTTCAACTTCAGAAGTTTCATCTTTATATGAACAGCCGTATTCTGGGATTTTTTGATACCAACATTATGAAAGACGAAACCGACATCCAACTATTTTCGCTAGTGGCCATGTTTGTTGAACAGCCTTATGGATACCTTTTTCAAAATCAATTACAACTTCCAAAATTTCTAGTTTGACAAAATCATATTTAAAAATATCCGTTATGAAATTAAATAATTTT
>CM032453.1:70002477-70277477 GCA_019049505.1 Pachyrhynchus sulphureomaculatus | reverse complement strand
TCTTACCGAAATTCCGTCTGTATAAGAGATTTAAGGAAGTAGGATGTGGGCTGCATCAATAATTAATTTTAGGTCTCTCGCAACTCAATGTAAGGCGAAAACATGGGCGCCCGCAGAGGAACGCATGAAGGCAATTGGAAAATATGTAAAAATTAAGGTACTTGCCCATAAGTTTAAAATATAATCAATATATACGGCGCATCATATTCCGTGATGTTTAGAAATACGATGGTGTCTTTTATATAAGGTGTGTGAATTAATTTTGAGGGATTTCTAAGAGAAGGCGTAACTTGTATTATATCTCATCGGGGCATACTGTTCCTAAATTCATGGTGAAGCACTATCATTAGACTTTAAGTTTTAGTATATGTTATTTTCCGAAGTGTAAATAACATTTTTTTTGAGTATTGAATACGTCGAATTACGTGCCAACAAAACATGATTTGCGAGAAGCGTTACTTTTCTTGTTTAATTCAAAGAAAAGCGCTGCTGAAAGTCATCGATTGCTGTCAAAAACCTAACATTTCATCGATAAAAATTCGTGAGTACAGGTTACGACGCTTCAAAAGTTGTGATTTCGACACGGAAGACAAATAACGTCCAGCTCAGCCGAAAAAGTTTAAAGATGAAGAATTAGAGGCATTAATAGATGAAGACCCGTGCCAAATGGAAACAGAACTTTCAGAATCGTTAATAGTTGATCGCACAATCATTTCCAAATACTTAAATGCCCTGGGAATGATTCAAAAGCGAGGAAATTGGATGCCGTACGAACTGAAATCGAGAGACGTTGAAAGGTTATTTTTTGATTTATGAATAACTGCTTCAACGGCATAATCGGAAAGGTTTTTTGCATCGTATCGTAACTGGTTATAAAAAATGGATACGCTACGATAATCCGAAATGCAAAAAATCATAGGTGAAGCTCGGTGAACCATCAACCTTCTCGTCAAAGCCGAATATTCATGGCTCCAAGCTTATGCTGTGTATTTGGTAGGATCAGCTGGGTGTAGCTTATTATGAGCTGCTCCAACCTGAACTAACCTGAACCAACCCAAGGAAACTATTACTGGGGAATATTACCGATAACAATTGATGTAACTGAGTAGAGCGTTGAAGGAAAAACGACCGCAATATGCCAAAAGACACGACAAAGTTATTTTTCAACATGACAAAGTTAGGTCACATGTTGCAAAACCCGTCAAGGAAACGCTAGAAGCGATTGGATGGTATGTCCCGCCGTACTCACCAGACATTGCTCCTTCTGATTATTACTTGTTCGGATCGATAACGCACAGCCTGTCTGAACAGCGCTTCTATTCTTATGAGGATACGAAAAAATGAGTCGATTCATGGAGAGTCACAAAAAGGTGGGTGGTATTCATATGCTGCCACAAAGATGGGAGAAAGTAGTGGCTAGCAATGGACAGTACTTCAAATAATCAATTTGTACGCATTTCTTTACAATAAAGGGATATTTTTACCAAAAAATCCCTCAAAATTAATTCACACACCCAATAGTAACTTATCTAGAAGGAAAACTTGCAAAGCTTAAAAAAAATTATA
Organism: Pachyrhynchus sulphureomaculatus; assembly: GCA_019049505.1. Classification (NCBI taxonomy): domain Eukaryota; kingdom Metazoa; phylum Arthropoda; class Insecta; order Coleoptera; family Curculionidae; genus Pachyrhynchus; species Pachyrhynchus sulphureomaculatus. The sequence continues at coordinate 70,275,911 of CM032453.1, read as the reverse complement.
AATAAATACCGTCTATACCAATACATCTGGTCCAGCGTTTCTAGAATTGCTTCATTCCATCCAAAAAAATTCTTTGCTATGGCAATACAGCGGCTTTCAATTCAGCATCTGAGGAAAATTTTCGGCACCAGACAGTTTTCCTTAGATGTTTGAACAAAAATAAAACGCAGGGCGCTAAATCAGGGCTATAAAGTGGATGTTGTAATTCGGTGCATCGACAGCTTTCGGTAATGGCTTGTTGACCCTCCAATTGTCGTGCATTAGGAAAACTCTGGTTCTAAATGAATTCTGAAGTGTTTTTCTAATGACCTACTCACAGTAGGTGGGGAAAGAGATTTCTTAATATTTAGCCACTTTAGAGAAAGACGAAAGTTATTTTTCGCGAATTGGGATACGAGACTTGGGTGTTCTATTCGGATCTTTCCACAAAGCAGGAGTCGATGAAATGGGCTGATAAGGGATCTCTATCTTTAAAAGAGACGAAACTTAGCATTCCTCTGAAAAATTGATAGTGACCATATATTGAGATTGCAAACAAATTTTGCTTGTGAAAATACAACTAATGGAGATGTTTACTGAAAGATAATCTACCAATCAAAACCAGAAGTGAGCCATTAGTGGAGCAATTATCAGGCGCTGTGGTTTCACAGAGATAACAATCACCCTATACCCCTAATTTAGCGCCCTGTGTTTTATTTCTTGTCTGAAGGAAAACCTCAGTGACCAAAAATTATTCTCAGGTGATGAGTTGACAGCCGCTGTAGAGTCATTTTTACGATTCTTTAGGAAGAAATCAAAGACGCTGGTTATGTAGCAAAATATTTTTTGTAAGATAGATAACTCAGAAACATAAATTTTATCGCCGTTTTTAATTACCTTTGAAAACATTTCAACACAGTCTGTTTTCTGAATGTCTTGGTGTAGTCTTTATTTATTATATTATAATTATATATAGATATACCGAAAATGGGCCACACCTGTATATATATATATTTATTGGTATAGTAGTATGTCTTTCTGTTTCGAAGGTATAAGTTGATCAATGATTTCACAAAACACACTCGAAAAGTGAGTTTTCAACAAAGTCTGTTTCTGATCTTTGTTGAAAACTGATGACCTTCAAATGTTTGTGTTTTTTATATACCCGATAAATTATTAAAGGTAATGCACATAATTTTCTTTGATCAGTATTTTTCGAGATATGGGGGACAGCGATTTTTGGCAATTTTTTAAAAATAATACAAAGAAAAGTGTGCGCAAGTATTACATTATATATATTTCTGAACTCGTGTTTTCATAAGCTTTCATTTGACAGCCCACTCGATAACCAGATAAACAAATTATTTTTTTTCACTTCTGATTTCACCCCCCAAAACTAACCCTTTAAGTCAGAATTTAACTTTCAAAACTAAACGGCTCTGATAGAGCCATCAATTCCTATATTAGTGCCAAATTTCAACTTTCTATATTAAATAGTTTCGGAGAAAATCGGGTGTAACAGACGGACCGACACCGAAGTGATCTTATAAGTACGTTACACTAAAAAGCTTAGTTCACCGGATAGTGGTTTCTGGTCATTTTCTCTGTACAACTTAGTGAAATTTAAAACAGAGGTAAATTTAATGACTGAATTATATGAATTCCTATAATTATTTTGGGTGTGACTTTAAACAATCTATTTTCCACGTCGACTTAGGCCGCTCCCTGATTTGTCGGTACGGTATTGTTTTTCTTGGTGTGCTCGGTACCGATTCGGTAACGAAAGCATGCCGAACGCCTATATTTCAACGAAACCCAGCTGACTTGGTCCGCGCCCGCGCAAGTCAGGCACACCGAGAAAAACGAAACCGCACCGACAAATCAGGTTCACCTCAACACTATCACATCCAAAGTGTCATAGAATTTTATTTCGCCGAAAATCATTCAAGCAAACAGTAATTTTTCGTGAAAACAAAAATCCTTATAATTTCTTTATCCATTTGTCCGTATTAAAGTTTACTAATGAAATGATATAAAAAAAGACTTTTTGACAAGGTATTAAACAATATGTCAACATTTTTTCCTAGATATCAAACATGAGACCTAGTAAGCTGTATCTAGAAACACGCAAATGTTTACTTTAAAAAAATACAGCTTCTCTCAAACAAGAAAGAGAATTATCCCTTCCTCTAATTTCAAGACTAACCGATGATAGAAAAAAGAGTTTTATTTGTGTTACTTAAGTTTTTAACCGCAGTAACAAGAATAAAACTCAACGCCAAGTTAAAAAAATACATATTTTAATTTTAATATTATTTTTATATATTAACAGTAAACCATAATGATCGATTTTTTAAGAATCTGATATACGGATCAGCTGACAGAACCGGCATTATATATTTTTTACATTATTTTCAGAGTTTTAAAAGTTGTACATTTTACCCAGAAAACGTATCTTGCATGGAGTTTGAAATCTTGCACCAACTAAGTACCGTAACTTCTTTTCAATTCTGCAATAATAAAAATACCTACTTATTTGCGATTTCATCCTAGTAGCGAATGCTACTGTCAGAATTTTATAGATGTCCGTTAGATAAAAATCACACATATCTGAAGTACTCATCCGCAAAATAACCCTAAAACATTACTATACAGTCTGCCAAGTAAGAACGTGACTGCTAGTGTTCTTGAAAAAATGTGATTCGAGAACATTTTTTGGCATCAATGTATTCTTTGGTGTGCTAACAACAGCGTAGTTATCTTTAGTAAGTCGTCCAATCGTCTCCTGCAATAATAATCGCCTGTCATCTTCGAGGCATGCTGTCGATGAGATTTTCTGCATACTCGCGTTGCAATGATCTCCAAATTTTTCGAATCTCGTGAGACAACTAAATCAGAGTCCTTTCTTTGAGCTTTCTCTTTATAAGGGACCAAACGTTTTCAATAGGGTTGGTGTCCGGCGATTGTGAGGGCCACTCTAATATTTTATCGTGGGCCGAAGCGAACCGCCTTGCGACGTGATTTTCGCTCAGCAAGGGTATCTTCAACGTGCTTCGAAATTTGACACATTCAAACCCAATTTTCTTAATTTTGCCGCACCTTGACGCAGCGTCAATTTCAGGTCCGGTAAACACAAACACACGATTCGTTTTTCGACTTTCAGAGTGACTTTGTCTACCGAGCCACGTTTTGGCAAGTCGTCGACATTTTCCATCTTGTTAAAATGATATACCCACTTCTTCACAAATGACATCGACTTTTTAATATATTTAGCAGCTGCAGAATGTGACATTTTAGGCCATTTTAGATGGGAACAAAGACTGCCTCGAACCGACGCGCGAGCAAACAAGTAACTCATTTTGGATTTTACGTGATTTCGACGAAAGTTCGAACTCGACTGATTCTTTTACTAAAATGCGTCGTAGATAAAGGTTCCCTCTACCGATTTTTTGTTGAATCGCTAGAATCGCATCTGCCAAAAATGAATTATCGCGGACACGTTCTTACTTGATAGACTGTATATGATGTATCGAAGTAGAATTTCTGAGAGCGCCTATGTCCGAAAAGCAATAGAGCATTGGTATTCATTCTCTCGAGCTAGTAAACCAATTATTTAGCACTTGAGCTGTATTTTATATCTTATTATGTAAATTTTAAGGCAAAAAGGTTTACAAAAATAAAATGTAATATTTCAGAAGTGCAAAACGTTTTATGTTAAAATATTTGAGACAGTTTGTAAGGAGTCAAAAAATGAGTAAACAGGGGAATGTTGGTTTTACCCTAGCGTTGCGTTAGTAATAGACAAGTTATTGAAAACCAACGGAATTTTTGCCGTAGAAAGAATTAACAAGAAATACCTTTACTTATTTAAAATAATCTCGTTCAGCATTAATACGATATTTAACAGGTTTAATATGTCAAAAAAAAAATCAATGTTTTGGCACATGTCTCCCCTCAGCGAGGCCACCATGACCACCATACTGAGCAAGGTATCAAATGTGGTAACGAGTCCCTCACATCAGAATTTTTAATTTTGGAAACAGAAAAATAGTGACAGGTGGATGGTCATAATACCTTTTCGAGTCAAAAATATACGATGACGACTTTGAACGAGGGTGCCTTGTTGTGCAACATTGTCTAGCTTCCTTACATGCTATACTCTGAGCTTTGCTCCAGAGGAGTTCCATCTTACCTAAATAAAAATCTCCTGAGACATTTTGGACAACTGGAACGAGTTTTTTATGTATGTCATCCTTTGAATAATAGAAGCAAATGAGCATAGTCGTAACACTTAATTTTTAAAAGCAAAGTTGAGTGGCGGGCTTGTCAGATGATCTCCACCTAGAACTTTGACGTTTTGTCGTACTGACAGCGTCATGTTTTATCACCTGTGACTATGGTGTTCAGACAATCTGGGTTGCGGTGAGCCATGTTGATGATATCCTAGACGTGTTAAATACGTACTTGCAAGACTTTTAGTTCTTGGTGAGAAAGTGCGGAAAAAAGCCGGACACGACCTTATGTTTATCCAAACATAACGCAAAAACCTTGGATAGGTTCAACTCATCTGCCATCATTCCGATCGTCCCCAAAATTTCATGCACTTTTTCTATATTCTCATCCGTTCTCGATGAGAATCTAAAAACACGTTCGTAATCGTAAAGATAAGTGATCATCCCTATATACTTGTTTGAACAATGTTTCTGTAAAAGTTTGGTTGAGATTTACTCAGAACTTAATATTAGTATTATACGTTACTCCGTAACAATTTTCCAACGAGCGTCAATGAACGGCTGTTTTGTTTGGCCACACACAACTGTAACCGAGCGATTGCAATATTACTATTCACTAACGATAGTGTATCGATCAGCGTATTTAGTTTGCTAATTACATCTAGATGGCGCTAATAGTACAGTTTCTAGATCAAAACTTCGTTTTCTTTTTTAACAACCTACGTATTATTAATTATAAAACAAGAAGATAAATATGACTACCAAAGCCATTCTAACCCTGGGAAGTAAAACAGTTAATGCCTATGATTGTCCGTAGATGTATTGAAAGTTTATTGGATAATTCAGCCTAATATGAAGTAATTCCATTCCAATTAGACAACAGCAAAAATTATGTCAGATTTGATATGACGTAAATTTTCGAGTTTTCCATCATCTACATTTGGTACGTGTTATCAAAACATATATATATATATATATATATATATATATATATATATATATATATATATATATATATATATATATATATATACGAGGCATGTTTTTTAAGTAAGTACAGTTTTGGAATTAAAAAAAGACGTGCAAAGATATCGCTATAATTTTATTTTTACATGAAAGCCTGTACCTTAATCTACTTTTCTACATAATTTCCGTGAATATTGAGGCACTTGTCATCACGTGGCACCAGTTTTTGAATACCCTCCTCATAAAATTCTGCCGCCTGACTTGTTAACCACTGTATCACAAATGTTTTGACTTCGTTATCGTCTTGAAGACGCTGACCACCCAGGTGCTTCTTCAAGTGCAGGAACAAATGGTAGTCGCTGGGCGCCAGATCAGGGCTGTATGGAGGATGATCTAGAGTTTCCCATTTAAAAGATTTGATGAGATCTTTGGTCCGATTAGCCACATGTGAACGGGCATTGTCATGCAGCAAAACGATACCCTTACTCAACTTGCCACGTCTTTTGTTCTGGATTGCACGACGCAGATTGTTCAATGTCTCACAATAAGACGCTGCATTGATTGTCTCATTACGAGGCAGAAACTCCACTAGCAATACTCCTTTTCTGTCCCAAAAAACTGTGCACATGATTTTGCGGGCAGAAATTGTTTGCTTAAACTTCACTTTTTTGGGTGATGATGAATGTCGCCATTCCATGGATTGTTGTTTCGATTCTGGTGTGACGTAGGCCACCCATGTTTCGTCACCAGTAACAATTTGGTCTAAAAAATGTTCACCTTCATTGTGGTACCGCTCAAGGAAAGTCAATGCACTGCCTAAACGTTGGGTTTTGTGCAAATCCGTCAACATTTTTGGAACCCAACGTGAACACAATTTCCGGTAATTCAAGTTCTCGGTCACAATGCGATACAAAACACTACGAGAATATTGAGGAAAGCAGTCGCACAATGATGAAATTGTAAAGCGTCTGTTTTCTCTCACCTTTTCGTCCACTTTCTGCACCAAATCTTCATTAACGACCGAAGGACGCCCACTCCGTTCTTCATCATGCACATTTGTGCGGCCATCTTTAAATGCTCTCACCCATTTCCTTACCATTCCATCACTCATAATGTTTTGTCCGTAAACTTCACAGATCTCACGATGAATATTGATCGGTTTTACGCCTTTAGCACTAAGAAATCGTATAACAGCCCGTACTTCACAATCGGCGGGACTCACGATTGTCGGAGGCATCTTAAACACTCAGTAAACAACGTATACAATGAAGAATCAGACTGTAATGGCGTCAGTGCGTAGACATGAGATGTAGGTTACCAGCGCGCATGCGCGGAACGCCGACCGTATCGCTGCGGCGGCGGAATCGCAAAACGGTACTTAGTTAAAAAACATGCCTCGTATATATATATATATATATATATATATATATATATATATATATATATATATATATATATATATGTGTGTGTGGATCCACCACTACACACCAGAATCAAATCGGTAATCAGCTGAGTGGACAACAGCCGATGAAAGCCGCCTGAAGCGACCAAAGACAACATCTGCTGGGAAAGTTTTGTCCTCTGTTTTTGGGATCCGGGTGGAATAATTTGCCTTGACTATGCTGAGAAGGGAAAAACCATCAATAGCGAATATTATATAAAGTTTTCATCAAGACAATGCAGCGTGTCACAAGTCAGTGGTTACGATGGCAAAATTGCATGAATGGAAGTTCGAATTGCTTCCTCATCCACCGTGTTCCCCAGATTCGGCCCCCAGCGACTATTATCTATTCGCAGACCTTAAAAAAAAGCTCGCGGGACAGAGATTTGGCTCCAATGAAGTTATCGCCGAAACTGGGGTCTATTTTGAATGCAAAGATAAATCCTACAAGAAAGGAATGGAAATGTTCGAAAAGTGTTAGACTGATTGTATCGCTCTTAAAGGAGACTATATTGATGAATAAAGTCGAATTTTGCAAAAAAAATATGTAGTTGAAAATTAAGAAAAACACTGTTGCAAAAATAAAAAGTTTTTTCGGGAAATCTTACAAAGTTAGAATGAAAAGAAGTGATTTAATTAATATTGGCGCAGTGACAGGGATAATTAGTGTGCATTGCAGTTTGCTGAATTAAACAAAAAGTAGTAATATAATGTGTACATCATATCCAATTTTGAATCTGTGCCTTATATATTTAATCAGTAGTAAAGGAATTATTAACTGATGAGGAGGAATTCCTTGTTTGTTACTTATCTTGAAGAATACAAGCCAGCTGATTGCACTGGTAAAGTAGGTATGCTGTGAATTCACGGTCGGTTGGACAATAGCGACTATGATTTTGAATTAAAAGTAAGAGATTCCTTTGTGTTAGTGTTATGAGTAGTATTATAGGATGACTAATTTTTTAATATAGTAAATTAGGTTTAAATACTATTTGGGCATTCGGACCATTATCTTTTGGTAACTGCTTAAATCCGCCAGAAATAATTAATAATTAGTGAAAATAAATATTATCTAATTAATACAAGTAGTTCGACGTTATAGAAATAATTACGATAAATCTTCTTTATAATCATGTAAATCCGGTAATAACTAATAATTTTATTCTACTTTAGGAAAGTTGATTGCTTCAATAACGCTTCTAAATTATGGGATTGGAGGGCAAAAAATAAAATGTTTAAAACCAGTTGCAGTGTAATTCTCTTTATGACTGATATTTGTTTTATTTTATTTTAACGGTCACGACATCCGTAACAGCCTTTCACGGTTATTTGTAATGCAATGAATAAATCAAAAAAGTCTTGAATAAAATATGTTAGCGGTAAACATAGTTTCAGATTTTAGTATTCTTTTTTGCTTATTTTCCTGAGTTTTGAGATTTTGCAAAAGATTTTAATCTCTGGTGTTTTCTAAATAATGTCCTTCACCAGCGTTTATCCGTTTACAACAAAAAACTAGTTATAAGTAGAATAAAAATTCCGCCTATATGTAAAATTAAACTATTTTACATTAATTATTACTTAATTCTACAGATTGGTGTAAAAGTAAGGTAAAAGTCTCCTATTTCCTTTATTTGTTAGTAAAAGATTTCAAAGTACCAGCAGTATTCAAGTTCAACTGGTAAACAACCGGAAAAATAACCGGTCAAGTGCAAGCTGAACTTGCGCAATTAGTGTTCTGTACGTTGATTGCTTTTAAAATAAAATTTTTTGTTACAGATGTATAAAATGATCAGTTTGTTTCCAATCTTTACTGAAATCTGATGACCTTGAAATTTTTATTTTTTTAAATACCAGAAAAATTATTAAAGGTAATGCACTCGTGATAATTTTCGTTCAATCTGCACCCCGTGGAGAATATTCCGGAATTTTTTCAAAATTTTTTGATAAGTACTTTTCGAGATAAGGCGGGGGACAGCGATTTTTTCGCGAGTTTTTAAAAATAATACAAAGAAAAGTGCTCGCAAGTATTACATTATATATACATTTTTTACTCGCGTTTTCACAAGCTTTCATTTGACACCACAACTCGATGACCTAGTAAAAATTTTTTTTTTTACTTCCGATTTCACCCCTCAAAACTAACCCCTTAAGTCAAAATTTAACTCTCAAAACTACATGACTCTGATGATGCCATCAATTCCTATATTATTACCAAAGTTCAACTTTCTATGTCAAATAGTTTCGGAGAAAAATCGGGTGTGAGAGACAGACAGACAGACACCGAAGTGATCTTATAAGTGTTTCGTACGGAACACTAAAAAACAGCAAACGGTAATTTTAGCAATTCTTCTTAAACCTGTGTTTTTGTTCTCTTTGAAGCGTACTCTAAAGACTTATTACAAGAGGGTGTCTGCACATTTACATTTTCTCCACTCATCTGTCAGCAGCGACTAAGATATGAAAGTTTGGCGGTCTTTTCTTCCGCACAATCTAGCGGTGAGGATATGTATAAAAATGCAATTCAGGAAGTTGTCTTAAAATTCAAGCTCTAGGCAATTTTGCCGATAATTTTAACCCTAATTTTACCGGTATCTTGTAGGAAAGTTAGCGGTAAAGTTACCTCCTTAAAAACTCTAATAAAACCGTAAGATACTGATGCCTGTCCATTTGCATATCAACCACATCTGCTCTCTGCCGGTTACCGTTCAAGCAACAGATAGGCAAAAGGATTCTTGTCAAGAACAAAGTTATAGTTTGCCAAAATTGAACGAAGTTCAGGATTCGGCATTTCATCATATCACGATCCATTAGCCGAGTTTAGGTAGACAGAGAAGAGAACAGAACACGCCATACGGCGATAGGTAGTTTGTGTTTTGCTGGACAGATTGAAGAACAGTAAACAACCTATTTGACAGATGGGAGAGAAGTAAAAAAACCGCCAAAATATGGACTTTGTTCAATTTTGCTAGTTAATATTAATTTCTAATAAAACCATTGTCACTCGTACTATAATTTCGCTCACTAAATTATTAAAGTGGGCTTAGTCCACTTTTGATAACTGCAGTTTATAATGTATGTCCAGCGTCTCCTTGATTTCATTGAAATCTATTTCAAGTAACCTGTACGGGAGAAAAATCCGTCAGTTTTGGCGAATCTTGACGCCAACATGCTCAAACATGGCCACGTATTTCCCCGCTTTACGGTATGATGACTAGCATTACGTAATAGTATAGTCTTTCTTCCTTCCTTCCCCTCCACCCGCAACGAACAGGTACGTAATCAACGTTTATTCAATCTGACAACCTTTACAAGTAGTAAAAATGTATGCGAATTTCGCTTATTTAGAAATAAAACTTTATTATGTGTCATATTTTTTAGTGCAGTGTGAGTGTATGGCACAGACTTCTTCAAAGCGTAATAATTCCAAAACATTTTGGAGGGGTTTTTCCCGTCTAGTTGTGTTATAATCCTTCACAAGCTCTCCGCGTCTCTGTATAATCATTTACAACAATGAAATTAGTATTAATTTTTCGTCGTGCTCTATAGTCACTCCTATTAGCCCACTCTTGTACAGAGTGTTGAAGAAAATCTTTTTGAATCCCTAGTTGCTAAAAAATCTCAATATGTTGGTATTTGCCAATTGAGACAATGGTATATCTAGGACGTCCCCAAGATATATATACTTCTTTCCTGCCGCTTCATCAGTACTTTGACTAACTGCAATGACTTGAAAAGTAGTCTGATGAGGAACGTCCGAGTATTGCCCAAGCCATTAAAATAAATCCCAGATGTCATTGTCTGAATTAACAATGACCAACGAATTGAAATGTTTTAACAACCTAGGGATTTAAAGAGCCCTGTAAAAGAGTGAGCTAGTACTATAACAAAGAGAGAGGGGAACTGTTGCTAACTTCAGAGTTGTAAATAATAATATGCAGAAAGAGGCGAGAGGCAATAGGGATAACTAAACTGTAATAAACGAGAAAAATCTCTCCAAAATATTTTTGTAAATACTCAAACTTAAGGAGGTCTATGCCCGACAAAAATAAAAGCACATTAATATAAAAATAGGACAAGTAATAAAAGTTATGTTTCAAAATAAGTGAAATTTTTAGGTATTTTGAATACATTTTAAAGTAGTCAGACTGAACAGATTTTGATAAAGTATCTGTTATCTTCATTACTTATTTCAAACCATTTCCTTCTAATTTAAGCCATATATTTCCTCAGGGTTCGAACCGCTGCTAGCGAAAGGGGGCGAGGGAGGGGAGAGACCATCCAAACAGTAAGGACGTGTGTCTTGTATCCAACTTCCGCAACCGTTAACCAGCTGCACATAGTCGTATAACATAGTTACACGCGTGAATACTCACTAAACGTGGGCTATTTTCCGGCGAAACTGGAACACAATTTATAAATCCAAACGCTACCGAATGTCCCGGTTGAATTTGACTGAACTACAATCAACTTAAAGTAAATATCCTACTTAATAACACTCTCGTAGTAGGATCATTTTTTCCTACTGATTTATTTTTTACATAAACCAGGTGACCAACGGCCCTCAAGGCGTTAATTGTATCGTAACTTTTCCGGTGAATTTAGGATCCTACATGGCATAACGTTTTACTGGACCTCTGCCAAATGAAACCGTTCGTATACAACTGGAGAAACCCTCGGAGACACGGACGTGGATATGTTAACACACAAAGGGTGGTTCGACAGGGTTAAATTATATATTCAGATCTCCCCGCAGAATTTTAATTTTAGCATAGCTCTTTGTACGTTTGAATGACAAGGAAAGTTAAAAGTTTAACTTATAAAAACATCCAATTTTTTTTCCAAATATGCACTAATGACCAGTGCTACCGGTCATTAGTGCGCATTAACGTGTAACTTACGAAATGTCGTTTGTAAAGTACTAGTTTTTATTCGGCTTCATTCATTATTCAAAGCAAGTTGGGATTCTGATGAGGTAATGAATTGAAGAATTGATTACGATTGAAAATCGAAAGGAATGTTCTCTTCTTATAGTAGATCAAGTTAAAAATTGGCCTCTTCTCAACAAAATCAACGATATACCACTGAAGAAAGATATTATATATTTAGGCCCCAGAATTTCTAACAAGGGGGGCTGCGAAAAAGAAATTAAAAGAAGGATAGCGATGACCAAAACTGCAATGACAAGCCTAAGCAAAGTATGGAAAGATCACAGAATAAATAAAATAACTAAAAAAAGGCTTGTTAATTCACTAATATTCCCTATAGTCACCTACGGAGCCGAAACATGGACTAATAGAGGTTCTCGAAACTACATGCTACAGGCGGATGCTCAGAAATCTCTGGACAGCTCATAGGACAAATGCGTCTGTTCTGAGCGATCTTAACATCCAAAGGCTGTTACCATCGATTCAGAGAAAAAAATCATCTTTTGATCACATAAAAAGGAGGGATGACATGCAAAAATTGCTAATCAAGCAATGCACTTGGAGTTGCCGGAGATGATGAGAAGTGTCGAAGATAGAGAACCCTGGAGGGCTGTTGTAAATTCTGTGAAACAATGCAACAGAGGTCACTACGCTCGGAGTCGAGCAACGATGCACATGGCCAATTCTACTATGTGGTGTCGAAACCGGGTTACTTAACGCTGGAATGTTAACCCGAACCTTTGAACTGTGGACACTTTGCAGACTACTACATATTTCAGCGATTCACATTATTCACAAAACAAATCATAAAAATTTACGAAGTATCAGTGTGGAAAGGCAATCTATAAATATTATAAAATAGCGTAGGGTGTCGTACTTAGGATATAAATCAAGAGGATCGTGCTACCAAACTTATACTCAAAGAGAAGATTAAACGGTGACACAGGCCAGATCGAAAACACTTGTAGCTCCAAGACTTAAGAAACTGGCGCAATATTCGGACAGGTTGAGGGAGGCACACAATTGAAATGGAAAGTAATCGCCAACGTCTGGCATTGCTAGTACACAGGACTTGAAGGAGATGAAGCATAATTTCACAATCAAATTGTTCTTTTTACCGTTATCTACATTATAAATTTCAAGAAGCCATCCCATTATATAATTGTTTTTCAAACATCCATTTTCTTACAAAATATCCACAAAACAAAAATTCATTCGAACGTTAATTTGCACAAGATAAATCCTTTCGGATCACAAAAAGTATTTTTTGTGTAAAGTAAGCAAAGTATAGTAACAAGACAAAGAAACGGCACAGAGCTACGTTAATCCGGCATTATCTCCTCCTTTGTTGGCAAAAGCTTTCTTTCTGAAAATATTTGCAAGAGAAAAATGATAACCCTGAAAAAACTGCTTCGAGCTTCTTAATAATCGGTCTGCGGCTACATAATTTTCGATGCTAAACTCCCCATATAAATGCGAAGGCACAACATCGCAAAAGATACTCTCGATAGGGATCTGTCATGAACATTTTAGTTACGTTTCAGTATTTTAGAGGCGGCAAAAAGAACAACGAAACATTTTTATCGAAAAGGCAAATCCATTATTAGTTTTTTTTTTCTGTGTTTTCTCTTTTTCTGATCTTTTTATGGAGCTGCGATAATAGAAAATGTAAATTGAAATAATATATCATTTTGTTACTTTCTCGTTTTCAATTAGAATAATTTAATTCAAGAGAAATTTTGTTTTCTATTATCTTCTTCGAATCATATGCATGATTTTACCTTTATCGGCAGCAGCTCTGAAAAGTGAGGTGGTTCTCAGTCCGTATCACTGGAGTAAATTCTTCAGTCAGGATGTTCTCCTTCTGCCGGGACAGCGTTTATTTTTAATCTTTCCTTGGATTACCAGCTGTAGCAGGTCTGCAGATGAATACTGATGACCTCAATCTCTTTGTCCATTTATTGTAACACGTGAATATTGGTTTTCTTAGCTACCTAAAGTATTTTGAACATTCTTCTGTAAGTCCACATCTCAAATCTCTTCAATTTCTTACAGATGGTTTCAGTAAGCGTATGACTCAGCGCCATAAAGAAGGATGCTGAAAACATAGCAACTCAATAAAAGGACACGGAATGGCATTTTGATGTTAGGGTTGGTTAAGACTTCATCCTTATAAATCTATGCCTAGCTTGTTCGACTTTACACCTGCACCTGAGCCAGTCAGCTGTCTCCAGAGTCTACAGACGTTACTAAGAGACTGGCGCCTTTATACGGAGAGCAAGATCAGGAAGATAAAGGTACACCTGATGACCGCTTCACTGTCAACATAATTCTAGGAAATCGTCACTTGGCTGGCGTTGAGGTCCAGCAGGAGCTCCGACAAGTTCGTAGTAGGGCTGTCAGTCATTGAACAGTCAGGAGAAGACTTAAAGAAGCTAACCTAACTCGGAAGAAACCAGCTAACGGACCCAAATTGAGAGCAGCCTATCGATAAGGGCGACTCAGATTTGCCCGAGAACATGTCGACCAGACCTTAGAGCTATGGCGCTCCGTTTTATTCTCCGATGAGTCCCAAATGTACCTCAATGACAATGATGGAGGAAGACGAGTCTACAGGAGGCCTGCGGAGCGCTATGCGTAGTATTGCATTGCTGAAAGAGTCGCCTACGGAGAAGGTGCTGTCACGGTATGGGGAGGCATCTCACTGGATGCAAAAAACGATTTGGCTTTCATGACTGATGAAACTCGTAGCGGTGGATTACCTGCTCACCGGTACAACGAGAAAATCCTGCAGGAACATGGCGTTTCTTACGCCGGGTTTGTTGGCGATAGCTTCGTGCTAATGCACGACAATGAGAGGAAACATGCATTTTCAATCCTTGTTCTCCCTGTTTCCCCTTCAATCATTAGTAAAAAGCATGAGGTATGCTATGGAATTTGGTATCATTAGAAGGTTAATAGAATGGGTTTTCAAATGATACTAAAATCTGTAAAAATATATGAACAGTAAACTCTAGGATACGTGTTATATGAAGCCAAATAGTTTGAGTCGATTGTTTTGCTTACCAGTGTATATTTTACTTCGTTTACGTCTCGAAGCGAAATTTGTTAAAAACTTTTAAGTTTTTGTTTACAGAGAATGTAAGATTTGGTTCTGAATGAGTTCTTGTTTCATAAAACGCTATCTATAGTAGTTTTTGAACTATTTACTACATTTGCTGAAAATGAGCTTATGATAGCATTTTAAAATATAATATTCATAATAAATGCTGTTGTTGAAAACAAAAATATAAAGTGTGTAAAGTAATGAAAATTCCGACAAAGGCAGGGTTCGCAATTATCTGTGAAACAGCACTGTTATAATTATTACATTTATTTAAAGGAAATAGGTTTAAACCAATTAGAAACTCTAGACATGCACGTATATGGTGAAAATAAAAAATAAATTGACAATAAAGATTAATGCTATTTAAACAAGAAATTTTTTTCATTCAAATAACTAAAAAACTAAACTACGAAATTAAAAATGCAGTATTACGTAATTACAAACTCTAGCAATAAAACCCTAATACTTCCGAAATTTATAGCTGTTTAATGTGGTGGCGAAACAATTTTAAAGCAATGACAAATTGAAAATTTACCCTCGTGTTTTGAGTGATAACAAATATTTTGCGGTTCTGGGCGTTATTGTTCTCGTTTCCTTAATGAAAATTTAAGCTCATTTGCAAAGTTTAAACAATAAATAAAACCCATTAAACATGAATACAATTTGCTTACCAAGACGAAATATATGGCTGTAACAAAGTTTTACAATCCTCTTTTGGCAAATCAAAAAAGATCAGCACGTTTTTATAGAGTTAGATTTAAATATTGGGCGAAATAACAGTTTTATCGATTTCTATAACATTCTATGGATATTATTTGAATTTTTTACGAGGTTTTAATACACTTTGAAAGTTTCTATACAGCTTTATGTCAAAATGAGTTAGAATAAAGTGTGTTTTTTATATAAAATAAAACTTCTAGAATATTTTTAATCACTAAAAAATAATTTAAAAACATTTTAATAAAGATTCTAAGTGGAAATTTGTCAAATTAGACAATTTTTTACGGAGTTGAAGTCGTTAGTCGCATAAAACTATTATATTTTTAAACAAATTATATATATATATATATATATATATATATATATATATATATATATATATATATATATATATATATATATATATATATATATATATATATATATATATATATATATATATATATATATGTATATTATATATATATATATATATATATATATATATATATATATATATATATATATATATATATATGAATGATCAACTGATGATTTTTGTGTTTTATATATGTGAATACAGCTGCATGATTACTAACATTGACTTAAATTGTTTCTAAACATAAAGTCACTTCTACAGCAGTGTGTGTGTGTGTGTTAAGTTATTACCGCAACGGTCTGACTCTGACATGCACAAGAATTGCCGCCTCCACTTATTTATAAGTAAAGGATCTTCCATTTGGGACTTGACAACTTTGAAATTTCACTGTGAACGCACCCTTAAGCCAATCACCGAACTGTCAACGTCAAAACATTCAGTAAAGTCAACATTTTCATCATAGTGAAGTACACGAACGAACAACGTTTACAAATTATTAAAATTTACTACCAAAATTTGGAGTCGGTGACTGCAACTTTAAGAGCGTTAACGCCAATTTTTGGTCGTAATTCTCGTCCCAGTAGACAAGCAATTCATAGTCTAGTGAAAAAATTTGAGTTAACATATTCGCTGCTGGATGTTCCCGTGCCAGTGAGACAACGGGTTGGTCGAAGTGGCCAGAATATTGCTGCCGTTCAAGCGTCCATCTCAAACGAACCAAAACAGTCAATTTCACGGCGTTCTCAAGAATTGGGCATCGCTGAGACCACACTATGGCGAATTTTGCGAAAGGATCTTGGCCTGCACCCTTATAAGTTAAAGTTAATTCAAAAACTAAAGCCACTCGATCATATGAACCGACGTACGTTCTCGAATTCGGCTCTAGAAATGTTGGAAGAAGATGACCAATTTCATCGCAAAATCATCTTTAGTGATGAAGCGCATTTTTGGATAAACGGCTTCGTCAACAAACAGAATATGCGTTATTGGTCAGGTGAAAACCCTCATGTGCTTGAAGAAACATCACTTCATCCACAAAAAATTACTGTTTGGTGCGGTTTTCATGCCGGTGGTGTCATTGGGC
Organism: Pachyrhynchus sulphureomaculatus; assembly: GCA_019049505.1. Lineage (NCBI taxonomy): Eukaryota > Metazoa > Arthropoda > Insecta > Coleoptera > Curculionidae > Pachyrhynchus > Pachyrhynchus sulphureomaculatus. The sequence continues at coordinate 70,259,100 of CM032453.1, read as the reverse complement.
CTTTCTTTTTCGTTGATGAAAATAACCGTCACGTTACAGTCAATGGAGATCGCTACAGAGGCATGTTGCAACGTTATTTCTTTAATCAATTGCATGGGCTAGACATTAATGATATGTGGTTTCAACAAGACGGCGCCACAAGCCACACAGCGGGTGTAACAATCGACTTACTGCAATCTAAATTCGGTGAACGTGTTATATCGAGAAATGGTCCCGTCGAATGGCCGCCTAGATCGTGTGATTTAACACCTCTAGACTTCTTTTTATGGGGGTACGTTAAATCATTGGTCTATGCTAACAAGCCTGCGTTGTTAGAGGAGCTCAGAGCCAATATTGAAAGAAAGAGATAGCGCCCGTTTCCGCCGAAATGTGTGGCCGAGTCATCGAAAATTGGGTTCAACGAATCGACCGCTGCAAACGTGCCCGTTGTGGACATATGAATGAAGTCGAATTCCATACATAAATGTTTTGATTGTACTTCAAGTCGATAGTAAAATTTTCGTAATGTCTCAAATGGGTTGCGTTTTATTTCAAAAAAAAGTTGTCAAGTCCTTAATGGAAGACCCGATATATAGGACCTTGTTCATTTCTCCAAATTAAAAAAAATCAGGGAACATTTATTACCCAGGCTGCACTCCTTCTGCTCTATTGCTATATGAAAATAACTTAAGATCAAATTTACCGTGTAAGATACTAGGAGTACATATTTGTTTCACATGGATCGAAAATTTAGAACTACATAAAAATAATTGATAACTTTGCGAGACTCTTTTTCATAAAGTGAATACCCAAAAAATGTAATATTAATTTTTGCATTACCTCACGTTTCAATCTTCATAAATCACAAAAAATAGTTTCCAATCCGTCGCTCGGTCTGTCTGTTGGCATGATAGTTCTTGATCAGTGAGATAAAGATTTCAAATTTTTTCCGCATATACAACTTCAGGTAAGAAACGAACCTATGGTTTTTGAGGGATATTGGGAGGGAAAGGTGGATAATAATGTATGTTTCAATAGCATGATGAAAATTTTTCCTGGTTTTCGGTAGCGATAATAAACGAACTTTAAACCCAATTATTTATATAAGAGGTGGCGGGATAGATAGGAGGTGGCTTCGAATATAAGATGTTCTTTTCGAAGTTACTATCTTCCAGAATCTGCAAACTGTTATTTTTTCATTATTTTTAATAGAAGCTGTTATGTGAAATCCTTTTTAAACCGACTTGAAAAAAAGGGGTAGCCAATTTGAGCAAACTTCTCACACCTTTACTTGATCAAAATAAGTTAAGAAGGGTACTTGAATACTTACATACAAGTATTCGAGTACCCTTCTTAGCAAAAAAGAAATAAAACTGAAGGTTTCAAAAAAAGTAATAAAAAGTACAAATTGATATTTTCTTTTAATCGTAAAAATTCTTCTTGCTTATAAAAGAAGATATCATTAACAAAAATAACTGGCCAAGTGCAAGTCGGACGCAATTAGTGTTCCGTACGTTGATTGCTTTTAAAATAAAAAATGTTGTTACGGAGGTATAAAATGATCAAAACACACCCCAAATGAGTTTTCAACAAAGTTTTTTTCCAATCTTTAATGAAAACTGATGACATTGAAATGTTTTTTTTTTATATACCAGATAAATTATTAAAAGTAATGCACTCGTGATAATTTTCGTTCAATCCATACCCTACGGAGAATATTCCACAATTTTTTTGCAATTTTAAAAAAATATTACAAAGAAAAGTGTGCGCAAGTATTATATTATATATATTTTAGAAATCGTGTTTTTACAAGCTTTCATTTGACACCCCACTCGATGACCTGGAATTTTTTTTTTCACTTTCGATTTCACCCCCCAAAACCCCTTAAGTTAAAATTTAACTTTCAAAACTATACGGCTCTGATGAGGTCATCAATTCCTATATTAGTGCCAAATTTTCATTGTCTATGTCAAATAGTTTCGGAGAAAATCAGGTGTGACAGACGGACAGACAGACAGAAGAACAGACAGACGGACATACAAACAGACATATAGACGGACAGACAGGCGGACAGACGGAGACATGGACAGACACCGAAGTGATCTTATAAGTATTTCGTGAGGGACATTAAAAAAAACTGCGCTGTTGTCACTTTAAACAAAAAGCCATCTTTTGAAGTCGGCACAGGCTTTGCATTTAAGAAAAAATTATTAAACAAAAATCAGTTTTACGGTAAATAAAAACTTATAAGGGGAGTATTTAACGCAAAATATCTTAGGTAACCTATTTCACAATCTAACTTTAACATGAAAAAAACCACTAAACAAACTATATAAACTCCTGGACAAAATTAACGCAACAAACTGAAAATTAATTTATCTTTTTCTTATGTCAGTTTTAAAGTTTATCGAGTATTTGAATAGTAGGCTATGCATATTTTGTTTCTCTGCAAGGATTCCATTCGGCGGTGGCTCTGTTATGTTCTGGGGTGGCATCTGCTTTGATGCTCACACAGAGTTAGTTCCTGTCCGTACGAGATCCATGAATGCTGACTACTATCGTGAGAATATTGAAATAGAACATGTGATGCCTTTCGGTCATTTTGTGGGGCCCAATTTCCTGTTTATGCAAGACAACGCTCGACCTCACGTGGCTAGGGAGGTACTCGATTATCTTAATCAACTTGATATACCGATTATGCAATGGCCTCCAAAAAGCCCGGATCTGAATCCGATAGAACATGTATGGGATCACCTTATGAAAAATGTGAAATGTCATATACCTGTACCTAGAAATCTGAGGGAACTTGAAAATGCAGTTATCACAGAATGGGAGCAAATTCCTCCAGATTTTATCCAAAATTTAATTAGAAGCATGCCTAGGCGCATAAACGCTGTCATCCGAAGTAGAGGAGGCAACACACGCTACTAGTGTTCCAGTTACACCATTAATTTTGCTACTAGTGTCCCAGTTTATTTTTTTCATTATTACATAATTTCAACGATTTTGTTATTAGGTCTTAAGAATAATTTTAATTCGAATCTTATAGAGAAATTTGGTAGCTAATTCACTTTTAAAGTATCCGAATAAGTTTTTTCTAACTTTTAGTGTAACCAATGTTCATAAAAAATTATTAAAATTAATTCATTATAGAGATTTGTATGATTTAATATATTCTTGCGTTAATTTTGTCCAGGAGTGTATTTTTTTTTGCAAGATTAATATTATATTTGCAGGCATTTTGCAAGATTAATATTATATTTGCAGTTAGTGTGAAATTACAAGTAAATAAACATAAAACTAATGATCAGATTAAGTTGTTCGTTCATATGAAAAAGTCAAATCCAGTTTATATTTTAGAACGAGATATTTGCAGGGGAAAATTTTTTTTCCCAAAATGTTTGATATGCTAAAAAAATCATTGACAAAAGTTAAACTCGCCCATTCACGAAGTGGGAAATTAATAAGAATGGTATTTATATTTGCTATAAAAAGCCGGTCAAGTGAAAGTTGGATTTGCGCAGTTAGTGTTCCGTACCGTGATTGCTTTTAAAATAAAATAAAATCCTTATATATGCTAAGTTAATTAGGACCCTGACATCTTAAGATACGTATTTTCACGTTTTCTCTTAGTCAATAATGTATAATAAACTTCTGGACAAAATTAACGCAACAATCTGAAAACTAATTTATCTTTTTCTTATGTCAGTTTTAAAGTTTATCGAGTATTTGAATAGTAGGCTATGCATATTTTGTTTCGTTATTCATGACAAAAATCAAAACAATTCATTTAGATTTACAGTTTTAAAGAATTTTTTTTTAGAAGATAAACAATTTTCTGTAATAATGCGATAGATTTTCTTTAAAAGTAAGCTTATAAATTGTTCCCTTTTTTAAAGTAATACGTTTTTGTGGTAGACTGTTTTATTTTTGACCCCGAAGAATTAGAAAAATTAATCGAACAAGGAATTTAACTGAACACGAGGTAGTGCGAGCCTCAGTTTTATTGGACGAGGGATATTGTCAGAGTTATGTTGCCAATTTGTTAGGCAAACATCGTTTCACAATAAGTCGTATGGTAAGACGCTTGAATGAAGTAGGAACTTATTCTAGAAGGCTAGGGCAAGGGCAAAAACGATGCACTAGCGACCTAGATGAACGTTTAATAAGGCAATATGCTTTAAGAAACAGGACTGTCACTAGTTCTGTAATAAGAAACGAACTCGAAGCTGTTCGCAATGTCACAATTTCTTCTAAAACAGTTAGAAGACGGTTAAATGAAGCTGGATTAAACAGTAGGAGACCAGCCACTGCGCCCTTGTTTACTAGAGAGAACAGAGTTGCCAGGTTACGTTTTGCTCGAAATCACGAAAACTGGTCTGTGGATGATTGGAAACAAGTTTTCTTCACAGATGAAACTAGAGTTAGTCTAAAACATCCAGATGGTCGTGAGCGAGTATGGCGAAGACCAGGAGAGAGGTTTGCTCCCTGCAATATCTCTGCAAGGATTCCATTCGGCGGTGGCTCTGTTATGTTCTGGGGTGGCATCTGCTTTGATGCTCGCACAGAGTTAGTTCCTGTCCGTACGAGATCCATGAATGCTAACTACTATCTTGAGAATATTGTAATAGAACATGTGATACCTTTCGGTCATTTTGTGGAGCCCAATTTCCTGTTTATGCAAGACAACGCTCGACCTCACGTGGCTAGGGAGGTACTCGATTATCTTAATCAAGTTGATATACCGATTATGCAATGGCCACCAAAAAGCCCGGATCTGAATCCGATATAACATATATGGGATCACCTTAAGAAAAATGTGAAACGTGATATACCTGCACCTAGTAACCTGAGGGAACTTGAAAATGCAGTTATCACAGAATGGGAGCAATTCCTCAAAATTTTATCCAAAATTTAATTAGAAGCATGCCTAGGCGCTATACGCTACTAGTATCCCAGTTACACCATTAATTTTACTACTAGTGTCCCAGTTTATTTTTTTTCATTATTACATAATTTCAACGATTTTGTTATTAGATCTTAAGAATAATTTTAATTCGAATCTTATAGAGAAATTTGGTAGCTAATTCACTTTTAAAGTATCCGAATAAGTTTTTTCTAACTTTTAGTGTAACCAATGTTCATAAAAAATTATTAAAATTAATTCATTATAGAGATTTGTATGATTTAATATATTGTTGCGTTAATTTTGTCCAGGAGTGTAGTTACAGCATCTTAGCTACCTAATAGCCAAAAAATCAATCTAACGCAATCTAGAACCTAGTAATAAAAATGTAATACAAATAATTACAACCTAAATATTTGTTTAATTATACATAAATAAAATAAAATTACATTTCGGTAAAAAATCGACTCGCCACTCGGTTACAGTAATGTACACTTAAAAGTATATTACAGAAACCTTCACCATACGTCAAGGAACATAGTTTTATTTTTTTTTATACCAGATACATTATCAAACGTAATGCACTCATGATAATTTTCGTTCCATCTACACTTCATGGAGAACATTCCAGAATGTGTTCAAAATTTTTTGATCAGTATTTTTCGAGATAAGGGGAGAGATATCGATTTTTGCCAATTTTTTAAAAATAATACAAAGAAAAGTGTGCGCAAGTATTACATGATATATATTTAAATATATTTTTTTTTCACTTTTGATTTCACCCCCCAAAACTAACCCCTTAAGTCAAACTTTACCTTTGAACTACACGGCTCTGATTGGGCCATCAATTCCTATATTTGTGTCAAATTTCAACTTTGTACGTCAAATAGTTTCGGAGAATATCGGGTGTGACAGACGGGCCGACGGATAGATACCGAAGTGATCCCATAAGTGTTCCATACGGAACACAAAAAAAGAAATACAGGATATTATTTAATACACATACCTTTGATACTTCGAAAATTATTCAGCCTTCATACCTCTGAAGAATGGTTAATTTTTTTTGTGATGCGGTGATTAAGCACAAGGTTTAGTTTTATTCTATAAAATATACAGTAGTAATGCTTAAATAAAGTTCATTACATGAGTGTAAAAAAGACCAATTCAGTATATATTTACTTTACAATTTATATTTACAAAGGAAGTACTAAGTAAATTAATTTAGTAATTTTTTGTATGTATCTACACAGCTCTAGGGCTGTCATGCATGTTTCTTTTGCAATCTAAACGATTAGGCTGTTGCATGCATACAAATGACCTATTAAAACATTATTTATCATAGTTTGTAGTTGTTGTAACTAAACAACTAATAACTAGATGCTGAACTTAAAAAACTAAATGCAGTTAAAGTCGCTTTTTTAATGTAATAAAAATCTATAAAAATTTTAGTAAAACGATAGAATAACTAAGCTCGTAAAAGAAGGTTAATGTTTAAAATAAATATTTAATACAGATTTATTTTCTTGACTATAAAAGATCTACAATAAACAGTCATAAAAAGAGAAAAAGAAAAAAAAACACCTTTAACCAACACTTTCTAAAATAACGTATCATATATTTTATTAGATCTAGATTTGACCATAAAAAAATGTTTAAAAGAACCATAATTGTAACTTAAACTCTCTTTCTAGCACATTGTTACAGACTAAGATTTTTAAAGAATTTAAACAGCAAAATATTTTAAAAAATTTATATTAAGTATACTGTACTTGTGGGAAGTTAAAACATAGTCTTACTCATATTTTAAAGAAGCGCTACTATCTCCAAAAAAGATAGGAGTAATAAAAACGTATCCTCAAATTCATGGAAACGCAGGATTGACAATTGCTGATAGCAAAAATCTAAAATAAATAACCGGACCAGTGCATATTGGACTTGCACAATTAGTGTTCCGTACGTTGATTGCTTTTAAAATAAAAATTTTTGTTACGGAGGTATAAAATGATGAGTGACTTCACAAAACACAACCCAAATGAGTTTTCAACGAAGTTTATTTCCGATTTTTGTTGAAAACTGATGACCTTGTATACCAGATATATTATTAAAGGTAATTCACTCATGATAATTTTCGTTCAATCTACACCCTGTGGAGAAAATTCCAGAATTTTTGCAAAATTTTTTGATCAGTACTTTTCGAGATAAGGGGGGATAGCGATTTTCAACAATTTTTAAAAAATAATATAAAGTAAAGTGTGCGCAAGTATTACATTATATATATTTTTGAACTCCTGTTTTCAGAAGCTTTCATTTGACATCTCACTCGATGACCTGGTAAAAAACTTTTTTTCACTTCCGATTTAACTCCCAACCCCTTTAAGTCAAAATTTAACTTTCAAAACTACACAGCTCTGATAGGGCCATCAATTCCTATATTAGTGCCAAATTTCAACTTTCTATGTCAAATAGTTTTCGGAGAAAATCGAATGTGACAGAAGGTCAGACAGACAAACACTGAAGTGATCTTATAAGTGTTCCGTACGGAACACTAAAAACAACTTGATTTCCCTTACATTTCTAGTCAACAATATCAGATGCGTTTTTTTAGAAATTTATATAAAAATTACTAGAACTAATTAAAAATCACCCTATTCCGGTCCTGCATTCAATTAAACGTACTCCCTGCTATCAACTGTTCCGGTATTTGGGCCAAGAGATAAATCGTTCAGAGGGTGAAAGCCAACGGTTGATACGGAGGGTAGTTAGTCAACTGATAGGGGTGAACACACACGCACCAAGAATGCGAAGTGGCTGGATGCTTTTAAATGGAGACATTAATTGTAGGATAGAAAAAAGTACAGGACAGGTAGTTAAAGAAGTTTTTGAAAAGGAGATAATATTTGGGGTTTAGAGCACGTAATGCAATTACTTTTTAGTAAGTTGCTGTTTTTCATCTTGACTGTTTCGTTTTCTTTTCGGTGCACTCTAGAATTTCAGTAAAAAAGACCGTTTCTTTTTTTAGAGAAAGAGGGACAACGCTATTTGCAGTACCACATTCTTTCAAGTCAACTTTGACTACATGCTGTAGAGCTCATATAGAAAAATTGTTTGAAAAGCCTGAGGTTTTTATAAGTAGTAAAACGTTTTTTCTTTTAATTTCAGCGTTTTTTTTTTGTCTTGCCAAGGTTTCTTGGTTAGATTTTTGTTATAATTTTTTTCATCAGCTCCGCTTATTTAACGATTTTTTTCTCATTTGCTACTACCGTTTTACTAAGCTTTCCGTCACTTGCTCACGTTCCAATACATCACGACCGATTTCTGACAAATCATAGGATCTATGAGAGTTGTAAAATATGTATACATTTAAGGAAATAGTGTAGTGTAAAGGAGACGCAGGTTGAGAGGAGCTGATCCACCAATGTCAACAGAAGAAACATACAAAGATCAATTTTTTTTTATTGATACTATCTAATTTATCAAAACAATAATGTTAAATTTTTCTCTAATTAAATAATTATATGTTTTTAGTATGAATGTCGTATTTTTATTGTTCCGTACGGAACACTTATAGGATCACTTCGGTGTTCATCTGTTTGTCTGTCACACCCGATAGAAAATTAAAATTTGGCACAAATATAAGAATCGATCATCCAATCAGAGCCGTATAGTTTCGAAAGTTAAATTTTTACTTAAGTGATTAGTTTTAGGGGGAAATTGAAAGTGAAAAAAATTCTTTTGCCAGGTCATCGAGTGGGGTATCAAATGAGTGCAAAAATATATATGGTGTAATACTTGCGCACATTTTTTTTTGAATTATTTAAAAAAAAAAATTGTTAAAAATCGATGCCCCCGAAAAGTACTCATCAAAAAATTTTGAAAAAATTCTGGAATATACTCGATAAAGTGTAGACTGACGGAAAATTATCACAAGTGCATTACGGTGATTCTAGATTGAGCTAGAACGATTTATTGGCTATTAGGTAGGTAGGATGCTATAACTATCATACATTATTGACTCAGAAAACACGTCAAAATACACATTGGATCTTAACATATCAAAGACCTAATTAACTTAGCTTAGGTAAGGATTTTACTTTATTTTAAAAGCAATATGGTACGGAAAACTAACTGCGTAAATCCAACTTGCATTTGACCGGTATTTTATTTTTTATATTAAGATTATAAGCTAGTTAATAAAAGCAATAAATTTCTTGGGGGAAAGTTATATATATATATATATATATATATATATATATATATATATATATATATATATATATATATATATATATATATATATATATATTAACAAGCACTATACAGATTCAAATACTTTGTGAAAATAAATCGATTTTATTTGAAACCTCTTTTTTTTTGTTTAATTTAACAAGGTTTATAGGACCTAGTGTCTTGTACTTTCAGGCTAAAAAAGCACAGGTATCACAAATAAAATCGGTGGTTCTTAAGTAATAAAAGAAAAGTATATTTAGCAGCGTTTTTATAGCTGGAATCCACTTTCTAAGGCGTATGAGAATGGTGTTTCGCATAGCACTAAGGGAAGATAAGTAACGATTATCGACATATTGATAACTATTGATATGTTGACACTTAGTGATAATTTCTGGATTCGCCTACTGTTATTCGATATATCGATAACTATGAAAAAATATATGGTAAAAAAATCCCGATCCCAATTGCTACTACGTATTTGGTGGAATAACAGAGGCGTGATCCACTATGAGATGCTCCGACATGGTCAGACCGTAACTACTAAACTCTACCAACAACAGCTGATCTATGTGAGTGACGTACTTGAAGGAAAAAGATAGTTTACTGACAATAGGCGAAGTACAGTGATACTGATACAGGACAACGCCTGACCCCACACGGCCCTGAAAACTATCACAGATTTAAACAAGGAAACTTCCTTCATGAGGCGTATTCTCCCTCTTTCGGATTACCATCCATTCTGATTTCTACCACATAACTTGGCCGAGTCTCAGTTTAAGTCAGTTCAAAAGGTGAAAAACGCCTCAATTATTTTTCCACTCTGGAATCAGACAATTTTTGAAAATTGAATTTTTATTAATTTCTTTATAAATAAGTGACAACGTTGATCTATAAGAGCTGAAAATTAATTTAGGCACATTATAGTTAAAAAAGTAAATTCAAAAAATATTTTTCATTTCTATTTTTAATGTTCTGTTTTTGTTGGAAGTTACGAGTATATAAAGATCTATTAATCTGAACAGGTCTTGGTCATATTTATAATAACAAAATAATATTGACGGATTTGTGGCTTTACCCATCTATCTGACTTGTCACAAGGCTACATTTATCAACATTGTATTAGTCTGTTAATTAAAAAAAAACGTTAATTTCATTTTCGCATATGTTACTAACAGGCTAATAAATTGTCGGCAAATACGACCTTAAACCGGACAAAAGAGAACAGAAATGAAAATCTAAAAATGAAAAATCAGTTACTGAGAATTCAAATAAAGGAAAGCAAAGCTAGGATATAAACCGCATAGAATTATAAACAGAAATGAAAGGGCTATTAAGAGGGTTATATGATAAGTACTTGGCTTTGACAAGACAAAAAAATTTTTAAGTGTAAAAGTGTCTTTTGTATCCCATTTAAAAAAAAACTTTAAAACAGGCGTTTGTTTCAGCAAGCCAGCGAGTCATTTTTTCATATTTGGAAATAGGAAATAATCGTGAGGGCTAAACCTGGTGAATATGGTGGATGCAGAAGCAATTCGTTTCCTAACTGATGGAATTTTGTCATGGCACACAAGTGTGTACGCGTGAATTTTTTTGACGAGAGAACTTTTTTCTTCGACAAATGCGGCCGTTTTTCTTTCACAGTATGGTTGAAACGATCCAATATGTTGACATAATACTCCCCATTAATCGTTTTATCCTTTTCGAAGTAACCAACGTGGATTATGCCGCGTGCATCCCAAAATACTGTGGTCATGAGTTTGTTGGCCTTGATATTCTTTGGGGCCGATTCGCCACGGAAAACCCACTGTTTGGACTGTTCTTTTCTGTTTCGTCAACAGTTATAAATCGACGCCAAATACATTCCGACTGAGCTTTAACATCGTCAAACATTGTTTTGAAGTTGACAAACATGCGTGTTTATTGTTAATTGTGAGCAAAAACGGCACCCAATTTGTGGAAATCTTTCTCATAACCAAATGAGTTGTTAAAATGTTCTGCACCCATTCAATTGAGAAGCCAACAGTCTCAGCAATTTCACGCACTTTCAGTCTCCGATCATTGATCACTATATCGTGGATTTTTTCAATCATTTCTGATGTGGTGACCTGATTTGGACAACCTGGAAGTACTTCATCAAAAAGGCTTGTACAGCCGCGTTTGAATTCAGCTGTCTAATATTTTATGGTCGATAACGAAAGTGCAGAGTCCCCATAAACTTCACTGAGTTCCGCTTTTATCTTATCATTTGTTTTCTTTTTCAAAAACAAATATTTTATCACTTCTCGATATTCAATTTTGTCCATTGTAAAATCGCAAAAGTTGTTCTATTTAAATCGCTGCTAAATGACGTAGCGACTTGACAGGATTCTTGTGAAAGGTTATGTTTACGAAAAATATATTTTTTAAATAGTAGTAGTGCCATCTCTGGTCGATGCCAGGTACTTATCATACAACTCGCGTATTAGTAATATTCAATTAGTAACACGTAACTGAAGAATATTTTTATAAGTAAGATAATTAACGGTAGCCTCATATTTCCTTTTTACTGATGATGAAGAATGAAAATTCAAGCCAGAATATAAATATCATAAACTCTAATGGTAAATCTTCTAATGGATTTATCATTTGTGGCCTAAAAAATAAATAGAAACGCGCTATTGATAAATTTGTGCAGAAAAATATCTTCGTGCACGCGTGTTTGTATTTATTTTTGATTGAAGTATTTTTATGGGTAAACTTTAAGCTCAGAATAAAGATCACGCAATAATATAATTGTGATTAAATAAAATAAAAAATATTTGGAAAAATTTATAAAATAACGACTAGAAAAGGACACCATGGAAGAATTCTTTGAAAAGGAAAATTCAAGATTATTTATTTCAAATTTATTAGACACATGTCAATCGCAAATCCTGTTTACCATATTACGATTCATCAGCCGAGCTAGGATCGAAAGAGAAGAGAACAATATTTAAAGTACTTATCACAGTACTAGTGAATTAGTGAGATACAATGATTTGCATATCTGGCTACTGTAAACTCATTTTTAAAGGAATATCTGCACTCTATCGGGGGCTGTTTAAAGCCACAGGCTGTTAGAGAAATTATTTAGGGAGTTGCTAATAATCACCGCCAGTCAGCGCGATTGTTAGGGTTCTGCTCCACGTATATAAAAATAAGTATCTACTATCAAAATTGATTACAGTTCATATTCAGCAGTTACTTACTGTTTTCTTATCTGTCAATCCATCTCCGAACACGTTTAGTCGTATCACGACTCATCAGCAGAGTTAAAAAGAATACAACTCAAAGTACTTAACACAGTACATCGTAAATAATCTGTACGATATAACGATTTGCTGAGGTCTGTTCTATTCAGTCCAAATCCTAAATCGGCCGAACAGTAAATAACTGCTGATATATGAATTTTGTTCAATTTTGATAGTTGATTTTTTTATAGAAGGGACAGAATCCTAACAATCGCGCTGCCTAGTGGTAATTTTTAGTAACATGCTGAACAATTCTTCTATTGATCTTTGTCGTTAAGAGGTCACATACTCGAATTTTCAAAAATTCGATTTTTTTACAGATTTTTATTCCTTCCATTACAAAGTTATAGCATTAAATGTGACCTAGCGTCGGATTAGGGCTGCTTTCTGTCTCAGACACTGCCTGCAATATTAGTCAGTCAATTTAGAATATTTTTTTTACTTTTTTTTTTAAATCTTAATTCGTTTTTCTACAAAATGTCGAAAGGTTTTTTAAATTTTCCTAATACAAAATTTCTTATAATTAACTAAACATAATTTTTTTGGTCGAATATAAACGTTTGAAACATCGTAATTTTTTTTATTTAAAAAAAAAAACCTTCGACTTTTTTTAACTAACACATTATTTTTCAAGATAATTTTTATTTATGCAGATTGGATTATTGTTTGTGGTTATCCTGCAGATAAGAAGACGCAACAATTTTCATCTTTTAACCCGATAAAATATAATGTTAACATTTAAAACATATTTTAAAAAAAAAAATCTTCTAATTTAAAGTACAATATAAAATATATAATCGCGATTCTTTTGTATTATTCGCTTAATAACCTTTAAAATATTTTTTTTTTTTAAATATACTTTTTGCAGCGCCCCGGTATATGTAACCTCGACAGAGGCTTTATACGTTTATAGTAGCCAGAAATGCGAATAGTTGTATCATACTGATTGTTTATCATATATCTAAAGTTCTTCCAAACGAATTGTTTTTTTTTTGTCCAGGAACGATTTTCTACAGAGTTTTCAAAATGTACATTATGTAAAGTTTTGTTTAACACTGTGAAACAAAAAATAGCCCAATTTTACTCCATTAGTACAAAACGTATAGTTATTTCGTCTTTATGGTAGAGGCGTAATTTAGTGTATTTTTTTAAATAATTTCTAGATTCCACTATACCCTACAAATTGTAGCAAAAATACCAAAAATTGCCCATTATTATTTTTTTTTTGATAATTTACAGCATATTACACAGGGTTGTCGATATATGTGAACATGAACTTGCCAAATAATTACCGACCAGTCGCACAGCTTTCAATAATATCGAAAGTTATGGAAAAAGCCATGTATCAGCATCTTCTAGAATATCTAGAAGGATTCAATATTATTAGCGACCATCAATATGGCTTTCGTAAGAGAGTAACAGGAGATCTTCTAACTTATGTCATACATGTTTGAAACAACGCAATTGAACACGTTGGAGAATCTCAAATGGTTGCACTTGATACTACTACTAGTTAAACTACGCTCATATGGTTTGTCTGAAAAGTTTTGTTTCTCGTGTTTCCTCAGAGAATGTTCTTTACGAGTGGCAGTCGATGATATTTTTCTAATACCTGTGTGCCCCAAGGTTCCATACTGTCTCCTACTTTCTTTCTTATTTACATTAACGACCTGCTGGAAAAGACCAGAAATCCAGTTTACAGCTTTGCAGCAGACGCTTACGCTTATTTCTTCATCCACTTTAAACGTTTAACCACTGGCTACACATCTAAATATTCGCCATCAAGAAGTCGTTCAACTTAATAAAGACCTGAAAGGAATTCTATCTTGGAGTAACAGTCATCATCACCATCATCATTGGCTATGCAGTCCAACGTCGAACATAAGCCTCCCCCAAGTATGTTCATCTTCTTCGGGTTTGGGCCTTGTTTATCCAGTTGTATCTAACTAGTATTTTGATGTCGTCAGACCATCGGGTTTGCAGGCATCCTCTACTTCTTTTCTCATTCCAGGACCTCCAGTTGATTACTTTATGGGTCCATCGATTATCAAAGAGTCTTGTGATATGACCCACCCAGCTCCACTTCAACCTGCTTGTCCTCTCAAATACTTCAGTTATCTTAGACCTCCTCGAATTTCTTTATTAATCGGCCTATCCCTCAACGATAATCCCGACATCCTCCTTTTCATCGTTCGTTGTGCTACTTGAAGGCGATTTGGCAACATGCATCGATCAAATGTGTTTGTTCGCTTTTAGTGTATTTGGGACATTGGAAAGGAAGATGTTCTGCAATCTGCCAAACGCCGACTAAGCCAATGATATTCTCCTTGATAAATAAGCTTTCCAGTTTTCTTTGGATATGACTATTTCTTGTCCAAGAAATATGTATGAATCCGTTCTTGTGATTCTCACGTTCTCTATGTTCAGTACTGCTTCTTTATCACAGTCGTCATTTGTCATGAACACGGTTTTGGTGATGTTTATCTTCACATCAATCTCTCTGAACTTGTTGTTAAGTTCGTTCAGCATTTCTTCCAATTCTTCTTTGTTGTTAAATATAAGTACAATATCATCCGCGAATTGCAAATGATTGAGTTGCTCTCCTTCTATATTTATACTCATACTTGTCCATGGAAGTTGTTTGAAAATAATTTCTAGCGCCAACGTAAACAATTTCGGCGAGATGGTAGTGTCCCCTGGACCTCACATAGTTTTGACGAGACACTTTATTGCTCTAGCGTTGTCACCCAATTTGTTGGGCGTTAATTTGGGAGCATATATGTCTTGGCCTGCACATGGTGCTATGCAAAGAGAGCTTCTCAAAATCTGGAAATATTATTTCGAACTAGAAAGCTTTACACTCTACAACAACTGCTCTGTACAAAGCTTAAATTCGATCAACGTTGGAATACTACGGCCATGTTTGCGGCTCCGTTCCCAAATATACACTACATTTGTTAGATTCTAGTCAGAAGAGAGGTTTTCGCCTGATTCGAAACCCAGAACTCTTGCAACATCGGAGAAAGTTTGGCCATTTGAGTCTAGTCTACAAGTATTTTCATGGAAAGTGTCCGATGGAGGTAGCCAGCCTAATTCCGCCCAGAGCAGTGTATGTTCTTCAAGTAGCTTTTTATATGAAGAAACTCATCCCTTTGGAATGATTTGCCCAGGATTGTGTTTTCCACCGAGGGCAACTTACAGCGATTCGAGATCAACGTGAATCGCTTCTTCCGCACACGTGTTGCTCTTGTAGCGCTTTAGGGATTTCCCTGCGATACGAGTGCTATGACTATAAAAAATTGTTGAATATAATTTTGTAAGCCTATGCATTAGAAGAAAATAAAAAATTATTAAGCGTCCAATAATTATTAAAAAATGAAAGAAATAGATGCTAGAGGATGGCAACCACGCTGATAACACCGTCTGGTATATTAAAAGTATAATGGATTTAGTAAGGGCGTGCTCACTAACTTAGTGTTGATCCAGGACGCATTTTGACCTATTAGATCAGCTAGATGTAGGCCAGGCTGGGTCGAGATTCTGCAATAACATTGCAACATCACAGTTTTATATTCTAAGACGTCGCTCAACACAAGTCGACCCCACCATCATGTGATCGCCCCGTACTACCTAGCTGATCAGATTCAAGTGCTCAAAATGCGTCCTCGATTGATACTCGGTTAGGGAGCGCGCTCTTGGGAAGTCCCCGTACTTTTAATACACTAGAAAATGTTCCGTACAATTGTCGCCCGCAAGTCGCTAAAAATACCTAAAATGTAGTGGAGGCATACGATCTATATTAAAACAATTGAATGAGGAGGAACAATAAACCCATCAAAACATATTCATGAATTCATAAAAGAGGCAAAAAGTATTGTTTATTTCACCAACAACTATAACCTCATTAGGTAAAATTTGTCATATTTATGTAGATATTTAAAAATTTTGCAACTTTCTTACTGCGTACGATTGATCAACCGTTTGCAAATATAACAATAACTCGGTATAACATTGGCGATGGGGTTTGCATTTAGTTGACGTAAACACTTGGATCTTATCAATCGTGTATACGGGTCTTTTCGCTACAGTCATCTTAAGTTATAATTAATTGTACTACGACAAAGTACTACTTACCACACATTATTTACCACAACAATTACACATGTAACTTATCGCGTGGTTGTATAGAGAAGAAACGCATACCTCTTGGACCTTTTTGTAAATTTATATGTATTCAGTACATAGTGGCTATGATATGGTTTTTCAACATATATCTGCTTGTTTTAAAGAAATCCGAATAATTAATTATCTAAATCATATGAAGATTAAATGAAAATCTCCAGAATATCTAAATTTATATTTTAATATAGCATAAAATTTTGAAATTATATGTGGTAAAGTTAAAAGCCAAATATCCACATGGAATATTTAAGCCAAGTATTGTGGTTAAATTAGCCCTATAATAATATAGTTAGAAATGGGGTATGATTTAGTTAATAGACCACAATGAAAACTGTTTACCTCGCGTCATTATATTTATGTGTATTACCTCATTAATCTGTAAATTTACTTTACTCAAAAAATGAAACATTATTTTTTAACAGAAATCTTTTAAAATTTTTATATTATTTATAAATTAGGAAATCAGTTAAAACCAAGACAAAATTAATAAAGATACTAAAGACACTATTGAGCAATGGAGGCTTCTGAAACAGTGTATATTAGATACGTGCCAAGAATTAATAACAACCAAAATTTATTATTAAAATTTGAAACATGAAACATTGAAAAATGCATACAACAAAGACCGAGGAAAACTATTTTAGGGACATACGAGTATGTAAGGAAACAGAAGATTTCTAGAATAGCTAAAACCTATTTAATTTAATTTTATATATATAATATAGTAACACATGGGCTGAAAAGTCCCGGGCCTAACACATAGATGGCGCTAGTTTTATTGCAGTCACCTTTTTTTCAGTTAATACTAACCTTCAAAAGACAGCTGTTAAAATTTCATGATATTCTATTCATTAGTTTGTGAGTTATTGTGCTAAGAGTGACGCTACTTTTGTTATTTTCAAAACAATGGATCAAAAACAATTTCGTGTTTTAATTTTACACTGCTTCTTGATGGGAAAAAATACCGTTCAAGCGAAGCAATGGCTTGAAAAGTGTTATGGGGACTCCGCTCCATCAGAAACAACAATAAAACGTTGGTTTGCTGACTTCAAACGTGGTCGTAGAGACACCGATGATGTAGAACGCAGTGGACGTCCAAATGAGGCGGTAACACCAGAAAACATCAAAAAAATCCATAAAATCGTTTTGAATGATCGAAAAGTGAAGTTGCGTGAGTTAGCTGACATCGTAAAGATATCAAAAGAACGTGTTGGCTTTATATTGCATGAGCATTTGACTATGAGAAAGCTCTGTTCAAAGTGGGTGCCGCGTTTGCTCACTGTTGATCAAAAACAAGAACGTGTTGATGATTCTGAGCAGTGTTTGGCCATGTTTAAACGTAACAAACCGGAATTTTTGCATCGATATGTGACAATGGATGAAACATGGATCCATCACTTCACTCCGGAATCAAAACGATCGTCATCTGAGTGGACAGCAACTGGTGAACTTCGTCCAAAGCGCCCGAAAGCACAACAATCGGCTGGAAAGGTTATGGCCTCGGTATTTTGGGATGTGCGTGGTGTAATATTCATCGACTATCTTGAGAAAGGAAATACCATCAACAGTGAATATTATATAGCGTTATTGAAGGCCGAAATTGCAAAGAAACGACCGCATATGGCAAAGAAAAAAATTTTGTTTCATCAAGACAACGCACCGTGTCACAAGTCAATCAAAACAATGGCAAAACTACATGAATTGAACTTCGAATTGCTCCCACATCCACCGTATTCGCCAGATTTGGCTCCCAGCGACTACTGGCTGTTCACAGACCTGAAAAAAATGCTCGCCGGTAAGAAATTTCGCACGAATGAAGAGGTTATCGCTGAAACTGAGGCCTATTTTGAGGCAAAAGGTAAATCGTTCTACAAAAGTGGTATTGAAATGTTAGAGCGGCGCTGGAATGATTGCGTTGCTATTGATGGAGATTACGTTGATGAATAAAGCTAATTTTGAACCAAAAAAATCGTGTTTTCTTTGTTAGGCCCGGGACTTTTCAGCCCATGTGTTATAATAGGAGGCTCCTACAGCTTCTGCCGCATCTTGCATTTCGACAGCCATGTCTTTTCAATCATTCTCGTGTATAGCTCTGTCTCGCATTATGTCCATTATTCCGTTGATCCATGTTTGCGCTGGTCTTCCTGTCTTTCTTCTATTTGACGGAATATATTCAAAAGCTCTTTTTGGCCACCTAGTATCAGACATTCTTCGCACGTGTCTGTACCAAATTAACTGTTTAGCTTTTATTCTTTCTGCTGTTATAACATATGTGTTCTTGCTGTCCGTCTTCTGATCTCTTTATTTTGGACGTGCTCCTGTATGGATATTCTACATAATCTTCCTAAATAATCCATTTTAACCGCTTCGGTCCTTTGCTCATCTTCCTTTGTCATTTGCCCATATTGTGATTCACACGTCAATATGGAGCTACTGGACGTATTGCCCTGTAGACTGTCAGTTTTGTTTTCATTTTTATTTAATTTTATACTATATTTTTTATTTATTATATTTTATAATAATTTTTAATTTAATACTTATAAAGGATGCCCTCAAATTTATCGATGAAGAATATATAAGTACATTGGTACTTACTGTTTAATAAATAAAATACGATAGTGGAAATATTCCTAGAAAATATCCGTTTTAGTCTGCTTACTCCAAAACCGAACTAACAGATTTAAATCGCAGGCATCAAAAATACTTTTAAAAAACAAATTAGGGAAGGAATAACCGCATCCATCACAAAGATTCCATGGACAAAACAAAAAATTTAGATTTTGAAAAAATCCATTACACAACACTGTGTACTACATCCGTAAAATTTTTACCTATAAGTTATAGAATGTCCTTCCTGCAGGGTTGTATTATACTACATTAATATTAAGTTTCGTCTCAATGGTAAAAAATTACTGCGATTTCGTAAATTACGCCTTAATAACACAAAAAGTCTAGAATATTGAATTTTTAATAATACGGAAAATTAATATAAACAATTTGTCGGAAAATAGTATCCTAACTATAGGAAAAATGTACATAAAGTGTAGTAATTTAGTCTATAATAGAGAGAGAATAATGAGGCACTTTAGGATAGTTTTTTTTTTAAGATTTTGTAGTTGTCACTATCTCCTTCATCAATCCATTGCTGGATATAGGCCTCTCTCATATCTTTCCACTTTTGAGGCTTCCGTGCTTGTCTCCACATAAACCCGGCCGTTCGTTTGATACCATCAGTCCAACGTTTGGGAGGAGGCATCCTTTCGATCGCTTACCCATGTATGGTCTCTATTTCAATATAGATTGGGGCCAGCTGTCATCTTTATATCTAGCAACATGGACACTAGAGCTCCATTTGTGTTCAGCCATGCGACATCTCTGACCTTGGTGATTGAACTAAAATAAGTGTTGCTTTTACGATCTTTCAAAGATATACCCAGCATTTGTCGTTCCATAGCACGTTGTGTTATCTTCAGTTAATTCATAGAGTGCTTGGGAAGTGTCCAATGCTTGGGTCCCGTAAGTTAGGACTGGCAAGATGCACTGGTTGAAGAGCCGAGTCCGCAGGTACATAAGTATATTTTTGTTTGTCAGCGTTTTACTCATTTTAACAAATGCAACCCAAGCCAATCTTTTTCTTCTATAAACCTCGGTTTGATTTTTGTAGCCTAGTTTTATTCTACTGCTAGGTATACATATTCCATAACGTTCTCCAGACTAGTGTTTTCAACCGTGATGTTCAGGTCTTCCCTAGACATCAACTTCGCTTTTTGCAAATTCATCTTCAATCCGGCAGTCGATCATTCTCTCTCCAAGCCCGTCAACATTGCTTGCAATTTAGCGGGTTCTCTGCAATTAAGACAATATCATCCGCGTACCGAAGATGTCTCGATTGTCCCAGTGCAAGTTCTTGAGTATATACGTCTTCTAAAGTTAATGTAAAGAGCTTTGGCGAGAGAGTATCACCCTACCTTATGCCTCTTTTTATGGGAATAGGCTTTGTAGATTTTTCAGCAACAGTGGAAGTTGCATTGTCGTATCATTTAGGAATTTTGTCACAACAACATAATGCCACATTAATATGCACACCATATATATAACTCCAAAATGGCAATATATCCTATATTACATTTGCGTAAAACTTCTTTCTTTGAAAGAGATTTAATTTACTCCAAAAAAATAACGGTGCGTTATTATGACATCCTGTATATGTGTTGTATTATTAACAGTTGTAATACATATATTGTCATATTAGTGTAAATTGTGGCTTGTTCTTATAAAACACCCGTTATAACAGTTACATTAGTAACATATTTTGTACCTACATTATTTTGTATCTTTCAAATTTGTTCAGTAAAACATTTATATGCAACCCTATTTAGATTTTTTCGGGATAAAATGTAGCCTAAACGTAATCTATATTCATGTAAAATTGCGTCAAGATCCGCGTAGTCCACAAGTAGTTGTTTTAGTCCCTAGAATACTTAAAGAGTCATCTACAATAAGAGTCAATATATAGACATCTCCAGTTACGTTTTTTTTTGCATGTATGTACGAGGGTGCTGACAAGAAAAAAGATTTTTATGTGTTAAAATTTATTTTATTTCTCAACAGTCTCCTTTTAGCTTGATAAACTTAGTCCAACGTTTTTCTATCTTTTGTAACCCATCTAAAAAATATGATTTCTCTGACCCTTCAAAATAGGCATTTGTTTCAGCAATCAACTCATCGCGTGAGCCAAATTCTTTTGCGCAGAGCCATTTTTTCATTAGGAAATAATCGCTGGGGGCTAAATCTGGCGCATATGGTGGTGATGAAAGATAATTTTTTCTTCGCCAAATGAGGACGTTTTTCTTTCACAGCATGGTTGAACCGATCCAATAAATTGACATACTACTCTCCGTGGATTATGCCGCCTGCATCCCAAAATACTGTGGCTATGACTGTTAGTCGATAAAGTCGCACTGGCCTTCTTTGGCGCCGGTTCGCCACGGAAAACCTCCTGTTTGGACTGTTCTTTGATCTCTGGTATGCTGTGATAAATCGATATTCAATTTTTTTCCATTGTAAAATTACAAAAGTTATTATTCTATTTATAAAGCTGCCAATTAAATCAGGCAGCGATGTGAAAATTTGACAGAATTCTTGTGAAAGACTACGTTTACGAAAAATATAATTTTTTAAATAATAGTAGCGCCATCTCTGGCCGAGGCCAGGTACTTATCATACAACCCTCGTATTGCGTGCTGGTAATGATCCATTCCCTTGAATTGACTTTCTGCTAAATGTATAATAAAATATAATTTCCTTAAAGCCATTTGTGACCAAATTATATTTTTATTGTTAATAAATTCCTACATCGAACGCTTTGCATTTTTCCTGTTGTTGATTAACCTTTTTTTCAGCCTGTGTCTAACCTTTTATTTATACATTATAACCTAATTTTGTATCCTTTAATTAGGTTAATAGGTCCAGACAAATCACTATCAGCACGCAATATCACAAATAAAATATTGGGCACAGGCAAAGGGACAATTATTCGGGGTATTTCCGAACGTCGGTAACACACAGAAAAAAAAACGGTTTATTGGATGAACATCATCAATGCTGACCTCGGTATGAAGATCGATATTAGTAGTTTGTCACTATCTTAGCAATAAAGCTAAATTCAAAAAGGATTGTATTTGTGACATAATCAAGAGGCGTGTTACACGGAGCCATAAAAATACAAATAAATATACGTTTAGCGCCCGTAAAAATTACGCAAAAAAAAACATAGTGGCTTGCCGGAAGAGTGTTAGCAATTGTACTTTCTGACGATTCGCAGATGCTCAACACATCAACTAAGTAAATGTTGACAATATAGGTGCCAAATCTCATTTTTCCCTGCCGGTGGGTTCAGATGTATGTATGCTGTTTAAAAATCTTTTGATGTTGCAGTTGGGTTACGATTGCCTCTTCACCTAGGCTACTTGACGAGCCCTGATATAGAGCGAAACATGGCATGTACTCGTTTGGTGATTCATAGATGCACGCCCAAAATGTTCACTATTTTTAAGGGCCAGGGCAAAAACCTACTTAACGGACTTTCGTTGATAAGCCGTTATATATATTTTCTGCTCAAGACATATCTTGTTGTTTACATAGTTATAGACCAGGGGTGCTCAAACTTGAACTGCTGGCGATCTACCTCAATATTGTTAGGCTACGATCGATCGACTCTGAGAGGCTGCAAGTAAGTGTGATGCAGGATTGTCGTCTAGGTAGGGTGTATCGTGGCATAGATATTAGTTTTCCGCACAATATGCATTTTTTTTAGTCAAGGTAAGTGTAGGTCTGCTCTAAAATGTCAATGAAAAAACTCATAATTATTCAAAATTGCGAGTTTATTTGGTTCTTACAAAACAAACGAGTTCTAGTGTCTAAACTTAACTAAAGAGTGACTTTGGATGTTGAAGCGTGGCACTGCATGTCCTCAGCATACTTTTCATAAGATGGTACGTAATTACCAAGTGCTAATCGCAAGCATGATGACATATGTTCGTCAGTTAGTCGATTGCGATATTTTGACTTAATTATCTTCTTTTCAGAAAATGCAGACTCGCACAATAAGTTGACCCAAACATTGCCGTCAGTTGAAGGGCGATGTGCCTTAGATTCGGATATTTATCTTCAGATATAAAACACCAGAATTTTGTATCAGATGCTGTGGCTTTGAGATGTATATCTGATATAATCTGCACTAACTCATTTTCAACAGAACATGAGTCCATGTTAAACTGACTTGCTATTTCAGTAGCTAATTCCCCAATGTTTTTACACGAAAAAGGATAACATATAAATGATGCGATATTTGCCAATTTACTGAAATCATAAAAACGTATTTCGAATTGGCCCAAAATATTTGATAATTCTGCCTCATAAATATCATAATTCAACTGAGGAATCCTTGCTTTCAAAGACGGAAAATTTTTCAGATCCTTTCTTTTCAGTTGATCTATCATAAGTTGCAATTTACTTTTGAATGCGTTTATTGCGCTAATCATCTCAATAATAGTTTTTCCTTTACCTTGAAGCTCCAAATTAATGGTGTTTAAATGCATTTCTACCGAAAAATGATTGAAGCTAATTTAAAGGATAGCATAGTGTCAAAGTTTCACCCTAAAGAGGGAAACGGGTCCATAGTTATCCCAGAATGTTCGAAGTGTATGGCAATGACGGTTCATCTAATTTTCTAGTAAAATCTTAGTTTTAGCTTAGACGTATTTTAGGATGGCTCCATCTCAGGAGGACCAGTTTAGCCAAGAACTGAACAAATCATTAGGCTTAGTAAAGATTCGTTACTATCAGATCGGGAATGAAAATCCCAGCGCAAGGTAGTGAAGCTGGTATATACGAAACTATAGTTTTCACGATTGTGCATAAAGATATAGGGATAAAAAAAGTTTCTGCACGATGGGTGCTCAAACTTCTTACACTAAAGCAGAAATTAGTAATGAAAAAACTAAACATTTAGCCGTTTTAGAGAACGATAAGAAATATTTTTTGCGAATTATCCTAGTGATAAGACTTGTTTTTTTGAGATCCTTCCACGAAGCAGAGGTCGATGCAATGGGTTGGGGGTAAGGGTATCTACCTCCAAAAAAGAAAAACCCCGATCGTCTTCTGAAAAGTTGATGGCTACAGTTTTAGAAAAAAACTCCCGAAATCATGAAGAACCAAAACCTTGTTGATGGTGACATTTACTTGAATTTCATCCGTGAAACTATTCCTGGATTATTGGAAAACTTACCCATTAATTACGTCGCGACATGTTTTTCATGTACGATGGTGCACCACCCCATTTTGCGCATAATGTGAGAAATTTTTTAACCAAAGTTATCTGGATAAATGGATCGGAAGAGGTGAAGATGCTTCTGTTCACTGGCCACCTCGTTCCCCAGACTTGAATCCATGCGATTTTTTTCCTTTGGGGTGCATTGAAATCGAAAGTTTATTAAGTTCAAATCGATAATATTGAGCAATTGTGGAATAGGATTCAAAATGCTGCTAGCGCTTTACGGGATGAAGACATTTTAAGAAGAGTACATTTAAATTTCCTGCGACGTATTAATTTATGCATTCACGAAGGTGGCGGCCATATTGCACATGTATTGTGAAACCAATACCTTCTCAGCAGAGCGATTAAACTTTTTTCGAATTTATCATTGTGGGTAATCTTTTATGCCCTTAGTCAGTTGGTTTTTACATTCTTACTGTTGTTTGCCCGGTGGTCTTTAAATTTATTATTGTTGTTAGTCCATTTGCCTTTAAGCATGCTCCAAATTTCTAAAACTATTCTTTTGGACCTTTCCTAAGCCTGGATGAAGTGTGAAGGAACGATATGCGAATTTCACAATGGAATTAAAAAATGGAAACAAACATCCCATTATCTCAGAAAATTTATCAAGAGAGCTTTTTTAGACAGGGGAAGGCGGAAAATACGAATATATAATTAAAAATATCATATAGAGTGATATAAAAAAGTTATGACAATTTAAAAGTATACAAAGTGCAATAAATAGCGCCCCCTACAATTTACAACAAAACTGTGAGCTGATTTTGATTTCTCAGAAAACCCCTAAGCATCGAATCTTGTGCAAATAGTACAATTATTAAGAAAGCTCCTTAAGAGAAATTAAAACAGAAGTATAATTTTCACATCCTGTATCTCAAAAATTACGAAATTTTGGAATAAGGTAAGTTGGTTTAAATGGTCATATTTTCATCCCAGAAATCCACAGTAACTCTATGTACACGGAATACTGGGATACCCTGTATATGTATATGTATATGTATATGTATATGTATATATATATATATATATATATATATATATATATATGTATATATGTATATATGTATATATATATATATATATATATATATATATATATATATATATATATATATATATATATATATATATATATGTATATATGTATATATGTATATATGTATATATATATATATATATATATATATATATATATATATATATATATATATATATATATATATATAGATATACATATATACATGACAATTGCAGTGCCCACTAAGCTCGTACAGTTCAAGCTATTACCGAAACTGAAGATTCACCGAATTTCAACATACCAGAATGAAAATCTCGCAAGTTCTTCTCGTTTAAACATCTGAAAAAAAACCTCAGAGACTGAAATTTTTTTTCAGATTATGAGTGAAAAGCCGCCACAGCCTCATTTTTTAAAGCGTAATCAAAAAGGGGTATGTAGAAAAATATTTTTTTAAAGCGTTGCCAGTCTTCCTTCATAGCTAGATACATAATTTAAAATTTCTTCTGTTTTAATTATAGTATACTTAGTTATTTATTTATTTCTCTTTGGGCTACATACAGGGTAAACCCCAATAAAGTAACCACAGTTCTGTACGTTCAGCACTCGCCCAGTTATTTAATAGATTATTTTTCCCACAAACCGTCAAATTATTGCGTATTTAAAATTCCCTTCTGGAATTATCTTTTCACGACATCGAGTTTGAATAAGAAAAAATAAATAAATTATAACATTATTGCCCCAAATACATTTTTAATGGGAAAAGAATAATAAATATCTTCAATTCACTCGGGTGAATAAAATCCATGAACGCTTGATTGCATTTATAACGTTCTTATCTCTTTCGTAAGTCTATTAGGGCAAAAGATTTTTTTCAATTTGGTTGGATCCCAGTAAATAGACAATTTCCGGATTGTACAAAGGTAAGATAATTGAATAAAGAAAAAAAAACCATGATTATTATAAGCTCTGGAATATAAAAATAAATCTCAGGTGGGTACAGAAAAAAAAAGAATCTTTTTGGTTACGATTTATACTCACGTAGTATTCTTTATATGGTGTCGTATGAATAATGCATTGGAAAGATATTACAGAACAATTTTGTTACTTGGCTTTATTCTTATTTTTAGGCTTATGTTCAGCGATAGCGATAGGATATTTCTGCTATTCATATTCAATGTCAATATTCTTATTCTTAAAATAATAAAAAAGGGAGAATACAAAATCGTGAGATTATGGTCCTTTAAATGTCATAAACAAAATAAATGCAGCACTAAAAAGCGACTTGACCCTCTTTTCTGCACCACTATACCAGGTGTACAAGTATGAAATGCGGATTTCAGATAACAGATTGTGCACCAATGCAGTTTGTGCTATAAAGATTTGACACTGCGCCATTTTGCTGTGTCATCAACAAGTGTCAGACGCGCACGAGTGATAAATTGGAAAAGTGTGTGCATAGTGTTGTGTTGTTGTGTTCAATATGTCGAAATTTATACCGAACAAAGAGCATTCGCGGACAGCATATGGTAAACATGCTCCATCACAAGATACGTGTGAACGATGGTTTCGTCGTTTCAAAAGTGGTGACTTCGATGTTGCAGACAAGGAACGTGGAAAACCGCCAAAAAAATACGAAGATGTGGAATTACAAGCACTGTTGGACGAAGATGATTCGCAAACACAAAAACAACTCGCCGAGCAATAGGGCGTTAGTCAACAAGCTGTTTCCAATCGGCTACGAGAGATGGGAAAGATTCAGAAGACCCGTAGATGGGTACCATATGAGTTGAACGACAGGCAAATGGAAAAGCGCAAAAACACGTGTGACATTTTGCTCGCTCGGTACAAAAGGAAGTCGTTTTTGCATCGTATAGTTACAGGGGATGAAAAGTGGATTTATTTTGAAAATCTCAAGAGCAAAAAATCATGGGTAGACCCAGGCGCAGCATCCACATCGACCGCAAGACCGAATCGCTTTGTCAGAAAGACGATGCTCTGTGTTTGGTGGGACCAGAGGGGCACGGTCTATTATGAGCTGTTAAAACCTGGGGAAACGGTTAATACTAAACGTTACCAACAACAATTGACCGATTTGAACAGTTCGCTGCTTGAAAAAAGGCGAGAATATCGAAAAAGGCAACACAAAGTCATTTTTCTTCATGACAATGCTCCATCACATACGGCAAAACCAGTTCGCGACACGTTGGAAGCACTCAGCTGGGAAGTTCTACCCTATGCGACTGACTCATCAGACTTGGCTCCTTCCGATTACCACTTGTTTGCATCGATGGGTCACGCACTTGCTAAGCAGCGCTTTCGTTCGTACGAAGATGTGAAAAAATGGCTCGATGAATGGTTCGCAGCAAAAGGGGAAGATTTTTACTGGCGCGGTATTCACAAATTGCCCGAAAGATGGGAAACATGTATAACAAGCGATGGAGCATACTTTGAATAAAGCACCTTTTATCATTCTTCCGAATTTAACATGTTTTTTTAGAAAAAAAATCCGCATTTCATACTTGTACACCTGGTAATAATGCAGATGATACATACCTCGTTAAGTTCTTAATTTTGATATTCAGTATAAACTATAAATTATATAAAAAGGACCGACCTTGAAAATTATAGACCGATCAGTTTGCTCTCTCATTTGTATAAGTGGTTTACCAAAATCACAACAAAACGCCTAGAGCGAAAACTAGATTTTTATCAATCACGCGAACGGGTTGGCTTTAGAAGTAGATACGATGCTAACGATCATTTACAGACCATCAAAATTCTTACAGAAAAATCTATAGAATAAAATAAACCACTCGTATTAGTATTTATGGATTTTAAAAAAGCTTTTGACACCGTGGAATTGCCGGCGATACTGTCTGCCCTGCAGCAAAAGAGAATAGATTACAGATATACTCAGTTAATTAAATTTATTTATAATAACGCAACTGGAAGTGTAAGATTCCATGAACCCATGCTAGTAAATACCGAGTGGAACGTGGAATCAAACAAGGTGATACGATTTCTCCTAAACTTTTTACGGCGGTGTTAGAATATGTTTTTAAGAAATTTAATCAGGATGGAAAAGGCAAAAACATCGATGGCAAATATCTAAATCACCTGCCCTTGGCTGATGATATTGCCATAATAGCTGACAATCTAAGTGATGCCCAACAAATGCTTACTGAATTGCAAATAACATCAGTAAATATTGGTCTAAATATTAACTTTCAGAAAATCAAGTTTATGATTAATCTAGTTACGAACAATAATATGAAATTTTACGAAAACGAGGTGGAGCACATCCAAAAGTACAAGTATTTGGGTCATGAATTACAATTTCGCAAAGATAACTAATCCCGTAAGATACACCGCCGTGTGGATTTGGACAGGACGGTTTTTGGAAAGCTGAGAAATACGTTGCATGGTAATTTGCCAATGTGCTTAAAAAGAAAGTTTATAACCAATGCGTTCTGCCGGTGATCACATATGGCGTCGAGACATTCACATT
Source organism: Pachyrhynchus sulphureomaculatus (assembly GCA_019049505.1). Lineage (NCBI taxonomy): Eukaryota > Metazoa > Arthropoda > Insecta > Coleoptera > Curculionidae > Pachyrhynchus > Pachyrhynchus sulphureomaculatus. The sequence continues at coordinate 70,230,177 of CM032453.1, read as the reverse complement.
AACAAAACAGTCAGCCAACAAAATGAGAGTATCGTAACTGGCAATGGAGAGAGCTATGCGCGGTATCACAAGGAAGGATACAATAATCAACATAACTATCAGACAACGAACAAAAGTAATAGATATTATCCAATAAATTATGCAATCTAAATGGGGATAGGCAGCCATATAGCCCGAAGTGATAATAACCGATGGTATAGAAGATTAATAGAATGGAACCCAGATAAGACAAAAGGAACAGAGGTAGACCACGGACAAGGCGGAACGATGACATAAAAAGAGTGGGAAATTGGGTTAACACCGCTTAGGACAGAGATCAGCGGAAGTTCTTAGAGGAGGCATATATCCAGCAGTGGATGAGGACGGCTGATAGATTTAAGTATACCTACTAACTCTTTAAAAATATTTTATCAGTCAGTTAACAAGCTGCGGGAAAAACTGTTGTACTATCGTAATACTGATTAGTTGTACAGAGCATTCATTTATAACACACCAAAAGCCTCTTCGAAATCACAAAGATTAGTTCAGCTTCTTAGAAATCACAAAGATTGAAATGAGTTAAAATTGTACCGTAAACCTTTTTGACGAGCATCTGATATGGGAAAGAAATAAATAAATGTTGTTTAAATTTTTTTTTCTGAAGATTTCCTATTTTATATTAAAGTTTCTGTAAATTTCAGATGATATATACTACTGCATACTTAAATATAGAGAAAATATTCAAATCCACTACTAAATAAACATATATTTGATTGGAGTACAGTAAGCCTAAACTATAACTATTAATCATAACCATTAAAGCCCTACAATTAATCCAAAAAAGGCGTAAATTGAGCATAAAATCCTAAAATCTCTTCTTTTGTTTTACGTTCTAGGCGTATTAGGAGGATGTTACTCCACTCTTATGTCACTTAAGAAGACAGAATAAAGAAGATAAAAGGTCTTAAAAGGGCCAGTTTGACAATTTAAGATGCCGCACTGTATAACAGGTAAATTAAAAGCTTTTAAATTGTTTTGTTTTTTTTTTTGCTTTGAATTGCTAAAGTGGAAAGATATATTTAATAGTTAATATCGGGTTGTGTTTCCTTTCACTACTTTTAAACAAAATATCCAACGAGATGGAATCTAATACGTGGCAGACTATAGAGTACGTTTGCAATATGTAAGGCGTGTATATTATCTTACCTAGTGAGTATTTAATATATGATATGGCGAATTTTTACGCAAGGTGTCATTTTAACATGAAATATTACGAGTATGAAAATCAAGAATTACTTGAGCAGCTCAAGTTGTAGTTGAGTCATAAATATATAAACTAAAATATAAATTATTGACTGTGGCATTTTGACCCTCAAATGCAAGCCGTTCACAACCGAAGAGATCTCTCAAATTGTGAAAACGGGGATTTCAGAAATGGAAGTTCTGACTAAGAAATTTAACAGTACTCGTCAAAAGCTATTCTAATCAGCAATGTGTCACTCAACCTACCAAAAAGGGTCACTGGTTCTTACTAAGTGAGTAACATACTAATCCTCCTATTCTATACAAACTAATAATCTCTTTACGCAACGCATTTACGCACACTATGAACGAAGCATCATCGCAATTCGATAAAAAGGAAAGAAGCAATGGGCTACGAATAAGAGATATCCTTATGCAGCTAAAAATCACAGTAAGTATCACTTCTATGTGTATTTAAGGTATATGGAATTGATGCTTGTGTTGTAAACCTTGTAAAGCATACTATGCCAATGTGAAGAGCTAAGGTACAACTTCAAGAAACCCTCAGTATTAAGACAATTGCGAGAGAGCATATTTCAGGGTGATTTCTTAAGTCTTCTTTAGTTTTGTATTACTAGTACATAAGAACAATAACGAAGAGGTGGTAAGGCTAATTCATCTATTATATATAGATTGTAAATTAATGTACATTATAAACCAGCTCTAATATCTCACAAAATCATGGAGGAGTTCTTAAGAAACATAGAAATCTAGTTACAGTTTAAGAATCACCAAGTAGTGAAGGTTGAATTTACAGATGAGCTTATAAGGAGGGTAAGGTGTATATTACAAACAATGTTGTAAAAACTTATTCAAGGTCATACGTAAAGTGGCTGATGTCGAGAAATATGTTTCTCCAGAGACGAAAGGCTTCCTGCTAGCTATATAGGCCCAGGTTGATCCATCAAAAAACTATCTGAAATATATAGTTCGCGTTAGTTACAGAATAATCAATGCAAGTAGGGATTTTAAACATCGGAAACCATACAGCAAGTTACGAGACGTTACTAGGCAACCGCAGCGTCGGAGCACAGGGAAAGTTACGATACAGTTGCGAATACAGGCCTCCAAAAATTACCAGGAAACTAAAGTTGTTACAGCGGGCAAGATGCCCTGTTACACATAGTTTTGTTGAAAAGCACTATGTATCTAGTTTCTCGACAAGACTCTAAAATAAATATTATTATTGTTGTAGTAAGAGAACCAAAAAACAAAAAAATTAATTTCCATAAACATACAAATTTTATTTAAAATCAAGCCGCCAAATTAGTTGGAATTGCAAAGATTTAAAGCGATAAATCACTTCTACATAAAACAATAATTTGTACACGATGTGCTAGAATGAAGTTCTATCAAAATTTTGCAGGGAAAGACTTCGTGTAGAATAGAAATGTTTAATTTGTGAGAGTATAAATTTTTGGATGTTGATTTCAAGTAAGCTGTTACAATCGTTTTATTTTCATGCTTATCACGATATCAAATACAAGCTTTGTTATTTTAAACAGTAAGCACTGTATGCTTTTAGATTTTTTGATTTTTCTGTTAAAAACAAGTTGATGTGATACTTATACGTAAATTCAACTTTTTCCGGGACATTTAGGAAAATAAAAGTGTTTTTGGTAGATTACAGGTTACTTTTTCCATGAAGCCCTTGGTTGCTTTGTAATGCTGGGGCTCTAAAATCAGATGTATTTGTCTGTTTTTCGACTATAAGAGAACTTCTAGCAACGTCAAACACAAAATTTCTATTGGAAAGACTTTAAGAAATTCAAACTGATGACACTTGATGACAAAACTAACATTAAAAAAATACATGAATCAATGCTAAAAAATAAATATCGAGTCAACGGTAAAGGCATACCAATAACTAATATTCGTTATCGAAAATAAAACTAAATAACCCGCAGTTTCTTTTATGAAAAATACTCAATTTTCGTAATTAAATTCTTGTTTCCTCAACGCTGTTGGTCCGCTTTTAAAAATAATAGTAAAACAGTAAACATTTTCATGGTGTCATACCGGTAAATATTTAAGTTAAATAGGTGCTAACTTACATTATACAAAGTAAAACTTGACTCCAAACTTCGACCAAAACAGCCTTTCACCTTGTCACAACACTATATAACAAATTATTATTCAAAAACACTAAAGAATTACAAAAATAAAGACCAACCACTTGTAAACGAAGTCTTAGAAAGCCATCTTGAATTTTGAGAAATATGCCGAACGGTTTATCGAGCTTCTTCGTGGGTATCATGTCAAAGGAACGAGCGGCCATCATGAATTCCTAATTTATCAATGAACACCCATTCGTGTTACAAAGACCTTTTACTATGTCCTTCACTTGTAGTACTATGACACCCCCGCATAGTAAATTTTGGAATAATGAATGAATTGGCTTGTCATTCATGAAATATAAAATAAAATGCGAATCGTAACGAAGCAAATCAAGAATTTCAAACATCCTAATCCCCATTAAAACACTTAAATAATTAGCTAAATCTACAATAAGATGAAAGAAAATATAAGGATTTTTTTTATTAATCATATATGTATGTGTGTATGTATATATATATATATATATATATATATATATATATATATATATATATATATATATATATATAATATATATATATACTGGGATTCCCTTCAGGGGTTAGGGGAATCTCCCAGTACGGGCATTGACGATCCCGAGGCACCTGAGTCATGTTGTGCTGTCTTGTATTGTCCAGACTAAGTGTAACAAAAAGGCAATCTTAAGGTGGTTACTGTGCCGAGAAGATGAATGGCTCAGCGTTTATGAGTCGCAAACGGTTACATATCTTACATGTAAAAATATTACGAAAACACTTGAATTTGGGTATAGGGTACGCTACATAAAAAGCTTTCAAGAAGATATCTGAATATAAATGAATATACAGGGTGTTCCATTTATAATAACAAAGTTGGTATCACTTATTATTATTGTATCTAGAAATGGTGAAGCGATGATAGTATTTTATTTAAAATAGCATCCAAAAAATACATATGTATACCACAAGAAGTTGTGCCCAACTTTGAATAAAACATCGCTATGACGAGAATAAGAAACTTCGCTTTTGGCTAAAGTATTGCCTCCGTTGGATCAAAGGAAAATTCATGTGGTTTTAAATACAGGCGGCATCGTGCCAATTTCAAATGAACTTATTATTAAAGTTGGAACCGAGAAACTCTCAGAGTTAGAACAAGGAAATGAACTACGTTTTCTATGGAATACTGAAATCGAACTGAGTACAGTACCGTATTCCATTTTTATAGATACATTTCAAAAACTAACTGAAATCGATTTAAAATTTTCAGAACTCTCAGTGTCACCGTGAACCCCTACGCTACCTTGAAATGTTCAAAAAATCGTTTTCTTTTTTGGTCAAATTTATTATTTATACTTCTAAGAATATTTCAAATTTTACAAAATGGAATCGCAGATTGAAGGTAATAGAATATTTTTTTGCGTTATTCTCGAAACCACTTTTTTCAAACTGATGGACAAAATATCTCGAGATCTACGGAACCGATATTGATAAAATTTATACCACATATTCTTTATAATAATATCTTGAACTTGACATACGGTTTTTTCCATTTGATGTACTCTTTATATATATGAAAATGATATTCTGATATTCTATTGGTTACAAAGCGATATCGAAAGTGAAAGAGCTATTCTCGAGCTATAGAAGTAGAGCGCACATCAGCGCGCTATCGTTCTCGTACGGCGGTTTCAACGAAAACGAAGTTTCGGGCCTACTACCTGCCTAAGGTAACTTACCCTATGAGTCTTGACCTATTCTACCTGTCAGCAGATGGCGTGTATGCTTTTTACTGTCGAAATAATTTTTAGTCATAACGGCTATGACCGATGCTTCAGTGTAAGCGCTGTAGCTGCGTGTTCGAACGTCCTCTAACTGTTTCTTGGTTTTTTACTGTGTTTAAATTAAATTATAATAAACTATGTATAAAATATCTGTATACAGGGTGAGTCAACGATAGAGTAAAGTTCATTATCTCATTTGTTTCGGGAATGACGAAAAAAATGTTAAATACAATAGTTTTAGGGAATGTTAAGGTGCATAGTTTAAAATTATTTTTGAGTATACAGGGTACTTCAGAAAAGTGTGGCCGATATAACATGTTTTTTTTAAATGGAACATCCTATTTTCTAATTTATTTTTAAAATCTGCATAAAATTTTTTTATTAATAATGTTGTATACCTAAACTTAGTAGTTTTTTCTAATATTTCAATTTTTTTTTAAAAATACTAGTTTTCAGTTTTGTAAAAAATTGCCAGTAGCGCCATTCTTTCTGAAGGTGCAATACTCATAATTGGTACGAGCGTTCTAAAGATATGAAAAAAAGATATATGTAAAGAAATTTGAGTTAGATGCTACAGGGTGTTCAAAATAAATTTATGCATTTCGACTATTTTAAATTAAAAAATCTCAAATTTTTTAATTGGCACACCTTGTATATTATTTATTTTTTCTGATAGATTTTACAAAACCCTCGAACTTTTATTAAGTATGTCATATACCTATTTTGTAATAGATTTGGACTTATTTCGAATTTTTCAATTTTTACCCTTGTTTTTATACACTTACGCTATAACATCATAGTTGCCAAGACAAAACTAAAATGTAGGCATTGTCAAATTTTGACATGTCTATTAAGCAAGTAAAAATAGTTTAATTTGTTGTAGTAAGTGACGTATAAAGGTAATAGTTATGGATTTTCCTAAAACTGAATTAATTGATATGGTTTATATACTGGGTGAGGCGGGAAAAAATTGTCTTTTGGCAGTAAGGCTTTACGGAGCGAAGTACCCTAATAGATGTATACCATATAGAAAATTTTTTCAGTGCTTAATGGAACGGTTTGACGCTAGGGGTAGCGTTGAGTATACAAAACGGAAAGTAGTAAACCAGAATGCTACCAACGCTTAATGAATGGTGTAGAATATTAAATTTTCGAATTATTGGTCTATATTTTTTCCGCGAACCGCTTAACGGGCCTAGATATCTAAATTTTTTGCAAAACGAATTACCCTAGCTTCTTGAAGAAGTTGATAACTTTGAAAGGGAACAAATATGGATTCAACAAGACGGATCTCCTGCTTATTACGATCGTAACCCACAAAAATGGTTCGGTAGGGATGGATTCATTCAGTGGCCCCGTCGATCATGTGACTTAACACCTTTAGACTTCTTTTTGTGGGGCTACATTAAAGATCGTGTTTAGGTGAATCCCCCTGCAACACCAGGAGATATGGAAAATAGGATACGGGATGCGTGCAGGACAATAACGCCCTTTATGCTAAGGAAAGTGAAGGAAAATATAGTAAATCGACTAAACATGTGTATTCAAGTAGACGGGCATATTTTTGAACGGCGTAAGTGTATTAAAAACAAGGGTAAAAATTGAAAAATTCAAAATAAATCGAAAACTATTAGAAGTAGGTATATGACAGATTTAATAAAAGTTGGAGAGTTTTGTAAAATCTATCAAAAATATATATATATATATATATATAATATATATATATATATATATATATATATATATATATATATATATATATATATATATATATATATATATATATACAGAGTGTGCCATTTAAAAAATTTGAGATTTTCAATTTAAGATAGTCGAAATGCACAAATTTATTTTGAACACCCTGTAATATCTAACTCAAATTTCTTTACATATATCTTTTTTCATCTCTATAGAACGCTCGTACCAATTATCGAGTATTCCACCTTCAGAGACAATGGCGCTATTGGCAATTTTTTACAAAACTGAAAACTAGTATTTTTTCAAAAAAATTGAAATATTAGAAAAACTAGATAGACTATTAGATATATAATATTATGAATAAAAAAAGTTATAAAATTTTACGCAGAATTTAATGATCTTTACTAAAAACTGATGACCTTTAAATTTTTGTTTTTCATATACCAGATAAATTATTAAAGGTAATTTTCGTTCAATCTACACCCCGTGGAGAATATTTCAGAATTGTTTCAAAATTTTTTGAACATTACTTTTCGAGGTAAAGGAGAGAACAGCGATTTTCCGGGATTTTTTAAAAATAATACAAAGAAAACCCCACTCGATGACCTAGCAAAAAAAATTTTTTTTCGCTTTCGATTTCACCCTCCAAAACTAACCCCTTAAGTGAAAAGTTAACTTGTAAAACTACACGGCTCAGATGAGGCCATCAGTTTCTAGATTAGTACCGGTGGCAAGGATTTTTAAAGGAGGGTCCTACAAGATGGTTCATATCATTTTTTTTTAAATTTATTGTTAAAACTCTAATGTATTTGTGTAAAATAAAAATTATATTATATATATATACTAGGTGCGTCAATTTTTTATCTTATTTTTTGCTGTTTTTCCAAGCGCCAAGGTGGCGTAACCCCTGAATTTTTATTTGGGTCTTATTCAAACGACGACTGTTGTTGCTTAATTTGATCAAATATATATATATATATATATATATATATATATATATATATATATATATATATATATTGTAACATTGGAACTTGCCCGCACGTTGTGGTGTCATTTTGTAACCTGGGCAACTGTCCTCAGTTTGAGGCATCTTTTTTTTTTTTGTACCCTGTGAGAAGTTGTTTGTCCCACGCTTGAGCGCAATTTTGTACCGTTTGAAATTTGGATGCCCCAAGCTTGAGCACAATTTTCTTGCAGCCCCGCTTTAATTTCTGATAATGAATCGAGTGAATCCTGATTTTAAAAGAACTAAAGAAATTAAACACACACTAGCTCAGTTTTCCTTGGTAGAGAAATGTGGGTAAGAGATAATTGTTTTACGTCTTTTTGGAATTATTTTCTATTTTTTTTTAAAAAGCTTTAGCTGTACAAATTTTTTGGGCACCATTCATTTTAAAATAGAAAGGATCTAACTTCAGTTAAAAAAATGAAAAAATACTGAAGTGTTTTATGGATATTACTAAAAAGAATTATACTAGTACAACTTTTCTTATCCTGAAAAGAAAAATAGGTATTCAGTGAGACACTAGCTTTAATCAACAAAAAAAGAAAAATTTATTCAAGTTTTTTAAAAATAAAAAGTTCTAACCTTTGCAGTTTTACAGGATTACAAAAAAATTTTAGCCTAACAGGTAGTTATGACATTTAAATTCTAAACTCTGACTACTCTCGAAGACGAAAAATAGTGCTTTTCACTTCACTTTTTAGTCAGTTCAAATTGCTGTTAAGGCACTACTCAGGGATAAGTCTATGGAAGGATGTTTTGGTAACTTACTGTTTTTATTTCGGCTTCGATGGAACACGACCGATTTCACACTTTTCTAGTAAACACTTAGAGAGCCCACTACGGCTTTTCGTTAAAAAACTTGTGCATTATTTAACTCTCATGATTGTCGTAATGAGCCTTTACTGCAGCTCCGTCGAGGGAAGCTTTTTGGCGGCTCCGATGAGAATTCGCCTGGCTGCGGCTTGATGGTACTCAGCCTCCGCGGCTAGATGGAAATAAGCCTAGACAGTAGTTCTTCGGACCCTTAAATAAACCGTGCGAACTCTGCCTGTAATATGGCGACGCCGGAACCAAAACTGCGGATACACATTTTCCACCAATCGCGGCGTAGCGGTAGATTCGGTCAGAAACCCGCACAGCGCTCTTATATACCGAACGGCTTGGAATCTCTGATTAATATACCGTTCGATACAAAAATGAAAATAAGTACAATTTGAAGTGAAAAATCAGTAACATTACATGGTCTTAAAATCTAGGAAAAAATGAATGTTACATTTACCCCCTTCCAAAAAGAAATAGACTACACTAGTCTATTAAACTTAGGCTACTTATGAAAAGGTACAAAGTGGTACACTATCCCTTAATACTAAGGTCAGAACTTAAAACAAAAGTACAAACTTCGGACCTTACTACTAGACTTAATTCAATTAAGCACTAATATTAAGTACAATGAGAACCAAATGAAAATCTTTGCATGATCACAAGAATCTTATAACTAGACTTAACTTAATTAGACACTAAAGTTAAGTACATCAAAAAGCAAATAAAAATCCTTGCATGAACATAAGAAATACCTTTCCAAAATAACAATCGCGGTCTTCTTATATAAAAGAATCAGCTCTGTTATTGTTACCAAAACAAAAAATATAACTTTGTCTAGACTCTTGTCTAAATCAAAAAAAGTGAACTGAAATAAAATATGAACACCCCCCTTAAAATATTTTAAGGATTGTCTGAAAATTTTCTATTTCAGCAAGAGAAATTTATAAAAATTCTTAAATAAAGAAAAAAATAAAAAAATAATTCTAGTGCAAACACTTACACTAAAAAGAAAAAGTCTTGTCAGACCATTTAGCACAAGGCCAAAAAAAAATAATATCTGGATAAATATCCAGACAAACGCTCCGGAAAAATCGCCATCCATGCTCTAGCTCATCGCTAAGAGAACATTCTAAATCTAGTATCACTACTAGTCGCACTCGGAAAATAATCGCACTCTATCGCGCAATGTCGACGTCCTAAGACATCTAGACATGCTAAAATCGCTAGGGAAAACGCTCTGGTTAATCGCCAGAAAACACGTCAGCTCATCGCCAACAAAACACTCTGGTATATCGCCAGAAAAAAACCTCGGCTCCTCGCCAAGAAAACACTCTGGTATATCGCCAGAAAAAAACCTCGGCTCCTCGCCAAGAAAAAACCTCGGCTCCTCGCCAAGAAAACACTCTGGTATATCGCCAGAAAAAACCTCGGCTCCTCGCCAAGAAAACACTCTGTAAATAGTCCTCGACTACACAAAGTCTGCGTTCTAAAAGAACAATCTCGCCATTAACATAGTGAGCAGCTATAAAAGCTAACAATACCACTATAGGCACAGTGAATAGCTATAAAAGCTAAAATTCACCAAACTGAATAATCCTGCTTCACAAAGCAATGTTCACTAAGAACAGAATGATTAGTCTGCGCACAACTAACATTCAAGGAAACATTCCCAACATAACTATATGAGACAGTAAGTCTCGAAATAGGACCTCCCTAAAGTCATAATCCTAAATATAGGAGTCCATAAGCAAAACGACTCAAAATCTCGCATTTTGAGCACATGCCCTCAGGCAACCAACATACACCGAAATATATACAGAAATATGTACAGAAATATATACAGAAATACATACAGGAGTTCAAATCCCAAACTCTTGGTTATGATAACTCCATACTGAGCTTGGTGAAAGCTCTTAGCAAAAGCTAATCAAATCTTCGGCACATCGCACCAAAGTGACAAATCTGCCTAGAAACATGAGCCGGAAAAAAACGCCCTCCGTCATTCTTCAGGGTGGCTACACAGAGATATAAAACTTAATCAGCATTGCGCTTCTCCAAGTTGCATGAAGAACCCTCGTGTACTGGTCTCGCCCTAGAACAACAACGAAAAACATTCAATCCATCCCACATAACAGGAGACAAACACCTCACCACGATATACTGAAAGGTGGAGACAATAAAATACGGAAATGGTGACCCTGGTGTCCACCAACAAAAGGGAGTAGATTATAGCATCCACTAAACTAAAACGGTGTCTACCACACCACCATAAGTCAAAAAAAAAATTTAATCAATAGGGTGTTCCGAAACACACTACTGCCAACAGCCTGTCACTACTAATTTTCTAATTGGAGCTGAGGTCGACTACAGTAGCTAGGCTCTCCTTTGGTTCAAATAGAAATAACCATTGGGTAACAAAACCCCTAAAGGTCCCAAAGGTCAAACGTTCACCCCCCATAGACTACCCTTCCAATCAGTCTGTTCCTCAGGAAGACTAACTCCCTGCCAAACGTCGTAACGGCATCTGTTAGCACCCGGTGCATCACAGCCTGTAAAAACAGATAACTCATGGGATACAACCTAAAAGGTTTACAAGGTTGACTTAACCAAGCTTCTAACGAAATTTTTAAAAAAACGAAAATGAGCTTAAAAAGCTACATGAAGCAAAAATTTCTCAAATTTTTGGTGGCAACGCAACAAAACTTTTGAAGACGACAAGAGCTTTTCCAGCTTAATCAGAAACAAGAAGAAAACATCGTTGACAGCTAAAATATTCGATCATGGTGTTAATCGTCTCCCTAAACAATAGCCTCTAGAAGAAACTGCTACAGGTATCAGGCATAACCGTTTTCTGTCAGCCCAAACTTCTAGATTACCCCTTGGAAATCTAAAAATTCGGTTAGGAATCTTCCTTCACTGCGCTTAGCCTCTCTTGACAAGGTTCTCATCTCGGTATCAGATTTTGATCATTTCTTTGTGAAACGGCTGTCTTACTCTGCTCTCATCTCTTGTAAATGATCAGCCTTTAGTTCTCCTGCAGGACTTCAATTTCCTATCAATCTGATAGTAGACCGAAAAAACTCAACATACGCCTATGAGTCCATGCAAAAAAAATTTTTTTAAAAAAATTATTGACTCAAAAGGTAACGTTTAAACGGCTCTGAAAAAAAAATAGAAAATACCCTCAGTTTGTCAATTCAGAAGAAGATCTAAATCAAAATAATCCAAGTCTTAGACTTACTGGATAAACCAAAATCAATTTACTCTTAATTGCACCCAACATATACCACTAAGGTAATAAAAATACACCCACTCGGGTAACAAACTTTGAAATTGCTCATAAAAATTTTGACTCTACATCACACTACACGAGCTACATCTTGCGCTTGTCCTAACTCAAGATCACCTTGGATTGCCTCTAATCAAAATTTCGCTTCCAAGTGTCAAGAACTGGATATTGTTTGGGGTCATAAGCAAATCAAATCCCGCGACCACCGACATACCAGTCTTATGATATATCCTGAGTGTGACTCCTTCGCAAGCTCGCAAAACTGAGTCGATGCTAAACATCAACCACAATCAACCTAAGTTTGGGATATGGCCAATACCCAAAACCTTAGCATTAAACAATAAGAGTAAGCTATTCTCTGCTCAACTTTTATAACAGTCAAAAAAACGAGGTCGTCACCTCTACAGAGCAACATCAAAAAAAAATTTTTAGCAATTAAGATAATGTAAATATAAATTATTCTTCTTCTGACAAACTTTCACTAGGGTTAGGTCCGTTGAATGGTTTTAAGTCTTTAATATGCCATCGTCCTATTTTAGTCCCATCTAAATTAACTAAACCATAAACTAAATCTGAAATCTTTTCTCTTATCACGCAATGCACATATTTAGGTACCAACTTAGATGTGAATTTATCAGCTGCACTGGAAAGAATTTTATTTTTTCGCCAAACGTGATCACCTATCTTAAAGGAAAAATCCCTTTTTCTAAGGTTGTAAGACTTACTGTTCCGTTCATAAGCCTTATGTATCCTACTACGCACGTCGGTGAAAATATCTTTTAAACCCATCAAATTTTCGGCGTACGAACCCCTGTTACCCGGAATTATTTCGCTGTCAACATTGACATCCAAATCTAAATTTTTATAATACGATCCAGATAGAGGTATATGTCTGCCGTAAATTGTCGTACCATGGGTCAATGCGATCTATGTCAACTGTATCAATTCTTACGCCAATCTCTGCATTAAGACTGTTTTCGTCCACTGTATGATCTGGGATTCTTGACAAAGCGTCAGGAATAACTTTGTGGACTCCTTTTCTATGAATTAAATTAAATGTATGTTGTCTCAGCCTAATCGCCCAACGCGCTAGTTTGCCACTAGGGTTTTTAATAGAATTAAGCCACAATAAACTATAATGATCTGTTATGACCGTGAAAGGAACACCTTCTATGTAAGGTCGAAACTTTTCGATGTTAAAGAGTACTGCTAAACATTCTTTTTCAACAACCGAATAGTTACGTTCAGCCTTTGATAAAGTTCTACTGGCATACGCTATCACTCTTTCCTCACCATTGATTTTCTGTGTTAGGACGCCCCCTAAACCGGTATTAGAAGCATCACTAGAAATATAAAACTGTTGGGAAAAATCTGGTTGGGATAAAATGGGAGCTGAAACCAATAGCTCTTTAATCTTTATAAAAGATTCTTCGGCTGCCTTTGTCCAATCTATCGATTGTCCTTTTTTTCGTCCTTTCAAAAGATCATTAATAGGCGACAACAGGGTAGAAAAATTCTCGATAAAACGTCTGTACCATGAACACATTCCTACGAAGCGCTTAACTTCCGTAGTATTAGTAGGTCTCGCATAATTAACCATGCTTGCTACTTTATCCGGATCGGTACGTAAGGAATTTGAGCCTACAATATAGCCTAAAAACTTTAGAGAAGTTGTGAAAAAATCACATTTGCTCAAATTTATCGTCAGTCCGGCTTCTTTCAATTTATTTTTTACTTCTTTAAGTAAGCGTATATGCGATTCGAAGTCTTCCGATGTTACTAAAATATCATCGAGATAGGTAAAAAATATGCGGCTCATATTTCGGACCAAATATAGCGTCCACTAAACGTTGCTGAGTTTGAGCAGCGTTCTTTAGACCAAACGGCATAGTGACGAACTGAAATAGACCTCGGCCTACTACTGCAAAAGCGGTCTTTTCCTTGGAGGATTTGTCCAAAGGAATTTGCCAGAATGCCTTTCTAAGATCTATCGAGGATACATACTTAGCATTCCTGAGTGATGTCAAAATTCTATCGATGTTCGGTAATGGATAGTTATCAAATTTGCTGGCCTCGTTGAGCTTTCTTCCGTCAAAGCATAGACGATACTGTCCATCGGCCTTTTTCACCAATAAGATTGGAGAACACCAAGGACTGTTTGATTCTTCAATCACTCCGAGTTTCAACATTTCGTCTAACTCTTTATTTAATACTTTTGACATATACGGAGACATGGCGAAGGGCCTTGTCTTTACAGGACTGGCATCAGCCGTATCTATAGACATGGTGATCTTATTCGTTCGGCCTAACCTATCTTTACTACTTATTTCATTGAAAGAGCTTATTACTTTTTCTGCTTTTAAGCGTTCCGTCCGCGAGAGATCATCTAGGGTACATAGACGCGAGAAAAGGTTTTCTAAAGAACTTTCTGAATAACAATCTTTAAAACTTGTTTGAGAGTTGACTTCTAGGGACTGTGGATACCACGAATTATTCTTTAAAATTTACAAAAATTCCGAATTTTTGTGCAAAATCACATCCTAAAACCAAAGTATGTGATAGAGAAGGTACTACTAGAACAGAAATTACTAAAACAATGACCATTGCAGACTAGCGGCAACTCAACCGTACCTAAAACTTTTAGACGGCTGCCATCTGCAGTGGTAACACTTCTATTTCTGACATGGCATATTTTTATACTTAAACGACTTAAAATTTTAATACCATTCTGACCTATAACGGAGGCATTTGCACCAGAGTCAAATAAAGCCGAGAAAGAAATGGGCACCTAATAGATTTATCTCGATATGCGGTCTGTTATCTGAATATTTATGCACGAATAAAGGAGACATGTGACCATTTGGAGAAGCAGGAGTTTTAACTTGAGAAAGAGAATTTTTATTAGACTTAAAAAAATCAGAAACTTTTTGTAACTATTTAGTCCAATCTGATCTATTGGAATATTTCTTTACTTAAGATCCTCGTTAGAATCTTTCTTTTATCCGCGACCGGACGTTCTGAGAAAGTACGACGGATTTTCAGTTCATAGTCTAACTCATATTCCAGTAGGTGATTGACTTTAAAATTCGAAGGCTTCCATGATAAATGTATAAAATTTAAAAGAATTGTTTAAAAAAATCATAAAATTATTTCTCCTGTGCTCCCAATAGTCTAAATAAAATATATGTAAAGGCACTTAAAATATGTAAACTTCTTTACTAAACATTAAAAAAAATCTTCGACAATTTCAAAAAAAATTTCTAAGTATCGCCTTGTATTTAAATTCTTTTACCAAATATGTTAAGAATTTTCAACAAAAAAAATCTCCAGATATCGTTTCGTATCAGCTAAGTATTTTTAATATTCATGCAAAACATCGGTGAGAAGAAAGAACAGTTTTTTGTTCGGTTAACCGCAAAATAAATCTAACACTGCAAAAAATTAAAGTAAACCAGCACATCTGCTAATCTGAACTATAAAGCTAGCTTTTAAGAAAAAAAACAGGGATCACTTATCTTAGAGTCTATTAACAAAATTCAAATATCTATACCACCATCAGATAAATTGAAATAAAAAATTCTACAAATTTCCTGCTTTTGTCTTACTGCTATAATGTAGTTTCGTTTAATAAATATTATGAAATAAAAATATCTGCAAAGTTAGAGCTTTTACTTTGTTCGAAAGCTAGTACACTGAACCCTTTAAAAAATAAAATTCCAAAAGCCCCGCGTTGACAGCGCTATTTTGTAACATTGGAACTTGCCCGCACGTTGTGGTGTCATTTTGTAACCTGGGCAACTGTCCTCAGTTTGAGGCATCTTTTTTTTTTTTTGTACCCTGTGAGAAGTTGTTTGTCCCACGCTTGAGCGCAATTTTGTACCGTTTGAAATTTGGATGCCCCAAGCTTGAGCACAATTTTCTTGCAGCCCCGCTTTAATTTCTGATAATGAATCGAGTGAATCCTGATTTTAAAAGAACTAAAGAAATTAAACACACACTAGCTCAGTTTTCCTTGGTAGAGAAATATGGGTAAGAGATAATTGTTTTACGTCTTTTTGGAATTATTTTCTATTTTTTTTTAAAAAGCTTTAGCTGTACAAATTTTTTGGACACCATTCATTTTAAAATAGAAAGGATCTAACTTCAGTTAAAAAAAAATGAAAAAATACTGAAGTGTTTTATGAATATTACTAAAAAGAATTATACTAGTACAACTTTTCTTATCCTGAAAAGAAAAATAGGTATTCAGTGAGACACTAGCTTTAATCAACAAAAAAAGAAAATTTATTCAAGTTTTTTAAAAATAAAAAGTTCTAACCTTTGCAGTTTTACAGGATTACAAAAAATTTTAGCCTAACAGGTAGTTATGACATTTAAATTCTAAACTCTGACTACTCCCGAAGACGAAAAATAGTGCTTTTCACTTCACTTTTTAGTCAGTTCAAATTGCTGTTAAGGCACTACTCAGGGATAAGTCTATGGAAGGATGTTTTGGTAACTTACTGTTTTTATTTCGGCTTCGATGGAACACGACCGATTTCACACTTTTCTAGTAAACACTTAGAGAGCCCACTACGGCTTTTCGTTAAAAAACTTGTGCATTATTTAGCTCTCA
Source organism: Pachyrhynchus sulphureomaculatus (assembly GCA_019049505.1). NCBI lineage: Eukaryota > Metazoa > Arthropoda > Insecta > Coleoptera > Curculionidae > Pachyrhynchus > Pachyrhynchus sulphureomaculatus. The sequence goes on along the minus strand of CM032453.1, from coordinate 70,213,607 downwards.
TGATTGTTGTAATGAGCCTTTACTGCAGCTCCGTCGAGGGAAGCTTTTTGGCGGCTCCGATGAAAATTCGCCTGGCTGCGGCTTGATGGTACTCAGCCTCGGCGGCTAGATGGAAATAAGCCTAGACAGTAGTTCTTCGGACCCTTAAATAAACCGTGCGAACTCTGCCTGTAATATGGCGACGCCGGAACCAAAACTGCGGATACACATTTTCCACCAATCGCGGCGTAGCGGTAGATTCGGTCAGAAACCCGCACAGCGCTCTTATATACCGAACGGCTTGGAATCTCTGATTAATATACCGTTCGATACAAAAATGAAAATAAGTACAATTTGAAGTGAAAAATCAGTAACATTACATGGTCTTAAAATCTAGGAAAAAATGAATGTTACAATATATATATATATATATATATATATATATATATATATATATATATATATATATATATATATATATATATATATATATACATTCCTGGACAAAATTAACGCAACAATATATTAAATCATACAAATCTCTATAATGAATTAATTGTAATAATTTTTTATGAACTTTGGTTACACTAAAAGTTAGAAAAAACTTAATTCGGATACTTTAAAAGTGAATTAGCAACCAAATTTCTCTATAAGATTCGAATTTAAATTATTCTTAAGACCTAATAACAAAATCGTTGAAATTATGAATGAATGAAAAAAATAAACTGGGACACTAGTAGCAAAATTAATAGTGTAACTGGGACACTAGTAGCGTGTGTTGCCTCCTCTACTTCGGATGACAGCGTTTATGCGCCTAGGCATGCTTCTAATTAACTTTTGGATAAAATCTTGAGGAATTTGCTCCCATTCTGTGATAACTGCATTTTCAAGTTCCTTCAGGTTTCTAGGTGCAGGTATATGACGTTTCACATTTTTCCTAAGGTGATGCCATACATGTTCTATCGGATTCAGATCCAGGCTTTTTTGGTGGCCATTGCATAATCGATATATCAACTTGATTAAGATAATCGAGTACCTCCCTAGCCACGTGAGGTTGAGCGTTGTCTTGCATAAACAGGAAATTGGGCCCCACAAAATGACCGAAAGACATCACATGTTCTATTACAATATTCTCAAGATAGTAGTCAGCATTCATGGATCTCGTACGGACAAGAACTAACTCTGTGCGAGCATCAAAGCAGATGCCACCCCAGAACATAACAGAGCCACCGCCGAATGGAATCCTTGCAGAGATATTGCAAGGAGCGAACCTCTCGGTCTTCGCCATACTCGCTCACGACCATCTGGATGTTTTAGACTAACCCTAGTTTCATCTGTGGAGAAAACTTGTTTCCAATCATCCACAGAGCAGTTTTCGTAATTTGGAGCAAAACGTAACCTGGCAACTCTGTTCTCTCTAGTAAGCAAGGGTGCAGTGGCTGGTCTCCTACTGTTTAATCCAGCTTCATTTAACCGTCTTCTAACTGTTTTAGAAGAAATTGTGACATTGCGAACAGCTTAGAGTTCGTTTCTTATTATAGAACTAGTAACAGTCCTGTTTCTTAAAGTATATTATCTTATAAAACGTTCATCTAGGTCGCTAGTGCATCGTTTTCGCCCTTGCCCTAGCCTTCTAGAATAAGTTCCTACTTCATTCAAGCGTCTTGCCATACGACTTATTGTGGAACGATATTTGCCTAACAAATTGGCAACATAAATCTGACAATATCCCTCGTCCAATAAAACTGAGGCTCGCACTACCTCGGGTTCAGTTAAATTCCTTGTTCGATTAATTTTTCTAATTCTTCGGGGTCAAAAATAAAACAGTCTACCACAAACACGTATTACTTTGAAAAAGGGAACAATTTATAAGCTTACTTTTAAAGAAAATCTATCGCATTATTACAGAAAATTGTTTATCTTCTAAAAAATTCTTTAAAAACTGTAAATCTAAACGAATTGTTTTGATTTCTGTCATGAACAACGAAACAAAATATGCATAGCTTACTATTGAAATACTCGATAAACTTTAAAACTGACATAAGAAAAAGAAAAATTAATTTTCAGATTGTTGCGTTAATTTTGTCCAGGAGTTTATATATATTTTAGCTTATTACTGTTAACATTTGGCACTGAAAAGTCGGCAGGTCGTTCGATATGACCCCCTTTCAAAGTGACTTTGAGACTCAAAATTAAAACTAAATATTTTATAGTCATCTGAATATCTGCCATATCACTGCGAACCCACTCTAGCTAGTGGCGGAGCAGCAGCAAGCAATTTTTATCTAACAGGACATTTTCACGGAAAAAATTACGAGTATAAAAAACGCAGGTGTTTTTGCTCGAGCGTATTTACCCAAAAGTAGTAGAAATATATACGTACAGCTGTCACCAAGTAAAAATTGTCTAAAAATATTACAGTCGTGGGTTATATTTGATTAAAATATTGACGAAATACAGTAATATGAACACGTGAGAAAAATCACTGACGGTGTATTTTTGGGTGGTTTCATTACTTTAATTTCACACCTTCTGATTATCATATATAGTTTTTAATAGAAAAACAGATATAATAAGTATAAAAAATTCTTGTCCTTTTACTAATTGTTTTTGTTTTTTGCTACTTGAACTAAAATTACATCTCAACATCATTTAAGATCGTAAAAAAAATGAGTTACAATTGATAAAATAGTCAGAAGATGCAGACATTTCTTGTTAAAAAATAGGAGGATTAAAACCTTTTTTAGCTGTTTCAATTTACAATGGCATACTAGTGGTTTTATTCCTATAAGTCTTGTCTAGCTTGATAACTTTCAAATACGTATTCACAATCAGTTCATTTTTAATGAGGGAAGTAATTATCAACAATCCAATTTTCAAGAGTAAAAAACTAAAACAATATTGTTATTAGTCTGTTTCAAGAAGGTGTTTTTAGTGTTCCGTATGGAATTGCTACGTCTAATTATTGAAAGCAAAATAAAGGGCAAACGATCAATTGGAAGACGACAGAATTCTTGGCTGAAGGACATGAGAAGGTGGTTTGGATGAGCTTCGAGTGATATTTTTCGAGCGGCAGTTTCTAAAGTTCATTTACCTACATGGATCGCCAACGAAGGAGACGGGGTCGGTGTCCGTCTATCTGTCTGTCACATCCGATTTTCTCCGAAACTATTTGATATAGAAAATTGAAATTTAGCAAAAATAAAGGAATTGATTATCCAATCAGAGCCATGTAGTTTTCAAAGTTAAATTTTGACATAAGGGGTTAGAATTTCGGAGGATGAAATCGGAAGTGAAAAACAAAATTACCAGGTCGTGAAGTGAAAACACGAGTTTAAAGATATATATGATATAATACTTGCGCACATTTTTCTTTGTATTATTCTAAAAAAAATGGTCAAAAATCCCTGTCTTCCACCCTCGAAAAGTATTGATCAAAAAAACTTGAAAAAATTCTGGGATATTCTTCATAAAGTGTAGATTGAGCGAAAATTATCACAAGTGCATTACGTTTATTAATTTATCTGGCATAAAAAAAAAACTATGAAAACTATGTTCCTTGACAATATGGTGAGAGTTTTGATAATATACATTTCAGTACACACACGGATAGGTAAAGAGAGAAAATAATTTTATTTTATTTATTTTTAAAGTAATCACGGAACGGATCACTAAATGCGCAAGTCCGGCTTGCACTTGGCAGGTTTTAGTTATCTACTTGGCCATGAAAATAACGTTATACCAAAAATTGCTTGGTTGACACATTATTGTCACTGTTCTAAAGACTTTTATGAAGTTTTGTACTAGTGTGTCGCGTCTTGCAGTTTCTACGATTTTTTCTCTTCCAAAAAGTAAGTAAAAGTAACTTGGAGCATTGCGCAGTGACAAAGTTTCTCACTAAAAAGGCAAATGGATCAAAACTTTTTCCCAAAAGAATGTCCCAGGTGTACGGTAATGACCGCCCATCTTATTTCCAAGTAAAATTTTGGTTTACAAGGTTCGCACAGTCTAAGCAATTACGGAAACTTGTGGATTTACCGAGTTACAACATCCAACTAAGGGAAACAAAAAAAATCTTTTTGGATAGAAAAAAACAATTCGAGAAACGCAGAATAAAGTGTAGACCAGGGATGTCAAAGATACGGCCCGCGGGCCGCATCCGGCCCCCGGGACGTATCAATAAGGCCCGCGATCGCTCTTTTATAACTTAGATATAATTTTTAACAACCGTATATTATATACTATATAATTAAATAAATAAAATGTTATAATTCAGTACATTTTTTTTTATTTGAATCTGGCCCGCCTACACATTCTAAATTTAATATATGGCCCTCTGCAAAATTGAGTTTGACACCTCTGGTGTAGACGGTAGTTACATAAAAACACATTTTTTTACAGTGCAGTAAGAAAATGTCAAAATAATGATGAGATACGAATACTTTAGATTCAGCAATATTATGATTTTAACCTCTTTGGGGTATCACCAGGAGAATTGTCCTGAGTTTTGGACCTCGAAAAACTTGTGCTCTTTCGTTTATAAACAATTTCAGTTTTCAAGATGCGTTTTTTGAACTTAAAATGTGAAGAACTCCGGTAATATAAGTCAGATCGAGACAAAAAAAACCAAACTCTTCGTAATGAAATTTCCAACAAATTCTCGTTGGTTCTAAGTCATTCAAGTGCGTAAATAACCTACAAAACTGAAAAAACAGCTTTTTTTTTTTTCATCTTATTGTACAGGTCGACTAAGTGAACCGATCGACTTGAAACTCCATTAATCATTAAAAGAAATTTTTTTTGGAGTCATTTTAATCGTTTTTTTCTTTTATATTTGTTTATTAATCAAATAACAACAAATGTGTTTTTTCGGTCATTTAAAAAAAACTGGTAACGAAAATGTTTTTTTTTAATGAAGGTCTCGCGATTTTCTACCACATGTGATAAAAATTTTCCAATTTTTTTTTCAAGATGACCAAAAAAACGCATCTGTTGTTATTCGATTAATAAACAAATGTCAAAAAATGGTTAAAATGATCGCAAAAAAATTTTTTTAATGGCATCGGAAAGCATATGTTGAGACCTAAATTTTGAGAAAAAAAAAAGATCCATTTTGGACCAAATGGCATAAAATGGTGGGCAACTGAAATTTTAAATAACAAATTTAATTTTGCCCACTGGGTTCAATACTTTTATACCAAACTTTTAAGGCATTTTTCCTATAAAAATGCATATTTTCTGAAAGTTTCAAGCCGATCGGTTCACTTAGTCCACCTGTACAAAAAAATGAAAAAAAAAAGTTTTTGCCATTTTTTTAAAATTTTGTAAGATATTTACGCACTTGAGCGACTTAAAATCAACGATAATTTGTTGGAAATTTCATTAGGAAGAGCTTGTTTTTTTTTTCGATTCGATTTATATAACCGGCATTAGTCACATTTTAAGCTCAAATAACCGGTCAAGTGCAAGTTAAGCTTGTGCAATTAATGTTCCGTATGTTGATTGCTTTTAAAACAAAATTTTTTGTTACGGAGGTATAAATCATCAATAACTTCACAAACACACCCCAAATGAGTTTTCAACAAAGTTTTTTTCGAATCTCCACTGAAAATTGATGACCTTGAAATTTTTATTTCTTTTTATATACCAGATAAATTATTGAAGGTAATGCAATTTTCGTTTAATCTAAACACTGCGAAGAATATTCCAGAATATTTTTAAAATTTTTTGATTAGTACTTTTCGAGATAAGGGGGGGACAACGATTTTTAAAAAATAATACAAAGAAAAGAGTGCGCAAGTATTACATTATATATACATTTTTCAACTCGTGTTTTTACAAGCTTTCATTTGACACCAAATGATGAATGAACTTTTTTTTTCACTTCCGATTTCACTCCCCAAAACTAACCCCTTAAGTTAAAATTTAAGTTTCAAAACTACACGGCTCTGATGAGGCCATCAATTCCTATATTGGTATCAAATTTCAACTTTCTATGTCCAATAGTTTCGGAAAAAATCGGGTGTGACAGATAGACAGACGGACGGACAGACACCGAAGTAATCTTATAAGTGTTCCGTACAGAACACTAAAAAGGCGTTTTAAAAAACTTAAATTATTTATAAACAAAAGAGCACAAATTTTTCGAGATCCAAAACGCAGGACAATACTCCCAGGAATACCCTAGTGAGGATAAAATCATAATATTGCTGTATCTAGACTGTACAATTTCAAATGCTTTTTTGACTGAACTATTAAACTCTGCTCTTCATGGCCAGGCAGATAACTTTAAAAAATATCGATGTTGTTGCGGAATTATCTTGGTCTAAACTCTTAAGAAAAGACTTTTTTACTTTTTAAAGTTGTTTTACTACATTTAATGGAGTACGGGGTAAACTAATAACGGCTATATAGGACCGAAATTCGAAAATTAAATTAAAACTGAGATGGTCGAATTTACTTCAAACTTCGGACGGGAAAAGTTTTGGGATAAAGTTAGTAGTTTGATAGAGTAATCGTGCTAGACAGCTACATATTTATTAGATTTTTCTCGTTAGATAGCTTTGGCATTACATATCGCAGGTAATATAAGTTGCATCGGACCATACGTAGCATCAGTTGAAAACTGACATTTGACAGTAGTTGATGTGCAACAACTGTTGGAAATCGTTTATTCAGACTTAATTTGGAGGGCCTTGAAGGTGAGTAAAATTTCTGCAAAAGTTCGCTCCATTTTATTTCGATAAAGGCACAAATGCAGAAATGTTGCGCAGATGGTTCAGTCGCTTTCGTAAGTTTCGATGTCAAAAATGCTCCTCCTACTGGTCTACCAATTAAAGAACAAGTTCGGCAAAATTTGAGTTTTACTATTTGAAGAAAGCTGGCTACAAAAAGAAGCTCGATGTTTGAGTGTCACATGAATTAACACTCTAACGTTTACTCAACCAAATCTTCATCTGCGAATCTCTACAGAAACGTAACGAAATCGAGCCATTTCTGAAGAGGTTGATCACGGGCGATAAATGTGGATCCCACACGACAATAATTTTCGAAAAAGATGGTGGTCGAAAAAAGATGAAGCTCCATAAACGATGGCACCGTCTGGATTGATACCAAAGAAGGTAATGCTATGTGTTTGGAAGATAATCATGCCTCATAAGCTGCTGCAGCCTGGCCAAACGACTAATTCTGAATTCTATTGTCAGCAATTAATAAAAAAAAGTAAAAAAATTTGGTCGGAACTAGTCCACAGAAAGGGTGTCGTCTTACACCAAAACCCGGCAAAAATTGAGAGAGCTTGGCTGGCTTTGGTTCGATCTCTGCAGAACTCTCTGACTAGTGGGGCCTGTCACAACTTTTTTCCCAGAAACCACAGAAGTTCTAGAATGACGGGATTATAGTATTGCCACAAAAATGGCAGAAGGTCATCGAACAAAATAGTACATATTTGGTTTAATAAAGTCCTTCAAATTTTGACTTTAGAAAGCGCAATACTTTTTTGACAACCCTTTATATTAAAAAGCTTGTTTTAGTCTGACCGCGGTTCCGTAGATGTTATATTATCCAACAAAAATAAGGTATTCCTTATATTTAACTTAAAATTATTGCTTGTTTGGTCTATATAAAAGCTACTGCATTCAAAATATTTTCGCTTATAAATTGCTGCTTTAAGCTCTTATTTTTTATCTTCCAGATGAAATAATAATTTTGAGCATTTCCAAATTGATTATTTTTTCTGAAATTGATTCGAAGTACGTAAATAAGGAAAACTGCCTATTGTCTATATCAAATGATAATCAACTATTTTCCCGTTCACCTATTAAGTCTGAGAAACTGATTTTATTATCTACGTCAACTTCTGATGTACATATTAGCTAGAATATTCGGAACGTAGTAGTTGCTTTATATGCTGACAGTAAAGAATTTTAAAGCTAGATATAAAGAACAACTTTGTTCCTGTAGACCTGAAAAATTCAACTCGACTTCTGCTAATCATTGTTTAGAAAGAACATGAAAATTTTATACACTGTACAAAACCAAAAATTAAATTATAATAATAAAAATCGAAATATTATTAACAACCAGTTAGACCTAAGTTATTCCTTGTGATTGACTTATTATAAAATTCAAAATTATCTGTCTTACACAGCCCAATACATTTTTTACTTCTTGTGTGGCAGAGGGTCGCACATTGTGATTCCGATAGTACTTTTCTGCGGAAAACGAATGCGTTTATCGAAATGCTCTATCATGTTTAGTTCTGGAAGTTTTCACGAATTGGGTTCTGCAGAAAAATTGCCATCGAAATTACCATATGCGACCCCGGAGCCAAAACTTGTGTACATCGACTAAGAGCCTCTATGCTGCTATGCTGAACAACATTTTTAATATAGTAACTTGTTTAACAAAGTAAATATGTTTTTCATTTATAATACACGTTTATAAGGTTAAAATTACGATTTGAACTGACTTAAGGATTTTTTAAATATTGTACTTCAAGTTGTAAAGTTTATATTTATTTTTGTCGTGTTATAACCTCTACATTGCTTTTTTTAGAAAAAGACCAAGTTAATTAAAGGAATATTTTTGACCAAATTTGATGGCAGAATATCTCGCAGTTTGGAGAGCATTTTTAAAATAACTAAAAAAAAAGAAGCAAAATAATACAATTTTTGAAAGTTAATAATCATAGGAGTGTGCGTGAGTTACTTTGATATAAAAAATACCTCTTAAAGAAAATATCGTCAGCAAAAAAATATTAAGAAAATCCCCTTAACAATATTCTTATTATTCATCGTTATACAGTTTCATACAGGACTTACCACTGAAATACATACTTCTAATTAATTGATAAACTTACCTAGAACAAAAAAGAAAGACTGATGAGATAATTTTCAAAATATGACGTACAAAGAATATTCGGAAAACTATGACAAGTACCAATTTATTTCCTTCTCACTAACAGTCTTAACAAATAATCGGAAAGCAAAAAAAAAAACGACCAATTCTATCAACTATGTGAATCACGAATTAAATTGACATAAATATAACTACTAAAGTAAACAGAAAAATCACAAATATATAATATAATAAAAGACAGTATATATATACATATATATATATACATATATATATATATATATATATATATATATATATATATATATATATATATATATATATATATATATATATACGTATATATAGGGTGTTAAAGTAAACAGAAAAATCACAAATATATAATATAATAAAATACAGTATATATATATATATATATATATATATATATATATATATATATATATACGTATATATAGGGTGTTATGTGCATATATTGAAATGGGTGACTCGTGGGGTCATGTGCACATTCAATACTTTTTTTCAATTCGGAAATTTTTGAAAAATTAAAAATACAACTAAAAAAAGGTAAAGACATTAATAATCCAAAGAAGGCATTAAAAAGAAAAACGCCAATAACAAAAATACCACCTGCCTACTAACTTAAACTAGAGAGCTATGAACATTTAGCAGATGCCGAAAATAAACCCTTTGATGCCGGCCTCAGTCGCCGTAAAAAAGAAGCATTTCTTTTCAGCGTTCGACAAAACATCTTTTGTAGCCTTGAGAATACAAGACAGCGAACAAGGTGAATGATTTTAAAAATCTACCTTAATAATCTATTCATTATGCTCTCCTCTTTAGAATGAAGCATATCAAATTTTAGCGGATTACATGTGATAAAATTTTTACTTATTATAAAAAATATTGAAGCAGAAAACTTGCGTAATTAATATTTGGTGTCTGGAAGTAATTATTTTAAAAAGTAATAATTGTTTATGGTACTCCAATGATGGCGTGAAAAAAATATTCATGTTCAACATTTTTTTAGGGTTAATTTTTTCCTTTATTACTGAGATCCGCTACTTACGGTGAATTTTCTGCAATCGGTCTTACTACAAGGACCTGCCAGTTCCAATATATATATATATATATATATATATATATATATATATATATATATATACATATATATATATATATATATATATATATATATATATATATATATATATATATATATATATACATATATATATATATATATATATATATATATACATATATATATATATATATATATATATATATATATATATATATATATATATATATATATATATTATATATACATATATATATATATATATATATATATATATATATATATATATATATATATATATATATATATATATATAATTTTAGTTTTACCTCTTTCTATTCTCGCATATTTCATCCGCAAACATCTAAACATTATTAACATTTTTGTTTCGTTTATCAATAAATATATACTAAAATATATCTTCTGTTTTAATTAGTTTTAATCGCAAAACTACCAAAAAAATTGTATATACCAACAAAGTATAAAAAGAGCCCTTTAGAGCATTTCAGCTTGTTCATAATAAATAAAATTTATAAATATATTCGAAAATATTAGTCTTTCTTTTGGTTTCCTTCAGATTGTTTAGGAATTCGACTTAACAAATAAAGTAACACTTAAAAATTGTTCACAAAAGTGATACTTTGGTTTTTTCGTAACATTCATTACCACCACTGGTAAAAAATTAAATAAAATTATTACTATTAAATATTCAATTTTCTAGAAGTAATAATTGAATTAATTAATAATTAATCGGAAATAGCTGCTAGTCGATTGACTTCATTACGCTCCTACAATTAAAGTGGTACAAGTCCTTTCCATCTTAACAATCGTTATTCTTAAAAGTAATGATTAAGTGGTACATACTCGTATAAAGAATCCGAGACTATAAAATGACTAATTTTTTAAAAAAATTGTTTAAAGAACCAGAACATATCTGGAAGTAGAATAGTCAATCAATGGCATAGCAAATTTATTAGTTTTAGGCCGCTCCCTGATTTGTCGGTGCGGTATCGTTTTTCTCGGTGTGCCTGATTTGTGCGGGAAGCGGCGAGCAAGTCAGGTGGGTTTCATTGGAATACAGGCGTTCGGCATGTTTTCGTTGCCGAATAGGTACCGAGGATACCGAGAAAAACGATACCGCACCGACAAATCGGGGAGCGGCCTTAGGAAAAAAATAAAATTGGCTGTTGCCTGTAAATGAAGGAATATTTGATATTAATAATTTTTATAGTGATAGTTTAAATATTTAGCTAATACATGACACAAAAAATTCAGTTTCAAGAAATTAATATAGGCAGAGATCATCCATGAATTACATCACACACTGAGAGGGAAGTAGGGTCTATAGAGTGTGATACAATGTGACAAGGGGAGGAGAGAATTAAGACTTTGGTAACACACATCATAAATATGAAAAACAATCTATGGGTACCTACTACGTCTGCATTGCAAGAAGTAATAAATTAAAAATTACAAAAAATGTGATGTCACAACTGGAGGTGGGGATCACTAAAATGTGACAACCCGTGATATAGGGGGAGGGGGTCGAAAACACGAAATTGGCGTAACGGAATTTATGGATCGTCCGCAACTTCATTGCATGCAAACTCTCTTTCGATAACAGAACAATCATAGACTAAAATATACTTAGTAATTTAATCTAAACCAAATAACGCTTACTCTGAATGTCATTTTCAACTGTGCGAAGTTTCCAAAAAATAATACCTTAATGTCATCTACATACGGTCAGATATATTCTGCTTCTGAAATAAAAGGCTCATAAAAGGACTACTGAAACGGACATCTGCAAGGGACATCCTTTATGTAACTTTTACGTAGAATAATGTCAAATAAAGGCGGTAGCAAATTGTGGCAGCGGTTTAACTTGTGTCTGACGCGTTTTTTGATAGGTCAAGAGAAAATATAAGCAGAAAATGAGGAAAAAATAAAGAGAGTTTATTATATTACATGATGGTATCGTGACAAGAATGTTTTATTGCCATGAAAAGAGGTTATAATCTTGTAGCTGAAACAAAAAATGTGGTAAAAAGTTTTTCTTCTGAAAATTACAACTCTTATAAAAGATCGTTCGGTAAGTTAAAGACAAGAAACTTTAAAAACGTTTGGTAAGTGTAACTTCCGAGCTAGTCGGCTTGCTAACTATTCAATAGAGAGATAAATAAATCTGTGCAAAAAACAAAATTCTTGCAAATTAAAAAAACCGGCCAGGTACAAGTCGGACTTAGTGTTCCGTACGGTGATGGCTTTTAAAATAAAAAATAATGGTACGAAGGTATAAAATGATCAGTGACACACCTTAAATGCGTTTTCAACAAGGTTTGTTTTCGATCTCTGTTGAAAACTGAGGACCGTGAAAAATTTGGTTCTTTTTGTATACCAGATAAATTATCAAAGGTAACGCATTCGTGATAATTTTCATTTAATCTACACTTCATGGAGAATATTCCAAAATTTTTTGATCTGTACTTTTCGAGGTAGCGATTTTTTAAAAATATTATGAAGGAAAATTTGCGCGAGTTTTACGTCATATATATTTTTGATCTCGTGTTTTTACAAGCTTTCATTTGACAGCCCACTCGATGACCTGGTAATTTATTTTAACTTCCGATTTCACCCCCCAAAACTAACTCCTAAGTTCAAAACTATACGACCCTGATTGGCCCATGAAAGTCTATATTTGTGCAAAATTTAAACTATTTATGTCAAATAGTTTCGGAGAAAATGGTGTATAACCGATGACACAAGGACACCGAAGTAGTCCCATAGGTGTTTTATACGAAACACTAATAATCCTATATTCGCATACCTCTTTTTTTTAATTATAAATCGTCTTTTCAATTTTGAGACTTTTTAGAACAATTTTGGTTCAACGTATTTCTAAAGTAATAGTTGAAAGGAATTTAACGCAAGGCCAACCTTATGTGAAGAATTTTTTTGTTTGTTGTTGCTTCAGAAAGGAATATGAAATGGAAGATTTTTGAAGATACCCGCAGATAAAGTACTTTAAACGTGTTCTTACTGCAAGGCCATTTTAAGTAAAATAAGTTTTCATTATTTTAGAATGAAGAGAGTTTGTTGTCCGTGTAATAAAATAGGAATACAAAACAATCGCGGCATTCGGAGGAGGTACTGTGGTTCACTTCAGTATTAAATTATAGGCGTATCCAAAGCGCCAGGGAACATTCGCCAGACAGAAAGGCCATGTCGATCATGTTGTCATTAGGACTCATCGGATAGCCAAGTTCCACTGCACCCTCTCACTCTCTACTCTTTTACGGATTTCTATTAAACTACAAATTAATTAGTTACAACTACACCACTGTATTTGAACAAGTAATGAGGCTCGAATTTTCGAACCGAATTCTTTTAAAAAAAATATTGTAGTTAAGCGAGAAAAAAATATACAGTTTGTCAAGTAAGAACGTGACTGCTCGTATTCTTGAAAAAATGTGTATCGAGAACATTTTTTCCCGTCAATGCATTCTTTGGTATGCTAACGATGATGCAATTACCTTAGTAAGTTCTCTAATCGTCTCCTGCATCAATAATCTCTTCCTGCATCAATAATCGCCTGGGATCTTCGAGGCATGTTGACGAAATTTTCTGCATACTCGCACGATAATGATCTCCAAATTTTTCGAACCTTGTGCGACAACTGAGACATAGTCCTCAGAGGCTTTCCTCTAAGCTTCCTCTTTACAAGGGACCAAAAGTTTTTAATAGGGTTAGCATCCGGCGATTGTGAGGGCCACTCTAGTGTCTTCTCGTGGGCTCAAGCGAGCTACTTCGCGACGCGATTTTCGCCCAGCAAAAATGCTTCGAAACTGACATCATGACATCATTCACAAAGGACATCGTCTTTTTAATATATTTAGCGGCCGCGGAATATGTCATTTTAGGCCCCCTTTGGATGAGAACAAAAAAAGACTTCCTCGAATCGATTCGCAAATAAGTGACTCGTTTGGATTTGACGGGATTCGACGAAAGTTCGGAATCGACTGATATTGTTAATAAAATGCATCGTAGGCCAAGGTTCCCTCTACCGATTTTTTTTTGTTGAATTACTAGAATCGGATCTACCAAAAATGAACTATCGTGGACACGTTCTTACTTGACAGACTGTTTTAGAGGGAATATTTATGCATCTATTATTTTTCTGGAGAGCCTTCGCCAAATATTCGATATTTATTTTTACATTTTTGTATAAATTTCATTTATAAAAAGTAAAGAATCGCTTTTTCACCCTGAGAGTAACACCCAGTTCAATCGTAAAATTTCGCGATCCTTCTCTAATTTTTACATGTCCAGACATATCTTGGCATTTTTAAAATCTTTGATCAATACTTTCAGGGTTATGATAGTTACTTATTTATTTATCGTAATTAATTAAGATTTGGTAGTTTCTTTATTATTTACTTTTTATTCTGGAATATTAAAATTAGATTTAAAATTCATAGTGTAATATTATTATACGAGGATTGTATGATAAGTACCTGGCCTTGACAAGAAAATTTATTTTACTTTTCAACATAGTCTCCTCTCGACACACTTAATCTAACGTTTTTCTATCTTTCGTATCTCATCTAAAAAATAGGCGTTTGTTTCAGCAATCACCTCATCATTTGAGCCAAATTTTTTTCCGCTGAGCCATTTTTTCATATTCGGAAATAGAAATAATCGCTGGGGGCTAAATATGGCGAATATGGTGGATGCGAAAGCAACTTGTATCCTATCATAGAATTTTGCTATGGCGATGATACCAGTGTGCACGCGTGAATTGTCTTGATGAAAGAGAATTTTTTTCTTCGTCAAATGCGGATGTTTTTCTTTCACAGCGGGGTTGAAACGATCCAATAAGTTGACATAATACTCCATTAATTATTTTGCCCTTTTTAAGGTAATCAACGTGGATCATGCAGTGTGCATCCCAAAACACTGTGGTCATGGCTTTGTTGACCGATAAAGTCGCCTTGGCCTTCTTTGGCGCCGGTTCGCCACGGAAAACCCACTGTTGGAATTGTTCTTTGGTCTCTGGTGGCTGTAATGTATCCATGTTTCATCAGCAGTTGTGAATCGAGGCCAAAAATCATACCGATTGCGCTTTAACATCGCCAAACATTCCTTTGAAATTGACACACGTGCGAGTTTATTGTCTATTGTGAGCAATCGAGGCACACATCTTGTGGAAACTGTTCTCATATCCAAATGAGTTGTTAAAATATTCTGTACCCGTTCAATTGAGGTGCCCACACGCACTTTCACTCTCCGATCATTTATCACAGTATCCTGGATTTTTTCAATAGTATCTGGTGTGGTGACCTCATTTGGATGATCTGGAGGTCCTTCATCAAAAATGCTTGTACGACCGCGTTTGATTTCAGCTTTCCAATACTTATGGTCGATAACCAAGGTATAGAGTACTCATAAACTTTGCTGGGTTCCGCTTTTATCTCATCATTTGTTTTCTTTTTCAAAAACAAACACTTTATCACTACTCGATAATCAATTTTTTCCATTGTTGAAAAATCACAAAGTTATTCTATTTAAATGGCTGCCACTCACAAACTAAATCACGCAGCGACTTGAACATTTGACAGGACCTTGTGAAAGGTTATGTTTAGCAAAAATACAATTTTTTAAACACTGGTAGAGCCATCTCTGGCCGAAGCTAGATACTTATCATACAAGCTTCGTATATAACTCTATTCTGTTATCAAAAGTTTTTAAGGTAGTTTATCATTAAAAAGAAACATTGAAAAGGTAGAATATTTTTAAAAATAAAACTGAAGATTAATGTAGACAACGTTTTAACAACCTGAAATCAAACTCTTCGAACAGGCCAACGTTCAGAAAAAATATCAGTTGTACACGGGCGAATTGAGTTTTAAAGCTCAGAATGTTTTAAGAAGGATTTATATATTATATCACGTCACGTCAAAAGTAATCTGCGAAACTTCAAGTAAAATATCCCATTGGAAATACTAAATTAATATTAGTTTTTGATAAGCTTATCTAATGTTTACGTTACATTTAATTAATACTATTGTTGTTTTGTGTTATTCTCATAAAAAAAACAAGTCGGCAGCAAATGAACCATATTAAACCAAGTTTCCGTAAAACTCTTGATTCCCTTCCGAGATACAACTAAGTAAATTTCGTAGAAACAAGTTTAATCTAAAGCCAAATAAACCGTAACCATTACAGAAATGTAGATAACTAGGGTTTGAAATTTTCGTTGCTCAAACTTTGCTAGATAATAATTTAATTCCAAAAGTTGAAAATTGTAAAATGAAATATTCGAGAAAATTTATTTAATTGTGCAATTTGTAATGATTTATTTACACCAAACTGCTCTGAAATGAGAGAGCATATTTACAGTATATGCCAACTACATTGTTATTTCCTTTTCTTTATTTAATATATTTACTGTTTATTTAAGTTGCATATAAGTCGAATTAAGTTTTTTATTTAGTACTATTAAAAATTATACATATAATTTTGCTGTATACTAGTTTTATTTTTCTTTAATAGTTCTACACATTGTTTCAGATTTTATTAAATGTTATATTTCCGCAGTACATTTTTTTCTGTTTAAGAGCATAGTTCAGAGAGTTTATTATAGAAACGTTTACCATTGTCATACTACTTCTCTGGTACATGTTTGTCAGGTTAGTGTATAAAAGAAAAAGAAAAAAAATCTAATTTTACTCTTGTTTCGGGCCTCATAAGAGTTTTGGAATCGTTTTCTCAATTATGAAGCATAAAATCTCATCGTGCAGGGAGTTATTTGCGGATTATAGCTTAAAATGAAGAAATTCAAAAAAACAATTTGGTGTTTAATAATGCAGAAAAACTGCATATAAATAGCAAATTTAAAAAAATTATTAAAAAAGGAAATCATACTAGCTCGGCGATATTGTTAAATACAATCCTTGCTGTACCGAGCATAAACTTAGTAAATCGTCGTAATATATATATATATATATATATATATATATATATATATATATATATATATATATATATATATATATATATATATATATATATATATGTATGTGTATGTATGTATGTATGTATGTATGTATGTATGTATGTATGTATGTATGTATGTATGTATGTATGTATGTATATACATATATACACTGCGCCGCAAAATTAACGCATAATTTTAAAAATCGAAAAATCGACTTTATGAAATTTTTTAAAGCGACGCCAATGGTTCTTAATCAGGTCTTTATGATATATTTAAAATGTAGAAGTATGGAGTAGATAAAAAGCAGTATTTGTTTACAATACAGAACAAATGGTAAATAAACAAAATTCCATAAAATTGCAATTTGGCCTATGTGTGTTAAATTTGCTTCTACGCTTGTATTGGCAACGTTCAACGTTTGTAGTGTTAAAATGGCCCAAAATGCCCGTGAAAATAGGAATCTCTCGCCTGAGGAATGTGCTGTTGCCATAGCGCTTGTAGAAGAAGGCTTGTCCCAAGTTCAAGTGGCACTTCGTCTTGGAGTGACACAATCTACTGTGTCCAGGATACTGGAACGATTTCGGGAGACCAACAGCAATCAAAGAAGACCTGGACAAGGTCGCCATAGGGTGACAACAAATAATCAAGACCGATTTTTTGAGATTGCAGGCAATACGAACTCGGTTTGTTAAGACCACATCACTGCAGCAAGAATTTTCCCGCAGGTATAATTACCGTATTAGTAGAGATACAGTGCGAAGAAGGTTGGCAGAAGTCGAAGTTACTCCCTATCGAGCCGCAACTGGTCCCCTTCTAACTGCAGATCATCGAAGGCAGCGTCGTCAGTTTGCACAAGAACATCAAAATTGGGGAGACCGCGAATGGGGCAATGTATTGTTCAGCGATGAGTGTAGATTTTGCCGTTTTAGTGATGATCGCCGTAGAAGAGTATACCGACGTCCTGGCGAGCGATATGCCCAATGCAACATTGTCGAAACAGTAAGCTATGGTGGGGGATCTGTTATGGTGTGGGGTGGCATTAGTTTGGAGGCCCGTACAGAATTGGTTATAATTCAGGGAGGTCGTTTAACAGCTGATCGATACATAACGGACATTTTAGAACCACATGTGATACCATATGCCCCCTTTATCGGACAAGAATTTTTATTTATGCACGATAATGCACGCCCGCACGTCGCTAGAGTGGTACAAGATTACCTCCAGGACGTGGAAATTGCAACATTACCTTGGCCAGCAAGAAGTCCTGACCTTAACCCTATCGAACACTTGTGGGACAATCTAAGTCGAAGTGTTAGAGCCTTACTGCCTCCACCTAGGGACCTAAATGAGCTTTCAGTAAGGTTGACGGAAATGTGGGATGATATGGATCAGGATACAATTAGAAACCTGATTTTAAGTATGCCTAGAAGATGTGAAGCAGTAATCAGGGCAAGAGGAGGCAATACACGTTATTGATTTATTTTTTCTATTGTAATATCATTTATTTTTTTAACAATTTCTAAAATAAAATTTTTGTGTAATTGTCATTTTTTCAATATTGTTAGAAAATACTGCTTTTTATCTACTCGATATTTACACCGAGTCTAAAAACATTGAAAAGATATCATAAAGACACAATTTAAATCCATTGGCGTCGGTTAAAAAAAAATATATAAAATCAATTTTTCAATTTTTAAAATTATGCGTTAATTTTGCGCGGCGCAGTTTATATATATATACATATATATATATATATATATATATATATATATATATATATATATATATATATATATATATATATATATATACATGAGACTCAGAAAATATCCTTTCACGTCAAGCAAACTAGTTACTGAGATTCTACATTGCCGGCAACTGCTTTAAAAGAATTACGACGGCTGCTTTGCACTGATATCAGATTTTGCGAAAATTAGGCAGAAATATAAATTTTAAACTAAACCTTTACATGGCAAGTAAAGGTACACCTAACTCTTAAGATCAATAAGGAGTCAATCAGCTGATGTGAGTTTGGGTGCCAGTCGAAATTCTAAAAAAGGTTGTCTCACCTAAGTACCAGTAATAATTAAATTACATTTAAATTAATACATTTATTTTAAACTAAATAAAGGTAAAACTTTTCATCAAATGAATATAGCATTCATTAAGTTTAATGGGTTAATGCAGCTAATTTTTTTGTGTTTTAAACTTACCACTCACCAACTAAAAACCAAACAGTCGTTAATTGTTGCTAAGCAACAGCATTAATGTTTCTACTATATATTAACATAAATTGGAGGTAGTTATTATAAAATGAGTTATATTTTTATAGCACAATTATTACAGAAATTTGTCCAACTTACATATTCTATGTTTGAAGGTTTAAATATAGTATTTCAACCCATCTGGAAATACGTTATCATAAGTTTAAATGTATTGTAAAATAAAAATGATTAAGAAAAGAGTTACGGACAAATCTGATGTGCGTCCTATATTTTTATTAGTTTAATATTTATAACTCTAATAGTTAAACCGAAACCGTGTATTTTTCTTCTGATAGTTTAATGTCAAAAACTAATTTAATTTTACTCAGTTTTCTAGACTACTCCGAGCTTCTTTATGAGAAGGAAAACGCTTAATATTTAGAATTTCTATATGACGTATTTCGAGAAACTTATTAAACTGTAGTAGATTAGAAGAAATTTTATTCTAAGATAATGACATCAGTAAGTTTTTTACTTTTAATTTATTTTTTAGAAAGACGTTTAATCACAGCCGAAAAATAATTTCCACTTCTATTTATAGTTCTAATATGCTATCTAATGAAGTAATTCAAATTGTTTTAGGAGCTATTCTTAAATTTAATACATTTAAATTGTTCGAATTTGCACCTTTGAATAACAATGGCATTAAAATTGTTCAATTTAGAAAGTTGGCGAAGTCACTATCCATGAGCAGTTCCCTGTAGCGTAATCCATTTCAAAGAAATCAAACCTTAAATAAACCTCGTAATTAACTTTTCATTACTATCACTAAATAATAATCTGGATATTTAACAGCGTATTTTTTAGGTATTTTATTTGTTCGAGTAGAGAAAGACTTACACTTAGACATGGACGCATACGATTAGGTACATCGAGTTGTATTAATGCCTGAAGACCATTAAAAAGAGTTTATACATACCAGATGTACAAGTATGAAATGCGGATTTCAGACAACAGATGGTGCACCAATGCAGTTTGTGCTATAAAGATTTGACACTGTGCCATCTTGTTGTGTCATCAACAAGTGTCACACGCGCACGAGTGATAAATTGGAAAAGTGTCTGCATATTGTTGTGTTTAATGTGTCGAAATTTATACCGAACAAAGAGCATTCGCGGACAGCATTAATTTTTTGTTTTCATTTGAAGAAAACTGCTGTTGAATCATACCGATTACTTTGAGGAGCTTATGGTGAACATGCTCCATCACAAGATACTTGTGAACGATGGTTTCGGTGTTTCAAAAGTGGTGACTTCGATGTTGCAGACAAGGAACCTGGAAAACCGCCAATCCGCCAGGGCCATATATTATTTAATAATGTAAGATTATGTAAAACAATGTATTTTTAGAAAAAAAGTTTGAAACTTTCCAAACTTGTTTCTTTCACGGTAAATTAATTATATAGCTTTGCAGACGTCGGTGAAATGAACTTTTAGTTAGAATATACAGACTCACTTCTATTTTTTTATTTGAAACCTAAGATGATTATATTATTAACGGTTTTTAAAAACTTTCGCGAAATTATATATATATTTATATATATATATATATATATATATATATATATATATATATATATATATATATATATATATATATCACGTCAACCGGGCCACCTCCGTGCCAAAAATTTAAAACATTCAAAAAATTTCTGAAGGGTACCTATTTTTTGGTTGAAACTACTTTCGAATGTCAACTGCCGTTTGATGGCGGCTAAAAATGGCGACTAGAGTCAGATAAACCAAAAATAGATAATATGTATATATGTATATATATATATATATATATATATATATATATATATATATATATATATATATATATATATATATATATATATATATATATATATATATATATATACAGTTCCTGGCCAAATTATTAGACGCACTGTATTTTTTTTAGTAATTTTATGTTTCTTAAGAGTTTTTATGCAATAATGGTATATTTAAATTACAATATTATTGATTTTTATTTAAAAGAATTGTTGTAGACTACATATTTGTATTTATTTTTAATATATGGCAACACTGTGTTGACAAAGTGATACATCAACGTAAACAAGTACAAACCTGTATCAGTCGCGATCGGAATCGAGTCAGGTACGGACGTGTTTCTGTGGCTTTATGGACTGTGATTGTTTGTTTAACAGTTTTATACTACTCAGTTATTAGTTTATTTTGTATGCAGTGTTTTAAAAAAAGTAATTGGACTATTTTCATTATGGGTAGAAAAGGCGATCTTTCACCACGTAAAAAAGCTGAAGTGAAGGCCCTTGTGATTGCGAAAACATTTACAAACCGAGAAATATCACGAAGATTGGAGGTTTCTGAAGCTAGTGTACGACGCATAAAAAAGAAAATTGAGTCAGGGAAGGAATTAAGCCCGAAAAGAAAGAAAAGATGCGGTAGAAAAACCAATTTTCACTCCACGGTCAGAGAGATGTTTGAAGAAAATTTGTGTAGAAAACAGATTTGCTACCACAAAGGTAATAAAATCACAACTCCAGGATGCTAGCGTAAATGCTTCTGAGCGCACTGTTCGAAGAAAATTGAAAGAATTAGATTCGCCCCGCCAGGAAGCCCAAGTTAACAGCTGCAAAGAAAGCAAAGCGCCTGAAGTGGGCCAAACAATGGCAAGACAAAGATGTGGACTTCTGGAGATCGGTAAGATACAGCAATTAATCAATAATTGATACATTATTATCATTTTCAGTTAAATAAAGCAAATAAACATGGAAGTTTATATATTTTTCCTATTTTTGACAGGTCTGCTTCAGTGACGAAAGCACATTCGAAATTTTGCAGAATAAAGCTCAGTATGTGCGTCGTCGTCATCCTCAGTGTGTCGTCCCGACGGTTAAACATCCCACCAAAGTGATGATTTGGTCAGTCATCAGCGGCAAGGGCACTGGACGTCTGTACGTCGTCAAAGGAATAATGAGGCAAGATCAGTACAAAGAAGTATTACAAAAATCGGTTTATTCCGCAGCTCAGAGAATGGTTTCCAAATGGGGAACCATTCACTTTCATGCAAGATGGAGCTCCCTGCCACACTGCTCGGTCTGTTAAAGCTTTTTTGTCAGAAAAAAATATCCCTCTGTTGGATTGGCCGGGTAATAGCCCTGATATGAACCCCATTGAAAATGTGTAGGAGCTGATGAAAAGAGAAGTGGCTAAAGATGTGATTACCAACAAAACCCAGCTCCTAGAAAAGATTATTCATGTGTGGAATCATCATCCTCAAATGCAGGAGACAGTACAATCTTGCATTGATAGCATGCCGCGCAGAATTAAAGCTTTGATAGCGGCTAAAGGTGGCTCAACTTTTACTAACATTAATTTCACTTTTCTTTAAAACTTAATAAATTTATGCTTTTCTAAATTAATGCTGTTTTATTTATGTCAAATAAATAGGTAATTGATTGGATAATATAAAAATAAAAAACAAATCAATTTAAAATAATAAAACGGTACAATATCACTCGGTAATTAATATTTTACATGAAATCTTGCAGTGCGTCTAATAATTTAGCCAGGGACTCTGTATATATATATATATATATATATATATATATATATATATATATATATATATATATATATATATATATCTGAGTCTAGGATCATCACGGGTCATCAGTCTGTGATACGGTGAAACGTGTTTCGGGCTGGAATGACAAATGAGCGAACAGTCGGTAGACTGCTGAAATATGGGCTTGGTCCGTTTTCAGTTGTTTTACATTGAACCACATATGCCTGAGGGGAATTCCTCGAAAAATTGCGCTGCCTGCGGTAAATGTTGGCAATTTGCTGACCACTCCGCCGGCTTGTGGATGCAGTAAGCCTCCGATGAAATAAATAAATATGTATGTATGTATATATGCATGTATATGTATATGTATGTGTATATATATATATATATATATATATATATATATATATATATATATATATATATATATACAGTGTGTCCTAAGAAGTTCTATATAAATGGAGAAAAATTTATTCTTGATAAAAAGTTTTGCATCACATGGAAATCCATAATCAAGCATCAAAAGTTTAAAATATTTGATGGTATACAGGGAAAATAAAAAATAATGATTTATAATGAAAAGTAAAGTGTGTTTAAATTAAATAAAGAGCAAAATACTAATTGAAAATGTTAATAGGAAATAAAAAATTATGCTCACGTTTAGATTTGTGGCCTTCCTAGTTAAAAATTCAAAAAAAAACTCCAGTAAACATGTCAGTAATTGCTGGATTATTTATTGAATAAAAGAAAACGAAATCACTACGGCAAGACAAATACGTTTCTCAGACGAAGCGACATTTACGTCTAATGGGACAGTAAGTTCTCAAAACTATCGCTGGTGGAGCGATGTTAATACTAACTTCAATATCCAGACTCGAGATCGATACTCGTTTAAAATTGATGTATGTGTAGAATTTTTAAGGATATAATAGTTAGACCATTTTTTTTTTCAAAGTAATATGAATGATGAACGTCACCTGGAATTTTTGAAATAATGAGTTCCCTGGGTTTCTTAGTTGCCTACCAATAATTGAAAGGCAACGTATATTATATCAATATTAGGGTGCATCATATCACAGTACGAAAAGTGTTCAAGATTATCTCCTCCACATTTTTAACGGTAGAGTAATAGGGAGGTATATGCAGTGTACTTAGCCCCCAAGATATCCGGACATCAACCTTCTAGACTTTTTTTTATAAGGTTTATCTTAAAAGGCCATTTCAAGATGTTGATCATCTTGAGAGAGTCATCATTAGGGAAACATGTGAAGATATAACTCCTGACGTAATTAGAGATGTAATAAAAAGATTTTTCTCGAAGAACAATCAGCTGTTTCGAAAGGGGCGGTGGATACATTAAAGCACTTGTGCAATGAAGTTAAAATTAATCCATATGTTTAGTTGTTACGTACGTAGTGATTAAGTAATGTTACAATTTCAAAATAAAATGATATTAGTACAAATTTATTATGGATGTATAGTTGCTGCAAAGCAGATAAAAAGGTTATCCAATTTTTAACAAACATACGATACAATCAAAATCAGTGCAGGTTTTTAATTAATTTCATTTTCCTTTATTCAATAAATAATCCGACAATTACTGACGTGTTTTACTGGAGTTTTTCGAATTTTTAACTAGGAAGGGCACAAATCTAAACGTGAACATATTTTTTAGTTCCTATTAACATTTTCAAATAATATCTTGCTCTGTATTTAAGTTTAAACACACTTTACTCTTCATTATAAATCATTATTTTTTATTTTCCCTAAATACCATCAAATATTCTAAACTTTTGATGCTTGATTATGGATTTCCATGTGATGCAGAACTTTTTATCAAGAATACATTTTTTTTTTTAAAATGTAAGATAAACTTTTTTCAATTTGTATAAAACTTTTTGGGACACACTGTATGTATGTATATATATATATATATATATATATATATATATATATATATATATATATATATATATATATACAGTAGAACCCCGATTAACCGAGTCGCGATTATCCGAGCTCCGGATTAACCGAGCCAATCTAAGAACCTGATTATCCGAGGTACGCGCGTCTATGCTGCGTATTAACCGAGCTTCTAAAATATGTAATAACATATTTCCATTTAAAATCGTCGGGGTTTTCGGGGAATCCCCCTGGCCCGTGTGAGGAGTTCCCCTATTTATGTTTTTGGACTCTTTCAGCAAGTAAATTTGCGTGAATGCAGTGCGTTATAGCGTTTACTACGGAGAAGTAAGAGTATACTGACATAATTTATTTGGTTGGAGTTCTGGTAGTTAAGTGTAATTAATACGAACTGCTTTGTTTCAATTTTTGTTTGTCGTATTATACTGGAGCAAAACAAGCGTAAAAGAATCGTCGTTCCTATTGAAGAAAAATTAAAAGCCATCAGAAGAATTGAAGTAAGAGAGACAATTAAAGTTGTTGCACGAGATTATGGAGTAGGTGAGGTAACAGTTGGAGATTGGAAAAGAAACCGCACAAAAATAGAAGAGTGGTGTATAAATCAAGCCTCCTCGTCCTCAGGAAGAAAATCAATGAAAACCGGCGACTATGAAAAGGTTAACGAAGCTTTATTCATGTGGTTTAACCAACAGAGATCAAAAGGTGTGCCTCTGTCAGGTCAAATTTTACAACAGAAAGCAATAATGATTAGTAGGCAATTCCCAGAGATAGATCAGTTTACCGCCAGTTCTGGATATCTTAAATGAATTAGCTTTGAAATTGAGAAGCCATGGAGAAATGTCCTGTTCAAATTTTAACAGCGAGATAGAAGAAAAAGAAAAAAAGTTTATTTGAATTAATGCAAAAATTAAAAAGTTGCGAAAATGTGGCAAGAGAAGATGTTGTTAAATGGATTACAGCAGATGATTTAGAAAAAGAAATGAGTATTGAAGAAATAACGAATGCCTTTCAGGAAACCGAAAAATCAGATGACGGTGGATGAACAGTCTCCCACTAAGATCTCTCATCAAGAAGGTTTTGCTTCTTTGGAAAAAGGTATATCGAAATAAAGATGTCATAATTTGTATGGGTCTTGTTTTAAACATACATCACCGTACGTGGTGGCTCATGATATAATATAAACTGTCTCAAATAATTTTTAAAGCATCGTTTTTGTATAAAAAATAGTGCTTTAATTTATTTACTTTATTAATTAAATTAAATAATTAATAGCAGCAAGTCAGAAATAAAGATGTTATAATTTGTATGGGGCTTGTTTTAAACATACATCACCGTACGTGGTGGCTCATGATTTAATATAAACTGTCTCAAATAATTTTTAAAGCATCGTTTTTGTATAAAAAATAGTGCTTTAATTTATTTACTTTCTTAATTAAATTAAATAATTAATAGCAGCAAGTCAGAAATAAAGATGTTATAATTTGTATGGGCCTTGTTTTAAAAACATACATCACCGTACGTGGTGGCTCATGATATAATATAAACTGTCTCAAATAATTTTTAAAGCATCGTCTTTGTATAAAAAATAGTGCTTTAATTTATTTACTTTATTAATTAAATTAAATAATTAATAGCAGCAAGACCGAAATAAAGATGTTATAATTTGTATGGGCCTTGTTTTAAATATACATCACCGTACGTGGTGGCTCATGATATAATATAAACTGTCTCAAACAATTTTTTAAGCATCGTCTTTGTATAAAAAATAGTGCTTTAATTTATTTACTTTATTAATTAAATTAAATAATTAATAGCAGCAAGTCAGAAATAAAGATGTTATAATTTGTATGGGCCTTGTTTTAAACATACATCACGGTACGTGGTGGCTCATGATGTAATATAAACTGTCTCAAATAATTTTTTAAGCATCGTCTTTGTATAAAAAATAGTGCTTTAATTTATTTACTTTATTAATTAAATTAAATAATTAACAGCAGCAAGTTAGAAATAAAGATGTTATAATTTGTATGGGCCTTGTTTTAAACATACATCACCGTACGTGGTGGCTCATGATATAAAGATATAAACTGAATTTACTGTATTATATGTTATGTCTTCCGTTACAATTATGTAACCGTCTTCGAATTTCTAAATATCCACAAGAAATTCGTAATTATTAATTCCAAAAACTTCGTCGATGTTGATTTAAAGTCAAATTAATTTTCAAATAGTAAAATTAAAGGGAACAAATGACTTGTTATATAAAATCTATCAGTACACCAAATTTGAGCTAGATAGGTCAACCGAAAGTGAATCAATATTAAGTCACGAGTCGTAAATCATGCATTCATAAATAAAAGTTAAATTAAGTAAAAGCTTATAATAATTATGAAAAAGAGAAACATGACTGGAAATTTCCACACATTTTCACGTTGTATTGTAATTAACTAAAAGTTTTTAGTAATTATGCCATTTATTAATTTAATAATTATGGTCTACTAAAAAATCCGCAGAATAAAAATCTTCGCTACAAAATCATATATAAATAAGTGTTGACCATTATTTAAAAATATGCGTAATTACTGGTATTTTTTTTATGGCGTAGTTACAGAGAAATTCAGATATGAATAATTTTAAGAAACTAGAAAAAACTACAAGCAATCTAGAATGATTTCAACATTTCCAATTTTCTCAGTGCGCAATTCGTTTTCTACATCACTGCATATCTCTTACTAATAGCGACAGTTGAAACTGCATAAAATGTTTAAAATGCACATTTTTCTTGACCCAAAAAAGAAATTTTATATAATTCTATTACTAAGACTCCAGCACAATGATGGAGGAAAACGAGGACACTTATGATGAGAATTGTGTAAAAATTTTTAAAAATCTCTAACATGTCTTGAAGATTGTATAGCCTGTATTAAGGATTAACATTTTATAAACACATATCTGCAGGAGCACGTAATGGTTGAACCAATTTAAGCTATTCTCGTCGTGTGTGTAAGGAACAATAAAATATTACAAGAAATACTAAGGTATCTGGCTTTGGCTGGGCTTTTACTAAATATAAATTTCAAGGAACAAATATAGCATGACGTTTCAAACCGTAAAAAAGTAACGACGATTACTTATTTATAAAGAAAAAGTAACAGAATCGAATTTTAAAGAACGATATGATAGCAAACCTGGTTTAAAAGACCTAGAATGCAAAATCTTTTATTTAAAGAAAAATAAATGACTCATTCAGAAATAATATTGTCGATGTTACCAACTTTATAATTCCTTACTTTTGTTTATTTTTCTTGAATGTCTATTCAAAACTTCAAACTGGTATCAAATGAGTGAACGTAAGAAACTAACTCTGAGTTTCAGTGTACTATTATGAGTAGGTAAAACTTAGAAAATCTATCGTTGGTTTTTTATACTTCAGTAGCATTCAGTCACATAGAAGGAACTGCAAATATTTACAAAATTCCAATTTACGAAATAAGTATATTCAGTATTTATCATAGTCATATAGCTATTCATTTCTACGCTAGAACAAAAAAACCGGCCAAGTGTAAGTTGGCCTTACGCAATTAGGGTTCTGTACTGTGATTGCCTTTAAAATAAAAATTTTGTGTGACGGAAGTATAAAATGATTAGTGATTTTACAACACACCCCACATGAGTTTTTAATAAAAAAAAATTAAGAGCCCAGATTACAAACAGGTCTAGTCAGGTACTGACTCAGCAGACTAATCAGGCTAACCAGAATAAGACAAAAAGGTCGTGACATGTATATATCTTAAGATCCAAAATGTATTTCCGTTTTTTCTTAGTCTATAATGTATAATAGTTTAAACCAAATAGTTACTATCTAAATATTTGTTTAATTATAAACAAATAAAATAAAATTATTTTGTCTCGGTACCTACTGCTTAAAGCAGTAGGCATTAGTCCTAGTTCAATGCACAACTTGAGACGAAATAAAACTTCGCCATTTTGTCGGTCAAATAGTTTTTTTTTATACCAGATAAAATATTAAACGTAATGCACTCGTGATAATTTCCGCTCAATTTACACTTGACTGAGATTTTTTGGCCATTTTTTGAAAAATAATACAATGAAAAGTGTGCGCCAGTATTAGATTATATACAGGGTGCTGCGGAAGAATCCGGACAAAATTCAATTTGAATTTCCCGCCGTTCAATACCACTTCGAGAATTCGCGATTGGCGTCCAAATAGCTTGACGCATGTACTAAATATTCAAAACCTCGAAACAGTCGCAATGTTGAAACCAAGTGCGGAATATAATCGAAGAGCCGGGATTATCGAAAGTGTTCGCGCTGAGCGCTCAGCGACAGAAATCATTCGATTCTTTGGGTACCCAAGATCGACTGTATATGATATTGGCGCAAAGTATAACGAGTCAGAGAAGTCCAACGAAGGTTTTGCAACACCGGCAAGGAAAAAATTGGTTGTCGGACAACGTCGACATGTTTTGGTCCAAAGTATTTTAGCCTCCCAACAGCCCAGATTTAAATCCTTTGGACTTCTATGTATAGAGCGTGGTTGAAAGGGTCACTAACAAGTTCAGACATCCAAATGTCGCATCATTGAGAGCCGCTATTGAAGCGGCATTCGCCGATATGGACCGTGACTCATTAAAACGGGCCTGCGACCGCTTCAGACCGAGAATGGAGGCGATCATTCAAGCAGAAGGGGGTTATATTGAGTAAATGTGTTCTTTATGATCTAATAAACAATTTAGTAAAAAAATAATTATAAACATTTTTTGCAATAAAAATTAGGTTTCAAAAAAATGTTTAATTTGTCCGGATTTTGGTGCCGCACCCTGTATATTTTGAACTCGTGTTTGCACAACACATTCGATGACCTGGTAAACAAATTTTTTTTACTTCCGATTTCAGCCCCCAAAACTAACCCATTAAGTCAAAATTTAACTTTTAAAACAACACGGCTCTGAGTGGGATATCAATTTCTGTATTTGTGTCAAACTTCAATTTTCTATGTCAAATAGTTTCGGAGAAAAATCAGGTGTGACGAACAGACCCCGAAGTGATCCCATAAGTGTTCCCTATAGAACGATAAAAAGAACTATACTTATAGTGGAATGTTTATATTCTGAAAGAAAATTAGATATATTTTTTGAGAAAATATTGTCTTGTATCAAAAGGCGGCTGCACCGAGGAGACTACAAATATATTGCAATCTGCCTGCAGAAAGGGACTGCAGGAAAAGTTGCAAATTTTATAACTTTTCTCTTGTCTTAAAAATAGAAACAATTTTTTTAGTGGCTCTGTGTCCACGAATTTATCAATTTCATAAGATATTAATTATTATACAGCTGAACAAAAACAATTGTAGAATCGGAAAGGATAAAGCTAGTTTTTGATATATATGATGTGCTCATTCCAAAAATACCTCGGTTTTTTCGTAGCAACTCTAGTATTCTAAATACAGGGTCACAAAATTATTTCCATATATTATTAATAAAAGGTAATATTAAGCAAATAGTACGTCGCTATTGACCCAGAATTCATTTTCTTACCTGAAATTAGGATTTGAATCGCCAAAATAAGGTAAGAGGTTTTTTCCCTGTCCATAAAACTCAAGTTTTCTACCTGTGTACGTCTCTTGTCCCCTCCACATGATGCCCCTTTCCCCGCCTGTATATGTCAGCATTTCACAGGTCATTTTAGTATTGAAGTTTCATGAGTGAAAGTGTGCGTTTTTTTTTTTTTTTAAATCTTTGACATATATGTTAATTAAATCATAAAAAGTAGAATTCTGCTTCATATGTACACTACTGTCAGAAAGTATTTGCCCACCAATGTAACTGCCATAATTTAATACGTAATTAAACGCTTTTATTATATTAGGTAAATTTAATTGTTCTTAACAAGTGGCCATCATAAAATTGTTTAGATAAGCCTTTTTAGTGAAATCACAAATTAAAAACCAATTAGAACAAATTTCCAAATTTTGCATGATAATCGTTTTGAGGCGATTTCTGAGAATTCCAGTTGAAGTAAGAATTCATTTCAAGTTTCTAGGGATTATGGAAATTCCTAGTGACATTTTATGATTAAAACTATGCTATAAATACCATTGGCTTTTTGGAAATTAACCATTCGCAAACAGTACTTTGTCACTGATACAGTCTCAATTCTGTTGTGAAAATGCCAAAAACGAAAAAAGTTTCCGGTGAAAATCGGGCTCTGATAATTGTGAGACATCAAAATGGTCACTTGCAGTCGACAAATCGCGAGTGGTATGCGGATGCCAAGGAGAACGGTGGACTACATCGTAAAAAAATTTCTGCGAGACATGGAATTCCCAACCAAAGGCCTCGAAAAAACGACTCCCGTTGAAGTCAGAGCTATAACAATGTCCAGCAGACGTAATCGCCGCCTAACTGCACCAGAAATCACGGCTCAAGTAAACCTGGAGCGGCCCATCTCCATCAGCGTGACAACCGTGAAGAACAGGTTAGCAGAAGGCAGACTACACGGGAGAGTTGCCGTGAGGAAATCACTTCTTAGGCAAGTGAATAAACGTAAATGATTAGAATGGGCCCAAGAACTTGAAAATTGGACATCAGAACAATGGAATTCCGTCCTTTGAAGCGACGAATCTAAATTCGAAATTTTCGGTTCAAATCGGCGAGTTTACGTACGGCGGTCAGCTGGAGAGAGAATGTTGGAAGCCTGTCAGTTGCCTACAGTAGAGAACATGGTGGAGGTTCAGTAATGGTTTGGGGTTGTTTTGGCAACAGTAAAGTAGGATAGAAGGAATCATGCGAAAAGAACAGTGTCAAGAAATTTTGCTAACTTAAATGCTTCCTTCTCGAAGAGATATTTTTCAGGGGAAATTTATTTTGCAGCATGACAACTATCCTAAACATTCTGCTAAACAAATTAGAGAACTTTTGGACTAATGGAAATCCGATGACGTCCTGGAAGTGATGACTTGGCCTCCGCAATCACCCGATTTGAACCCCATCGGATTGCTGTGGGATCATTTGGACAGGTATGTTCAAAAACTCAATCCAACATCAGAAAATCACTTCTGGGAACTTTTACAAGTAGAATGGGTTAAAATAACCGTAGAAACTCTGAAGAAACTATTGGACAGAATGCCGAAACTCTGTAAAGCGGTAATTAAAAACAAAGGAGGTCACATAGATGAGAAAAATCCTGGAAAATCATGAACATTTTTCTGATTTTCTAGACTGTAAATAATGTGAAAATAAATAATAATTCATTAAAATTTTTAAAAAAATTATTAACTGGGTTTTTGTAGTCTTGGAACTGAAATAACTACTCCAAAATTATCTAAAAAACTAAGGTGGGCAAATACTTTCTGATGGTAGTGTAGCAAATGCGCTATTTAAGATAGTAGAAAATCCATTTCTGACGACGAAAAGGGCTTATTTCGGCATCATCCTAGGAGATCGAATAAATATGGGCCTCCACATTGTGTACGTAAAACATATGTTGAACATTTGCGAGAATGGATAATTAACAAAAGGAAGTGCTTAAAATATGCTAATGATTTTGCGGAAAGCAAAAAACCATTGTCAATGGGATAAATCCAAAAAATCGTAAAAATAAACATATCCTGAATTAGAATCAGCGAAGTGACTTCCACCGCATTCTAAAGAAATAGTCGGTCTATTCAGCAGCCTACCTATCCTCCAAGAAGATGACGAAGACACACCAATGTTTGGCGATGTACAATGTCACAGATCTGACCATAGCGACAATAAGTTTGATAACTTGAAGGAGTTTTAGCAAGTTCTCAATATTTCAATGAACAAGAGCTGAATCATCTTATTAGAGAACTGAACATATCAAAGGAGTCTTTAGAATTGCTTGATTTCAGACTGAATGAAAGGAATCTACGTTGTCTAAAACTTTCTTGAAAACAAAAAGGCCGAAAATTATGCCCAACTAGTTGAGCAGATGTTTTTTTAACTTTTGTCAACTAGGTTGCAACGTGAGCATTAAAATTTACTACTTGCTGAGTCATTGGCATGGTTTCCCCGCACAGACCAAATTCCTGGCCAGGCGTGCCAACATCCCAACCCAGTCATCAAGGACGCGTTCCAAATCCACCCCCAAGCCCGTCGCTAGTACCCACGATCTTCAAACGCCTCTAACTGATGAAGACGATGACCCACCCCACCATAACATGCTGGAAGATTGTAATATTATGTTAAGTTTAGCATTGGCTCCAAATTGGGTTAAGATAGTTTCAAACATGTTTCAATACACATTTCCTAGGTAAAGTTTAGTATAGGACTACACTGTAAATACCTAGGTTAAAATAGCAACGTTTAGTGTAAAAGTAGTAAGAAGCTTGGTACTCACTGATACCAAATCAATAAAGACATTGACATAGTTTCACAGAACGGAAGCAAGATATCAAAGAAGATGGTATATCCCTATGATGGCCGATTATTGCTGGAGTCTTCAGCTTTCTGTCCTAAACACCATGCAAGAAAGTCTTATACAAGAACGTTTTTGAGTGATGATTAATTATTAAATAACAACAGTAATAATTTAAGAAATACAGACCTAATAAAAGCAGATGATTTCATTATAGATTTAATGATTTATTAAAAAAATAGGGCATATAGGTCGTATTTTAAACAGTAAAACTGGCGACGAAATTTGATACCTTTTTTAAATTCTGCACTCCAAAATTACCTAAAAAACTAAGGCACCAAAACATGTGTTGGCTAGTGTTATTACTATCCAGAAGGTTTCGTACTCCCAAATCTTTAGGTATCATAAGGACAAAGTTATCGGGCCTAGGTGACATGGTGCGGCTCCTACGCATTTTCACGCAGTCTGTGCGTTCACAAAGAGCATTTTTACATTATTCATAACCTTTCATACAATTTCTGTCAATTAAACGTTACGCATTATAAAACACGAAAAATACTCTATGCATTAATAAAAATAAAGTAAAAAAAAAGGTCACGATGAAACGTATTTCAATGAAGACAGAAACAAGATGAAAACGTTGGAAGAGCCGTTGTCGGTAAACTTCAAAGGGATTAGCGACTAACAGATGCACTAGAGCGTCAGGAAAAGGAAATTCCTTTGACTTTTTCATTTTAGTGCTTCTAGTTATACCATAAGTACTACAAGAGTAAACTGAAAGTTAGAAATAAAAAATATTTAAACTATAAAATGTACTTGCATTGGAGAATATAATTACGTTGTATTTTATAACCTTAGATATGCGTATAGATTAAATAAAATTACGTTATTAGGATTTTAACATAAGCTCTATGTAACCTCATGTACGTCTTTTACAAAAAAGTTAATAGTTGAATATAGCCAAATGTTTCACCTTAGCTAGTTGTATAGATATTTCTACGATTTTGTTGACAGCCACATTACGATTATCTTAAAGAGTAACATCCATATGTAAAAAATGGTTCTGAAATAAGCAAGAATTTTTTTAGAAAAACTGGCAAAAATGGCTAGAAAAAAACCTAGTTATATCAAGCAGCGATTGGTAAATTATTTAAATGTAATTCTACGTCCTTCTATTGTTTACATAAAGGTGATCGGTTCAGAAACAAAAAAGAAGGGTATCTCGTAACGTTAACAATCACACGTAGCCACAGTGTGTCACGTAGAACATGCTAGGTGGACAAAATTCATGATATGATTTCCAGGAAATCTTATTTGCAAAACGTAAACAACACCACCAAATCCCGAATTCCGAGAAAAGGTTGTTTATCAAATTTGCAAGTGGCGAGTCATAAGCGTCAGAAGTCAGGTAATGAGTTTAATGCAGCTCTTTCAATCAATCAGTTGCAATTTAGCGACACTTTCGTGCACATCTTATAGTGACATATTGTAATATTGTGAAAGTTTTTGATGAATATTAATACTGAGGGTAAGTACTATTTTTTAATGTATTTTTTTTAATCAGAATTTTTTTAAAAAAAACTTTGAAAGTTCAGAATATACAGACATTCACCTCTATCCGGGCTAGTTTTTAGATGTTACACAGAAATAACTTTATTCTTCGTAAAAATACACATATTGTATAGCACATTCAGTACAACATGTTTTTTTTTTTTTTTTTTTCCAGAACACGTTTACTCTATTTCAAGGGTAGCCTTTTTTGACGAGTGGTTGAAACACACGAAGAATAAAAAAAACTCGCGTGTATATGACTTTTTCTTTCTTCAAAATTTCACTTTGGTGACATTACTGAAAGCAGCCAAAAAGAAATAAAGTTAAAGATATCCAACTTGTCTAATAAGTTTGGTGCCAAATGGTTGGCTTCAGGAAAGTCGAACGAGCGTTTTTTAATTAAAAATAAGAATTGGTTGGATGAAGCAGACATACAGTTTACTGCGAGTTCTTTTGCGCCACAACCTTCAACATCAAGTGAGAATGTGACTCCTGCAGGAAGACCTCGCAAAGATTTCGAGGAATCGTCGTTTAAGACGAAGAAACGTCGCGTCGTGGATCTCGTAGAATCCCGAAGTGTCAGTGAATTGGTGACTGCTGCCGAAATTGCTGTGCGTTCAGCAGGGCAAAGGAAAATTGCCAATGTGATTAGAGACATTAGTGAGAGCCCAGATAATATTATTAAGTCTAAAAATACCAGTTCCGTTAATCCTAGGCAATTAAGTAGTGACGAAGCCTTAGCTTACTATATAGATTCTAAGTCAACAACGCATTCTTACAAACAAACTAGGAAGTGGTCCATGAAGGCGGGGCATAATGTGTTTCCGTCATATTTTAGTTTAAAAAAGTCCAATCAGGCCTGTTACCCTGCAGAGGAGCACATTGCTATAACAGAAACTCGTGCTGAAATAAATTTGCAAGCCATATTAAATAAAACAGTGGAACGTCTAGTATTAGCACAGAATGAAGTTATCAGCAGTGTGCTCCCAATAAGTTCATCGTTTACACTTGTTAGTAAATGGGGATGTGATGGAAGTTCTGGGAACAGCACATACAAACAGAGATTTGAGAACACTGAATATACGGACGAGTTTCTTTTTTCGCATTTTCTTTAGTTCCCCTTAAGTTATATGATGGGTCCAAAATTATTTGGCAAAATCCTCGGCCTTCATCAACTTTGTATTGTCGCTCAATCAAATTTATATGTGCCAAAGAAACGAACGACTTCACGTTAGTGGAGACAAATAGATTGTGGGAAGAAGTTAATGCTCTTCTTCCAACACTTATTAACTTTGGTGATTCTCAAATCTCTGTAAAACACGAACTTTTGCTGACAATGACAGACGGAAAGGTGTGACGCCTTAACGGGAACTAGTTCATCCCAAAAGCGTTTCATCTGTGGCGCCACCCCCAAGACGATGAATGATGACCCCGCGATGTTTAACAGCAATCAAGAACATTTTGGCTTTGGTTTATCTACACTTCATGCTTGGATTCGTTGCTTCGAATGTCTTTTACATATCAGTTACAAGTTGAATATTAAGAAATGGCAGGCTAGAAGCAACGAAGACAAAGCAGATATCAAGGTTCGTTCCGAGGAAATCAAATTGAAATTTAAGAACGAGATGGGACTCATTGTAGATAAACCAAAGCCAGGATTTGGTTCTTCAAATGATGGAAATACAGCCCGTCGCTTTTTTAAGAATGCTGAGATGAGTGCTCAGATCACAGGGTTGGATGTTACAATTATAAAAAAGTTTGATGTTATTTTGAGAACATTGTCTTCTGGATTCGAGATAAACTTAGTTGAATTCAAAAAATTTTGTCTTGAAACCAGAAAACATTATCTTAGTCTCTATTCGTGGTACTGTATGCCTGCTACTGTGCATAAAATATTAATTCACAGCACAGAAGTCATTAAAGCGGCATTGCTTCCAATTGGGCAGCTTTCCGAAGAGGCTCAAGAAGCACGGAACAAAGATTGCCGCAGATTTAGGGAGTACAACACCCGCAAGTGCTCGCGTGTTGCCACGAAGAGAGACTTACTGTGCATGTTAATTATAACATCTGATTCTTTGATCAATAGCTTTCGAGAGATTCCCAAAAAAAAGATGGAAAAAATATGTACAGATGTATTAAAGTTAATTGTAAGCCCTAGCATAGAAGAGTCAAGATTGGAATCGTCATCATATTGTCGCACAATGCCACAAAATGATGACGATTATACAGTAAACGACTCATCAAAAGACTCTGATGATGATTATTAGGTTCAGCTACTATTTTTAGTTGTGTAGTGCTTGTACTAAGCATGTAAACCTTGACTTGTAAATTTTTCTTTATCAATAAATGAGTATTTTTATTTTACATATAATTACAGTCAGTGTCATTATGCTAAATTTATTACAGAGCATTTATAACATTTATTTGAAAATTAAACAAAAACAATTTTTGACTGGAATTTTCAAAAACAATTTTTTTTTTGAACCGAACAGCAAGAAATATGTACCTTAAAAAAATCAAAAACATTTTAAAATACCAACTACTTATGTATGTATAATGCACAAGTTACCTACCTGAAAGGCAGGTATTATTTGAGTTTATCCTTTTTGTGTCAATAATACTAAGTAATATAGATTAATTGTTTTATTTTTAATTGACAAATGCAATAAATGATTTTTCATCTGGTTATTATTAAAAATAATAATACAGTGTCTTTTCATTTAGTTGCACATTCAAGTTTGTAGAAAAATTCGTGCACATACGCAGAATATTTTGTTTTTGTTATACAATGTTTTGTACAGCTGGACAAAAAATACAGGTAAGCGAAATGCATCTAAATGAAAGACACTGTATTATAATTTTTAATTCTAATAACCATACAAAATACCCTTGCCCTTTAGTTCCGTTATCTACCTGCTAAGCTGATGCAATCCTACCGCGATATGCAAGGGTGGCTGTATTACACAAATTTTATCGATATTGAGTACCTGCGGTAAATTGTGAATAAAACCCACATTTATTAACCGATTTTCATGATTAATACCTTACTTTATTTTCCAGATACTCAGCTGTCAGAAAAATGTATAATATTTTGTTTTTCTTTTGTTATTGCGCTTTTTTTACCGAAAAAAATAATGAATTTTACACGAAAAAAAATTTTTTTCTCTCCATTAATTTCTAAATAACTCCAAGACGATAAAAGATAGAATAAAATAATATTCAATCAACTTTAATAAAATTTTGTTACGCATTTTTTAATGTTTTATTTATAAAAATCTGACAAGTTGTTCCCGAGTTATCGTTAAATATGTCTGCGTAGCTGACTAATTTAGGGGAAAAAATTAGCCACGCCCCATAAACAAAACCAAACGCGATGAATTTTTTCTTAAAATAACTTAATATGCCTGGAATATACATAAACAATTGAAACAAGTGAAAAAATAATTTTGTCCAGCTAACTTGTACTAGTCGACACACTGTGGTATGTCACGCAAATTTCAAAATTACGTTAAAGTAGATGTAATTTAGACTTTTTATAATGACCTATTTTATTATTTTGAAATGGAACTTACAACCAATTTGTGAATCACTATTATTTTTGAATTTTTCAATATATCAGTGTCCAATAAAATAATGTTTAATGGTCACTAAAAATGAATTCCTTTCCAACTCAACAATTTTAAAAATTTAGTTCACATGAAGACAGATCGTTCCGCTATTTCTGAACAATATAATAAAAATTGATAGAAAGAACTTTAAAAAGCAATTTTTATGGGCTATCTAATACTTTTGGAAAGTTTTAATGAACAAATTTATAACTTTAAAAGTTTGCTTATAACTTGAAGAGCAGAAAATAATGATCCACATTGTAGTCGGGCAGAAATAAATGACCAACAGCATGACCCAATGTCATAGATAAAACACATTCTATATTTATCTGTAAAGCGAGCACAGGACCAGTTTTCGATCAATAACACAAGGTTTCATTGTTGTCGTTGTGATGTTGAAAACAAATATGGTAATTGGAAACATTTGCATTAATGTTTTGTAAATACAGTGGAGTCCGTTTGTTACGACTTTGGATAAAACGACCAAGCGAATTAAGTGTGAAGATTTGTTTAGTTTCTTATAAAATAGTATTACGATAAATTCGCTTATAACGACTCCGGATAAAGCGATCAACCACTTGAAGCGACGTAATTACGCTCTGATTTGACCGGTTATAACGACGCGTCAGAAATTTGTTTACAAACAATAAATCTTTTTCCCCGAATTCTGAGAGGTATTTCCGCTGGTCCGTGCACTTGTTGATCGCTCGCGACTCTATAATTCATTTTCTTGTAATGGTCACGCGCTAT
Source organism: Pachyrhynchus sulphureomaculatus (assembly GCA_019049505.1). NCBI lineage: Eukaryota > Metazoa > Arthropoda > Insecta > Coleoptera > Curculionidae > Pachyrhynchus > Pachyrhynchus sulphureomaculatus. Next base: position 70,174,658 of record CM032453.1, on the reverse strand, counting down.
GGGTGATAATTGTGACAATTTACGCGCTCAACGATGGGAACTCGAAGTGAAAAAAAGAGCGCAGTAATTCAACGTTTGAAAGCAGATGAATCAAATGTAACACTCGCGAAGGAGTTTGGTGTAGCTAATTCCACCATTTCGACAAGACAGAAGAACAAAAGCACGATTGAAGACTTATTTAATGCTGACGTTTTGAATTCTAAACGGATTAAGAAATCTACTCAGGAAAACCGGGAGCGAGCATTGTTACAGTGGTTTAAAGTATTACGAAATCGAGGAATACCTGTAAATGGACCTATTTTGTAGAAAAAAGCCCATTTCTTTTTTTCGCAGTTTAATGTTCCGAATTTCACATGTACATCATATTAGATCCACCGATTCAAAACTAGACACAATATTCCGGTAAAATAAGAAGAATCATTAGCCCTAATACAAAATGACGTCAGTGATTGGTGCAAGATTTACAGATGATCAGATTTTTAATGCTGATGAGACAGGGTTGATTTATAGACTAACGCCAGATAAAACTTTAGAATTTAAAGGGAAACGTGTGCTGGTGAAAAGAGAGGATAACTGTTATGGTTGCAGCGAACATGAGTGGCATTATTAAAAAAAATGTTGGTGATCGGTTAATCTTAACGCCCAAGATGTTTCAGAGGTGTGCAGTTATTACCAGTAGATTATGAAAAAACTAATAAGGTTGGACGAAATCTGATATTTTCATAAAAATAAGAACATTTCTGGGATCGTGAGTTAACAGCAAAAACTTTGAAGCAAATCCGAATGCCACTAGTAATGTTACTAGGATTACGTTACTCGAGGTCATCGTGATGATTTATGATTAAACTTACACAAAGTATAATAAAGACTTATTTTAGACAAGCCGGATTTACAGCAGGAATCGATGAAAGTTCCAACAACTCTTATGTAGACTTCGACGACGAAGACGAAATACCACTTTCCGTTTAAGCAGCTGCCAATAACAAGCCAATAGCTTGAGCAAAATTCGGATGTCGATAATAATGTTGTGACATGTGAGGATCCTTCCGATAAGTTCATTGTGCAGAATATTATTGCCGAGGGAGACAAAAGTGCACCGAGCGTCGTCGAAGCCCTGAAAGCTGCAGAAATTCTAAATGTCTTCGTAGATTCTAATTACAATATAAAAATTACTATGTGTAGTCTTTATAATTTACCATAATACGTTATTTCCATTATAAGATGAAAATAAGCCAGGAACAAATCAAAATTACTGACTTTCTAAGCCGATAAATGTACACTATATATAACGTTTAAGAACTTTTCTATATGCAACTTTAGGTCTGCTAACTTTTGCTATAAACGTATTTTTCTAACTTTTTTTATTTTGATTAGATTGCGTGTGTACCTAACACATTGTATACAACACATGTTTCAATAAATATCTGTCTAATTTGATGTCGCTTATAATGTCATCTGGTTAGTAAGACGAAATATAGTTATCCCTTAGTCATTGTTGTAAGTGTACTCCACTGTATTTACTTCAATTTTCATATCACTGGTTCCAATTACGTACAAATTCGGCCATAAATAGATACCAGCATTTAGCCATTTCTAGACATAACCATGACGGTAACTTTTAATAGTTAAAAATGATGTCCCAGTCATATACTTACCCATAATTCTTCAGCACACCAACTTTCTGAAAATCCAGATATAGGAACCGAAGGATCCTTTAGCCTCATACGACGCTAAATTTCACCAATTACCCATTGGTCCTTCGTACACCTGCACACAGACAAAAAACACCTTCATCACTTTTTTCAAACATTTTTCAAAGATGTTACAAAAACATTTTTGTAATTTTATCTTAGTAACATTCATTTGTAATGGTAAAACATATTTGCTAGTAAGATTTAAGAAATATTTTTTGGTGGTAAAGTTTCGAATGCAATGTTAACGTTTCAAGAATAAATTTAGTGATGGATTATTTGCAAGATAATGTTATTTTTATTGTTTTTTGCAATTTAGCAGATTTCTCTGAGATAGTTTTTTTGTAAGTGATGTTTTTTGGTAATGTTTGTCTGTATGCAAGGCGCAGTAGTTTGGAGAGGAATAGGCTTATTTTTATTAAGAGAAAAATCTTATATACAAGGTGTTTTGGTAGAACAATAAATAATATTTAGCTTATTTTGCTGATATGATGTGACAGTGTCTCAAAATGTTGGGCCATTTTTGGTCCCCTTGGGTACCTAGAACCAAATACAGTGGGTTAAAACATACTCTATAAATAACAATATTTAACATTTAGAATGTCTCTATTAGACACAATAATTACATAGAGAATATCAAAAGATTAAAACATATAAAGCAGTACTTCGTAATGCATTCTACATTTTTGAATCGCCGTATATATAGAGTTCGCTGAAATTGTTCTACTAAAACACCCTGTAGATTTATTAAAGTGTAAATTTTTCTGTTTGGTGTATCCTGGATTTAAATTTGGTGTGTTGACTCTTCATGTAGTGTGCTAAATAAAAGTACAATATACAGGGATAAAAAGAAGTAATTGTTATATTATTAGGAAAAATGTCGGCAACAATATGTAGTCAATATGTCAAGCTTCATAGTGTAAATGATATTGTACGGACATTTTTCGAAATTAGGTTATGAAGGCATGCAAAGAATTAAAATGTAACAATTTTTTGACAAAAAAAAAATAGTTTAGTTTTTAAAAAATGTCATCAAAATAATCCTTCGTTATTTTTCTATATCTTATTTTAAATACTTCGTCATACTTTTTAGGGCGCTAAAAGTATGAATTTAAAAAACGCAACGGCGACACGTATGACAACAGGTTGCAACCAACGCGTTCTACGTTGTGATGTCTACTGTATTTGTGCCAGCTCCTTGCCTTTAAACAGTTAATTTGTATGGTAGCATTGGTTATTGTTTCCAAATTTTGTCTCATCTTAATTTATAAAAATACATTTTTTTTAAATTTGAGGTTATAAACACAAAAGAGTAATTATGATCTACAATTCTTCTTTTTTATCGTTCACCTCCCCGCCTGAGTAGGGTTTTATCCGTTTTCATATCCTGAGGATATCGGCGGGGATGTCGTAATACCTGTCAACGTTTTCAAAGTGCCGAAACATAGATTTTTGTATTTATGTTATTGCATTTCTGCAAACAACTAATATAGTAAATCCCAAGATATAAGAACCTGCCTTTTTGCTTTTTCAATGGGACAATAAACGACCCTATTACGGTTTTGTGCATAGTTGCCAGGTATTACGATAAACGTATTTTTATTTTACCTGCTTTGTATACCCCCCTCACTTGCACCTGCAATCATATTGGATCAATTTTTACCTATATATTTACTACCTGGCAATCCGGTTTGGAGCCCTTTCAATATTTGATAATATAGGCCTAATGACCACAAGTCCCCATTAAGATTCGAAATATACTTTTTATTATTTTTATTTTTAGTTTTACTTACAACGTCACGGTTCTATTTTAATTATGTGGCGTCCGTGGGAAAATTGCAATAGTGGCTATCGCAAGAGAAAACATTTATCACTTGACGCTAAACAAATAGTGAAAAATGTTTACGAGTTTGGTAAAAAAAATTTGAATAAACAAAGTGCTTTGCAAGAAACCAGTGAACTAACAAAAATCCCAATTTCTACGATTAAGGATATTGTAGGAAAATATCACTCAGGAATAGGAAAAAACGGAAAGATTTTCAAATGCATCATGTAGACGATTGTGAAAAAGACGTCATCAGGAGAAAACTATATTCTATGTATGAAGAGCAGTTGGTGCCGACACTAGACAAAATAAAATTAAGATTGGTGCAGCTCGGGACCAATATACCATACATTGTGGCCGATCAACCCTTCACAGAATTCTCTTAAGAATGAGATTCCGAAAAACCAACAAAAGGCAAGATTACGAATCTTGCAACATACTTATTTACAAGAAATTAAAAAGTACCGATCAGAGAATTGGCCAATAATTTACCTTGACGAAACATGGTTCCATACCCATGACACTGTGCAAAAAGGGTGGGTTGACAGCAGTACAAAATGTCAGACTAACGCACCTTCAAATAAAGGTAAACGAATAAGCATTTTGCTTGCTGGATCTGAAAAGTGATGGGTTACAAATTGTCTACTATTATCTACAAAAAAAAATAAAAGATTCTAGTTTGGACTATCACGAAGATACGACCGCAGAACTTTTTGAAAATTGGTTTCAAAATTCGCTTTTGCCAAATGTTCCCGAACAGAGTGTTATAGTTATGGACAATGCAAGTTACCATAGTCGCCTACTAAATAAGATTCCTAATGCAGCCAACACCAAATCAGAAGTACAGGAATATATGTTAGAAAATGACATTTATTTTGACTTTAGTTATAAAAAAAGTAATCTTTTGGAAGTTTTGAAAGACTATAAATTGAAAATGAGTGAGAGTATCGCTGAGAAAATGGGACACATTGTTTTGCGGCTTCCTCCGTATTATTATGTGTTTAATCCAATTGAACATATTTGGCATCAAGTTAAATCGAAAATAAGGGCACAAAATGTTTCTCCAACTCTAAGCGTGTCAGTGGTTGAATTAGCAAAAGTTGTAAATGATATACCTTGTGAAAGCTGGAAGAATTCCATTCAGCACGTTGTTAAAGGTATGTAAATAATATAAAACTACTGATAATTACCTCAGCTGAGGACAGTGATAGTGAAACCGAATTAGGCTTAAGTTAAAATATGTTTTTATTTATACAATATGTCCCCTCTTGTAAACCCCATTCATTCAAACTGTATATTTGTATTTCTTATCCATTTGTTTTTACATGCATCTATAAATAAACATCTCCAAAAATACTTATAATTTTATTTATTTGTATTACTGAATAAAATTCTTAAGTCCATTTCTGCAACCTATTATAAATAAAAGGTCAGAATTTTTATAACGGCAAAAAATCAGGATCTTATATTTTGGGACAGGCCATACCTATGTACGTGCACGGTATACCTGAAACAGGTTTTAACGACTTCAGCGACCACTCCAAATTTTGTGTAAACCATTTTAAAATTTTTTGTCGAGCCGTTTTGAAAAAAGTGCATTTAAAAATTAAAAATGGAAAATTTCGAAATAAACATGATTTCCTTCATTGAATTTATTTAAAATATTTACTTCATATTTATGTGATATTATTGCAACTGTCTATAATAGTATACGTGACGTAACACGTGGTAGAAGACTGTTGGTGCTCTAGAACCAAACTTATGGTAATTTAAAGATTTTTTAAAAATCCAGGTCAAAAATCTGTGATTTTTTTTTCATTTTTCGTATTTTTTTTTAAAATTTTTCATAACTTTAGTTCTAGATCATCTAGAAATATCTTAAAAAAAAAAACGATATCCAAGGGGTTCAATTCTAGTTTCATAATCTAATATGGAAATATTTTCTCATCAAGGAATAATTTTGCTAATTATATCAAAATAATAATATGGTTTATCTTTAGTACAACATTTAATGGATTCCCTGTTTTTTGAGATAAAGAACAGCTTCTTCAGATAGATGGTTTTTTTGTTAAAAAAATTTTCTTTCTTAATATTTTTTTAATAAATCACATACTAAATGTTGTTTTTCCTTCGGAAGCAGAGTATCACTTAAATATTTTTTAAAATTTTCTAAATTATTTGAGTGGCAGCAAAAGTGAGGCTTTCTCCATGTCAATTCCATAGTACATTTTGGACAATGCCTTGCAACTATTTCTTTTGTTTCCACTCTAGATTCATTATTAAAAAAATGAATATGTCCTGTTCTGGTTTGCGCGCTAAATCACACCAACTGCATTCACATAATTATTTTTCTTTAGACCTCGTATTGCTCGTATGCTTTAAATGTTGAATATTCAGGTAACTCAATGGATTTAATTGGTTAATTTTTTTAACAGCCTCACAAACTAAGATTTTGCAAGAAGTACAAATTACTGTTGAAAGACATTTTATCATCTGAGGCGAAATTTAGGCCTTTTAAAATATTATTTTTTAAAGATCCAGCAATTTTATTCATCGAATCTTTTTTTTTCAAACATAATAAACATAATTTTTCTTGATTTTCTTCATGAGTAAGGGCACTATCTTTAGGTTTTTTAAAAATTTTGTTGAATTAAAGAATAATATACTGAGGCAAAGAAATTGACAACTGTTATATTATTTTCTACAACTTTATACCTAGCTAACTTAAATGCAACTAATATTATTTTATACAACGTTAAGAAAACTAACTCTGATTTGTGACCTGGAATTTTAAAAAATCTTAAAACTACCATAATTTTGGTTCCAGAGCACCAACAGACTTCCATCACGTCTCAAATTAATGGTTTTCACGTATACTATTATAGACAGTTGCAATAACATCACATAAATATCATATAAACATGTTTTAAATAAATTCAGTGAGCATTATTAATGTAGAAAATTATGTTTATCTCGAAATTTTGCATTTTTAATTTTATAAAAGCACTTTTTTTCAAAATATCTTGACAAAAAATTTTAAAATTGTTCACACATGCTCTATATTACTATACTAATCGATTACTACAGAAAAATTTGGTGCGTGGCCACGTCATATATACTTAAATAAATAAGTATACCGACCTGCCGGAATTGTAACCCGAGACCTTCTACACCGCAAGCAAGTAGTACGCCAAGGAGCCACAAGTCGCCACCATGCTACCATAAAGCTATTTATCAAATGATTTTATACTGTAAATGTTTTAACTCTAAAATTTAAATTACACCTTGGAATTATAGCGTCGTATGGTTCACACATGGTGACAATGCTTAAATAATGAGCTAATTTTGTGTTGTAATATAACTGACTTTAATAAAATAAATATATATTTTTTTAAACTAAGTCAATGCTCGATCCCATTAGTAACAGTAACTTAAGGGTAAAGATTGATATTACCTCCTTTGTATAAAGGCCTACTTAGCCAACCTTTTAAGTGCTCTTTGGGGATTAATCCTGTAACCCAGATTAAAATTTGATCATGCTAATAAGAGCAACCTTCTACCTTAGTTAATTTGCGCAAGTATTGGTCTATAAGATAAACAGTGTAATAACATAACTAACTACATCTTGTTTTTGTTTAAAAATAAAAACAGGGTGTTTATATTGTTTCTTAAAATGAAATAAAAAATAAAATTTAAATTAATACGTATAAAATGAATTTGTATTGCTTTTTGACGTATCTCAAGGTATGTCAAAAAAGAATATATACAGAATTATGTTTAGTATAAATCATCGAAAAGACAAAAATCTGTTTTACGCTGTACCATATACGTATCTTCAAGAAGAATTATATGCCTGTGTCGAAATTTAAGTACAAATTTAAATATTTACGATATTTTGAAATATTTCCGAAGCGGCATTATAAATGTCGCAATGTTATAATTTCCTGCATTTTTGTTTAACAATTTTGGAGGTGCTTGATAGATATCGCATGCACGTAAATTATCTGCATTTCTACTTATCAATTTCGAAAGAGCTCCATACATGTTGCAAAATAATATGTAAGAGGTTTTATCAAATGAAAAAAAAATCCTTTCATATTATTTTTGCAATATTTCCTTGGTTTCTTAAGGGGTAAGGCCACTCCAGGCTAATTTCGAGAATTGTTTTCCAGAATATAATAAAAGCAGTCGAAAATTTATTTGAAGTTTATATTAAACAAATATTTCAGTGTATAAAAATATTTTTTATCTTTTTAGTTCAAAATGCCGCTTAAGAATCCAAGACGACAAGGCACTTTTTGTGCAAGGCCTGAAACGGGAAAACGGTTGTTCCCGCAGATTTTAAAAACATACGAATTTTGCGATAAGTTGTAAACTTCCTTTTTTATAAACAATTTTTCATAAAATTTTTAGGTAAAAAAATGAACATTTTTTTTAGATATGCACCATTTTTCGAAGAAAAAAAAAACGATATTTTCAAATTTCCATATTCACTATTTTTTGACCTATATTAATTAAAATTTTTTGGCTTTTTAGCCTAGGTTGAAATCTACGGGTGCAACCATTTCGCCCGTTTCAGGCCTCGCATAAAAGGTACTTTGTCATCTTGGTTTCTGAAGCGGCCATTGAATTAAAAGGATAAAGAAAAATATTTTTGTACACAATATTTGTTTAATAAAGTACTTCAAATACTGCATGCGACTGCATTATTATACTCTTGAAAAAAATTCCAGAAATTAGGCTTTTTTCCTGGGACCTGGAGTGGCCTTGCCTTACCCTTTAACCAATTTTAATAAAAAAAAAATAGTAAAAAAAACCTAGCCATATAAAAATATAAAACAAAACTGCGCAAAAATTACATTATTCGTTCTTGGGTTATATCAGGACATGCATTCGCAGGCAATTTATTAAATTTAAAAAATACTTATTCAAAATAAAAAGTTAGCTAGTCATTTTCAGTGTTACGTACGTTAGGTATATCTGGTATATAAAAAAAAACATTTTTCCGCCAAAATGGTGAAGGTTTATTTCGTTGAAGGTTGTAAATTGAACCGGGACTGATAGCTACTGCTTTAAATATTAGGTACCGAGACAAAATACTTTTATTTCATTCGTTTAAAATTAAACAAATATTTAGGTAGTAAATATCTGTTTTAAAATTTTACTAGATTCTAGTGTGAGTTAGATTGATTTATTGGCTATTAGGTAGCTAAGATTATATAACTATTACACATTATTGACTGAGAAAAAACGTTAAAATACATATTGGATCTTAAGATATATACATGTCACATGGAACTTTTTGTCTTATTCTGCTTGGTCTGATTAGCCTGTTGAGTCAGTATCTGACTAGATATGTTGGTAATCTGGGCTCGTTTAGTTTTATTGAAAACTCATTTGGGGTGTGTTTTTGTGATCACTTTATATTTCCGTAACAAAAAATTTTATTTTAAAGGCAATCACAGCACGGCACACTAATTGCGCAAGTTTAACTTGCACTTTTTTTACTTTCCCATTTTCAATTGTTTCGCTTTTAAACAGATTCCGACGACGGTTGAATAACAAATTTTTTAGATCTATCAAAATTCAGTTTATATTTCAATTCATGTTTAAAACATAAACAAAAACCGCAAGTATAAAAGGTGATTACTAAACAATTTTAAAAAGGCCATAACTACATATGATACACATTAAAAACTGTAATTTTAATAACTCCCATAGATATTAGAAACATATCGATATATAACAATAAAAGTTATCATATAGTATTTAAACACTAATACCCTTGGTGCAAACATTAGTATTGTTATATCGATCCCTTAAATTTAGATAGATGTTACATTTACTTCCATGATAAAACTTCTAAATCGAATTAACTACTGCAATTAAATTAAGAATAAAACTGTCTAGAAATATTCAGTTAAAGAATTTTCTAACAATATTTTTATTATAAATACGAAATTTAAGAAGATGCTATAATCTTGGTCGCATTTTAAACCACTTAGAGACATGACAACATCGGTTTGGTACATTAAGAGGATTGGGCCCGCATCTTTTAATATTTCATTTTATTCTTTTTCAATTTACTTTAGAAAATGCTGTCAGACTTACTAACCCTCTTTTAAATTTGACAGCAAATATTCTTTCTTTTTTTGTCAACTATTCTTATCTTTTTATGAAAAGAATATTATGTGATGGTGTAATTTAGACATTATAAAATTATGGCAAACAAATTCAAACATAATATTTAAAAAATTCCATGCCAACATATCCTTAATAAAACGGTTTTTCGATTATACAAAACCAATACAGTCTCCAAACAATAAAAACTGCGATCTAACCTGAAATAAAAATATCTTAAACTGTCTTTTTCCAAACTGTAGTTTGGTAAAGCGATTTATTTCAGTGACTAACACGTAACTCTAAAATATGTATCGAATTTGACTGTTCCACACTAAAAAATAACTTAAATTAAGCTATTTTTGTTAAAACTGAAAATAATGAAAAAATAACATAATTTGTAGATATGCCTCGACTCAAAAAACCCCGAAAACACCTATAATAAGAAATATAAGAAGCAACCTTTTTAATCCCTTATATGTATGACTGGCAATAAGTGTGCTTAAAACTGATTTATTATATCCACCAAAAATCAGGAAAAATTGTCATAACACTATTGAATCTATACACAATTACCTCCTACTCCTTTCACCCCCTTCCCTTGAAGCATTATCGCTGACAGGTTTCTGCTCTGGTGCAGAGTTTGGGAACTATCGTATAGAAACTAAACCTAAACCCTAAATCTTCGTACACAATTTTGAAAACTATAGTTTTGGATGTCCCAGCTTCTTTAGTGAGCAATGGGATCTTCGTTCGTCCATGTAACGACCACAGCAAACACTTAACAAGCCAGATGGTTTGCTTAGTGCGTGTCTCAACCGGTCTTTATGATCTGAGTTTATCCTGATTTGAGCCTGGGCCCCGTGGAAACAATCTAGGCCAAAATTTTACTGGAAAATAAGTCGGACCGTCATTGCCGGACACGTGGGATATACTTTCATGAATAATTTTTGGTTCATTTCTCTCTTTAGAGAGAAACTTTATCACTGCGCGACGCTTCAAATTACTTACATTCACTTTTAGCAACATAGTAAAATTTACAAAACGTTACGAACAAAATTTCGTCGAAGAACTTAAATAAGCAACAGTAATTTGACAAGTAAGCAATTTTCTTGTGCGACGTACATATATAGGATATAAATATACTTGCATAAATCCGCTTTAAATATTTTCCTTAGCGTTAACCAAGCAGTTCAAAATGCGAACAAGATTATCTTTTCGTCTTGTAAGTGCATAAAGTCTTTTTAACATATATTGTGCATTTATATTAAGCATTTTGATGGATCTTCCGATTCACTGGAAAACCTTTGAGTGAATGAGGTTTTAGAAAGTTTTATTCTTAGCTTGATAGCGATAGTTGAGAGACTTCAGAAGTTTTATCATGGAAGAAAATGTAAAATCTATCGGAATTTAAGTGATCGATGATATAAAATTAATGTCTGCACAAAAGGATAATAGTTTTGAAATAAGTTAAATTTTACAACGATAATATTTATTAAATATACACACACATACACACCCACACAAACATATATAATATATATATATATAAATATATATATATATATATATATATATATTTATAAATATATATATATATATATATATTATATATATATATATATATATATATATATATATATATATATATATATATATATATATATATATATATATATATATATATATATATATATATATATAATATATATATATATATATATATATATATATATATATATATATATATATATATATATATATACATATATATATATATATATATATATATATATATATATATATATATATATATATATATATATATTATATATATATATATATATATATATATATATATATATATATATATATATATATATATATATATATATATATATATATAATATATATATATATATATATATATATATATATATATATATATATATATATATATATATATATATATATATATATATATATATATATATATATATATATATATATATATATATATATATATATATATATATATATATATATATATATATATATATATATATATATAATATATATATATATATATATATATATATATATATATATATATATATATATATATATATATATATATATATATATATATTAACGTTTTAAAGTAAGTTGTGGGAACCTAAATGACGATGAACAAGTTGGTCAACCAAAATTCGTGACAATCGACAAATCTTGGCTGCGATACGTGGAATTAAATATATCCACAGCTTCAATCCATCGCATTTTGATTGGGCAATTGAGGCTTAGACAGATTTGCTCACGGTTTATACCACATAAATTGACTGATGACCAAAAATCGCTTCGAATTCAACATTATAACGAGACAAAAAAGGACAAAAACTTCAAGAATTTCATTATAGATGGGGATGAGTATTTTCAATATGATCTAGAAGCCAAGCGCCAAAGCTCTAAACTTTGAATGGAAGCACCCAAGGGAAGAGAATCCGAAAAAAAGCCGTTTGCAGAAGGCAACATTGAAAAAAATTGTTGATTGGTTTCTACGGTTCGAAGGATATAACGTGTACAAGGAATTTTTTCTCACATGATCAAACGGTTAATGCTATGTATTATCTAGGCATTTATCGTCGCGTATTCTTCGGGTGCGGTCACCATATCGTGAAAGCTGGCGACTGTTACACGATTATGCACCATCTCATTCTTTGAGCCTTGTTACCGACTCTGACCAAAAAACAGCATTTAACCATTTACTGTATTCGCCTGATTTGGCTCCGTGCAGCTTCTATTTATTTCAAAAATTACATTTGTCGATGAAAGGAAAGCGTTATGCGGATATTAAAGACATCCAAAAGGCGTTAACCAGGGTAATGAAGGACATCTCAAGAAATGAGCTAAAAAACTCATTTAACATGCTTATTGCGCAAACGCAGCATCGAGTCCAAAGAGGACTATTTTGAACAAAATAAATGAATTTTGTCAAAATAATAAGTTTTAGTTTTCTTACTCAGTATATATCACCACTACACCAAACACTTTATTTTTGCCCTCGACGCGCGTTTCGGTAACCATGTTAGCTTCCTCAGGGGCGACGATTGACTAAAGCTAAATTACAAATCTACCCTATTTATATTTAGGTTGACACCGGAATTACTCAGGCGGAACTAATGGCATAGGCGAGGCCATCAGTTCAGGTCAAGTAACCAGTAGAGGGGACTATAAGGAATGGGCCCTCTGTATATATTTAAACTACTTTTAAATTTTATAGTTTCCATACTATCGTATGCGTTCAACAATCTCCTATCAGATTCCTTTTTAATTAATCTTAGATTATCTAATGTTACAACATGATCAGCTTCAAGGGCATGATCGGTAATGCTAGACTCTTCTGTTCTACTGTATTATAAATGTGCTAAATGTTCTTTAAATCGTGTTTTAATTGACCTTTTAGTTTGCCCAACATTCTTTTTATCGTAATCATTACCACTAATTTCATAAAAAGAGCAATTGGGAATCTTGTCTATTTTATATATTTCTCAAATTGTCTAATGATTTACTTAAGGTGAGGCCTACCTTATTATACACCTTATTGAGTCCCCTGCTATATTTCAGACTATATGGTATGGAGACATACTTGATCTTACTTGCTTCGCGTCTAAAACAGGTGGAATTTTAAAGATTTAACCTGAACTTGTCTATTTATTAACTTGTTTACTCAGTCATCGTCATAACCGTTAATTCTAGTTATGTTCCTCATACGAATTTTTACAGGCAGTGTCCACTGAGGTTTTGAAACTTTCGTTTTAAAAAGAGACACAGAAAATTGAACTATAACAACTTTCTATGTCTTCCGGTATATTGCGTGTTTCGTTTGAAAGGGTCCACACCGCAAATAACTAGAAAAGAAATATCTAAAAAAACCGATCAAGTGCAAGTTGAACTTGCACAATTAGTGTTCCGTACGTTGATTGTTTTTAAAATAAAAATTTTTGTTAGGGTGGCATAAAATGATCAGTGACTTCACAAAACACACCCCAAATGAATTTTCAACAAAGTTTGTTTCCAATCTTTACTGAAAACTGGTGACCTTGAAATTTTGTTTTTTTTATATACCAAATAAATTATTACAAGTATTACATTATATATATATTATATATATATATATATATATATATATATATATATATATATATATATATATATATATTTACTCGTGTTTTTCACAAGCTTTCATTTGACACCACACTCGATGACCTAGTAAAAAAAATTTTTTTTCACTTCCGATTTCACCCCTCAAAACGAACCTCTTAAGTCAAAATTTATGTTACGGTGGTATAAAATGATCAGTGACTTCATAAAACACACCCCAAATGAGTTTTCAACAAAGTTTGTTTCCAATCTTTACTGAAATCTGATGACCTTGAAATTTTTGTTTTTTTTGTATACCATATAAATTATTAAAGGTAATGCACTCGTGATAATTTTCATTCAATCTACACCCCGTGGAGAATATTCCAGAATTTTTTCGAAATTTTTTGATAAGTACTTTTCGAGATAAGGCCCGGGACAGCGATTTTTCGCGAATTTTTAAAAATAATACAAAGAAAAGTGCGCGCAAGTATAATATTATATATATATTTTTTACTCGTGTTTTCACAAGCTTTCATTTGACACCACACTCGATGACCTAGTAAAAAAATTTTTTTTTCACTTCCGACTTCACCCCCCAAAACTAACCCCTTAAGTCAAAATTTAGTTCTCAAAACTACATGGCTCTGATGAGGCCATCAATTCCTATATTATTACCAAATTTCACCTTTCTATGTCAAATAGTTTCCGAGAAAATCGGGTGTGGCAGACAGACAGACAGACAGACAGACAGACACCGAAGTGATCTTATAAGTGTTCCGTACGGAACACTAAAAAGTGTTTTTTTTAAATATATATATATATATATATATATATATATATATATATATATATATATATATATATATATATAGTCTGATCAATGGCTCTTTGCAGTCACGTGATCAACGCGACGTCAAGAATATTTATACGACTCAATCGGCTGTCAATTCAGTGTAGGCGGTCTGAGTTTTAAATAACAATTTCAAAAGTCAAAATAAAATTTAAAATTTTTCCTCCGGTTTGGTAATTAACGAAAACTATAGATATATTAAATGTGTATGATGTGTAAAACATCCTAGTTCTTACTTGTGTATATATATATATATATATATATATATATATATATATATATATATATATATATATATATATATGTATATATATATATATATATATATATATATATATATATATATATATATATATATATATATATATATATATACATATGTAGTCCGATTATAACACAGGGTTTATCAAATGTATCTGTTTCCGAACAATAAATGTGTAATTTTTTTTATACATAAGTCTATTAATCCACTATAAATCTGCGATTAAGAATAAATAAAACAAACTCTTAATGAATACACGATGCACTAAGTATTCGATTGACAAAAACTCTAATTTTTATATAGTAAACAAGATGAAAGTGGAGGTGATAGAGGGAACAAATATAGTTTATTTCAATAACAGCAAAACGCGGATACGAGTATTTTCAAATCCACAATGATTTTTTCTAAAGTTACAGGATATAAGAAATAAAATGTTCTACTCACATTTTAAAAAAATCCAAGGCGACGAACCGACATCATATATGATTTTTCTCAAATATATTATATTACCTCTTCTATTTATCACACGTAGGTATAGGTGATTTTATTGACGCTGTACATATACAGACAGTTCTCAGAAAAAATAATTAAAGAGTTCAGCTATAGAGATGAAATACTAATTACGAAATAATTATGTTTCATTAGCCACTATTCTAATTTAAAAAGAAAATCCCTTAATTAATTTTAGAGCTGTCAAATAATGATTTACACAGGCGGATTTTTAAAGGATCTGTAACTATCGAACGCGTTATATACAAATTATATTAGGTTTTCTAAATGACCATAATGACCAAGAGTATTACCAACAAATCCGAAGGATTACAAAAGTTTAATAATGAATTTGTGTTATTTAGAGTCCGAAGTGAGTCTACTACTAATTAATAGTACCGAATACACCGGTTCATTTTATTTCTTAGCTTGCTACATAAAAAGTGATTTAATTTCCGAGGAAAGATTTTGTAAAATGATTTCGATGTAAAATTAAAATCACTTTAAAAACTCACTAAAGTTAATATACACTGGTGAGCAAAAAAATCGACTCAAACGATTTTACTTCATTTATCACCGATCCTTGAATTTAATTTTCAAACCGCAAAGCTTGAACCGCTTTTTCCGCACACATGCCGCTCCTGGAGCGCTTTAGGGACTTCCCTGTAGCACGTGTGCTAGACCCCAAAAAAAAAACAGCGGTATTATTTTTGGTATCATCAGAATGCTGATTTTCTACTCTTTTCATAATACTAAAAACAATTAGTTTTCCAAATAGTTCTACTGATTAAAATGGTTTTACTCAAAAGAACCGTTTTTGCTCGCTCAGCAACGTACTTGTTGCACACATTCATCCCTATAAAAACACATGCAACTGCATTTTCCTATCATTCCTTTATCGGAACTTCTCTGCTATACCGGCTCACTAATCACGGAAACTGGATACCACCCCGGAAGAAAAGGTAAAAGTCATTGCCCTATTGTAAGAAGGGCATAGCCGACGTTTAGCCGCTGCGCAACTGCACCTGAGTCAGTCAGCTGTCTTCAGAGTCTACAAACGTTATCCAGAGACTGGCGCCTTTACACGAAGACCAGGATCAAGAAGAAAAAGGTGTACCTCGGAACGAGAAGACCGTTAATACAAAATATTGATTTTGGTTTTTATCAATAAATTTAATTGTTAGACTTAAAATTTGTTTAATTTTTTCTTTCTCTTACCACTATTTTCAATCCTTGTTTCCCCTTTCAATTATTTTATTCAGTAAAAAGCATGAGGTCTGCTATGGAATTTGGTATTATTAGAAAGAGAATAGAATGGGCTTTCAAATGATACTAAAATCGGTAAAAATATATGAACACTAAATTCTAAGATCCGTGTTAAATGCAACCAAATAGTTTGAGTCGATTTTTTTGCTCACCAGTGTATAATTCACCAGTTGTGATTATTACTCGTTTCCGAGATGCCTTTTTTTGAGAAAAAGTTAATACAAAAAAAGTCGTTTCTATTGGTGTCATAAACGATAAATACATTGGTATATATTTGTGTGTAAAGAGGGTTAAATATCAATGGTTTCTAAGATAACTACTTCTAAAAATTTGCCAATTTATTACCTTTAATCGACAATAGATCAAAAACAAAATATTTTGTTGACATAATTCCAATATTCTCCCCAATGAAGTAATCCAAATTATTTAAGTAGCTAGTTTTAAATTGCGTAAATTAAACTTACTCTTATATTTGAGCACCCATTGCATTAAAACAGTTAAATTCAGAAAGTTGGTAATATTACTATCTATAATTAGTCTTTTTTCATCCAACTCATTCTACAGAAAATAGTCTATCTCTAACTAATTGGGAAGAAACGAGTGGGTAAATAAACAATAAATTTAGAAATTGACTCTCCTTAAGCCCTTTCTGATTCTGACGATTTTTATAAATGACTATGATTCCATATAACAAAAAAAATAAAATTGGTAACATATTTTAGGTACTTGGTAAATTTAGTGATTGATGGAAAACATGGAGGAAAGCGAGTAAATGCCGTATGTAATTATTACCCACATGTAAGTGTTCCTGTTGTCTCGATATATTAAAAAAAATAGTTAACTGCAAATTGAACTACCGCAATTGGTGTTTCGTACCGTGATTACCTTTAAAATAAAAATTAACGACCTAATAGCCAATAAATGACCTAGCTCAATATAGAATCTAGTAGTAAAAGTATATTTACTACCTAATATTTATTTAATTATAAACAAATAAAATAAAATAATTTTGTCTCCGGTACCTATCCGTTAGTCACCCGTTATCATGATATTACTGATGGCATCGAATACGTATTGATATGTCGTAGCTCTTAGTCCCGGTTGCATTCCCAACTTTCCGAACCTTCACAATTCTGTCATGCCACATAGTTTTTTTTTAACTAGAAAAATTATCAAACGTAATTCACTTGTGATAATTTTCGCTAAATCTACACTTTATTTAGATTACTACAGAATTTTTTTGATCAGTACTTTTCGAGATAGGGTGGGGGGACAGAGATTTTTGGCCATTTTTTAAAAATAATACAAAGAAAAGTGTGCGCAAGTATTACATCATATATATTTTTTGAACTCGTGTTTTCACAAGCTTTTATTTGACACCCCAGTGGATGACTTGGTAATTGGTCAAAATTTAACTTTCAAAACTAAGCAGCTCTGATAGGCTTTCAATTCCTATATTTGTGCCAAATTTCAACGTTCTATGTCTAACAGTGTCGAAGAAAAGTGTGACAAATGAACAGACTGACGGACCCCGAAGTGATCCCATAAGTGTTCAGTACGGAACACTAAAAATGGATTTGAGTGGTTTATTTGTATTCCGCCACCCGAAAAACTGTAAAATTACGAAAATACTATAATTACTGTTGTATTATTAGTTGTAAAATATATACATTTTTTCCAGTTGTAAACTTGTAGTTATTATTAACTAGGGGCGGACTTTTTAATTTAGTAATTCAGTTAATTTTTGATGCCTTAAAACTATAAAAGAATTAATAAAAATAGCACGAGAATTAATATATAACCAAAATGGAAGCTCAGACGTACACAAAATAGGATTACTAGCTTTCTATCTTTATATTTTCGCCGCCATATTCACATGCTTATTTGGATTTGCCTATACAGTATCTGCATGTTCTCTTTTTCTTTATCATTTCAGAAATAGGTAAGGAACATTTATTTTTGGCATTAATAAGGGAGGTCAATTTCTAGCTTAGATTAGCCATTCGGTTCTTCCCAGCTGGTTGGTGAAAAAAAAAAAACTAATTATAGATAGGAACATTAGTCATTTTTTTTTAACTCGACTGTTTTCATGAGGAAGTTGTTCAAAATGTCGAACAACAGCTACCTAATTAAGTAAAACTTGAAAATAGCAGTTGAAATATATTTGACTGATTGATAGCAGATTAGAAATTAACAAAAATAATATTGTTCTTAGACCCATTTGTAAATGTTACTATAAAAAATCGAATGAAAATAAAAAAAATTGGCTGCCAGTCAAAAGCCAATATGCCATAAACTAGTAACATAGATAATGCTATATTAACGTTGTTTTATTTGCCCATTTAAAATAGAACAGTATCACAACGTCGTGAAATTGGAAATGACTGTCATAATATTTTTCTCTTTGTGAAGTGCATTTCCTTCAAATGTGTACTAAATTTTGTTACGCTACCTAAAACCGTTTTATTAGGGTGCTGTGACTAGGATATCTCAATAGGCACTCGGTATATATACCTACATAGTTTTAGGCTTGAAAGTGCTCGTAATTGACTTCAGTGACTTGTGAAATATAAGCATTTTTAGAAGAGTCATTTAAAGCATTGATTAAAACTATTAAAGGGGCACTTAAATAATCGTTAAATTGTGAAATTCCATATTAGATAATGCCTTTCGATAACTGTTAGCTAGATTCGTCAACTGTTACAATAAAAATAAATTTTCATTTCCTTCTATTTAATTTAAATTTTTATTTAGATGAGGAAGCATATCTTATTTTTCAACATTATAAACATCATTAAATATTATATGCTTGACATTTCAAAATTTTACTCATTAAAGATACGTCTACTATATATTAAGATATAAAAGTATATTAAACTACACGGTCAATTTAACCTTAATGACTTTTGGGTGCTAAACTCAGATAAGTGCATAAAAGTACGTCAATCGAAACGACAGCACACTCCTGATAAATAATTACGTACACTCGCAGTTGACTTTAATTTGAAATATCTGTCAGCAACGCGTGATACATAGTTTTGCACCTTTTTTTTGCTTTCTGTCTAGCCTTTGTTTTTTACAAGACAGTGATACCGCTAAATTTTATAAATCATAATAATAATTTTGTAGGTATTAATATAGCAGCGTGAGATGTCTCTCATACTTATCTTGAATACTAATTGACCGAGAAAACTTAATTTACAGCAAAAGTAATACCATAGTAAACATAAAACAAAGTAGCGAGGCTCAAGAAATTGTTTAGGTTCTGTTTTTTATCATGCATGTGCCAGCGCAGTCGCGGGTTGTGTCTACATTTCGATTTCAAGGAGAATCTTTTTATAACGTGTTCCGATATTAATTTTTATAAATTTTCCAATAAGTTTGACGTTATAATTAAAAATAACTATAAAAAAAAGTCAAGAGGAAGTTTGTTTGTTGTTATGTTAGTAGTATGTAGTATCTCCAACGGAGTTAGTTTTTTTTAGATTTCCCAAAGATCCTAAAAGGTAATTTATTCATAATTCTTTATTTCTATTATGCAACATATTATATAAAGATTATGCTAATTATGTTTTCATATTAGAGATACATTTTATTTCTAGAACAGTTGATGTTTATTATTGTTAAGTATTGGTTTATGTTATTCCATTTTTTTTTCTGAAGTCAGGGCAGAATTCAGGTTATCAACATGTAAAATTTACACATTCTTGTCCTAACTTTTCCGAAATCTTTCATAATAAAATTGTTTGTGAGAGTTAAGTTATATTATTTGCTAAAATTCGCTAACCAAACATTCTCCAGCACGAATGAGTTTAAATAAATCATTGCATGAATTTAATTTTTTTATATAAGTAGTATATAAGCACGAAAAGTGATTAGTTGTATGAAAATTATTATATTAGATTTAGCTAATGATAAAATGGAGCAAAAAGTGTGTTCACTTCATTTTTAAGTTCAAAAGAAAGACGATCTCATCTTAAAATGATAATTATAATTACTATTAATCTCTCCAAATTACAGCATGATTGTTGACATTATACGCGCGAAGCTTTAGGTGTGCAGAGATATATTATCAAAATGAACATTCCCCCCCGGAAAAGATCTCTTATAGGTGAGAAATATAAATTCAACAATGAAATATTTAAAAACACAGAGGATGCTGGAATCAACTGAAATGAGAATACTTAGGAGATGTACACACACAGCAATGAGGGATAGAGAAAGGAGTGAAAACATAAGACGCACATGTACTATAGAAAATATTAATCAGTGGATAAGAGGAAGTAAAGTCGAATGGGATCAACATATAGGAAGAATGGCAAACAACAGGTTAGTACGGATAGCAAGAGACAAGTCACCGAATGAAAGAAGATCAATGGGACGTAATAATACAGCAGCGTGAGATGTCTCTCACACTTATCTTGAATACCAATTCACTGAGAAAACTTAATTTATAGCAAAAGTTAGCAAGTTAATTTATAGCAAAAATACATTTAACACGTAGGATGAACAGTTTTTGGTCTGACATATAGATGTCGCCCTTTTCAAAAAATCCGAGTTTTAGAAAATACTAACTTTGAAACGATACGTGTCAAAATCTCATTACATTTCGAAAATTAGTTTACAAGTTACAGTGGTTTTATTGACGCTACTTTTGATATTTTCAAAACTCTCACTCACTCAGTGGAAAAATCGAATTTCGTGGGTTGATTAAACACTGTTTTTTGATGGGAAAAAATACCGGCTAAGCAAAGCAATGGCTTGATAACTGTTACGGGGACTCTGCCCCTGGAAAATCACTTATCATTTACTGGTATGCTGAATTTAAACGCGATCGTACAGACACAAATAATGCTGAACACTCTGGATGCCCAAATGAGGTGGTTATAACGAAAAACATAAAAAAATTGTTTTGGATGACCGTAAAGTGAAATTGTCTGAGACAGCCCACAGCCTGAAGATATTAAAAGTACGTGTTGGTCATATTTTGCATGAATATTTGGGCATGAGAAAGCTCTGTTCGAAATGGGTACCACGTTTGCGCACAATGGACCAAAAACAACAACAACGTGTTGGTGATTCTGAAAGCTGTTTGGACCTGTTTAAGCGCAATAAAAAGGATTTTTTCATGCGATATGTGACAAGGGATGAAACATGTATTCATCACTATACACCAGAATCAAATCGGCAGTCAGCGGAGTGGACAGCAGCCGGTGAAAGCCGCTCGAAGCGACCAAAGACACAACAGTCGGCTGGGAAGGTTTTGGCCTCTGTATTTTGAAATGCGTATGGAATAGTTTTCATCGACAATGCTGAGAAGGGAAAAACCATCAATAGTGAATATTATATAAAGTTATTGGGGCGTTTGAAGGCAGAAATCGCAAAGAAACGGCCCTCAATGATCAAGAAAAAAGTGCTCTTTCATTAAGACAATGCACCGTGTCACAAGTCAATGGTTACGATGGCAAAATTGCATGAATTGAAGTTCAAATTGCTTCCTAATGCACCGTATTTTCTAGATTTGGCCCCCAGCGACTATTATCTATTCGCAGATCTCAAAAAAATGTTCGCGGGAAAGAGATTTGGCTCCAATGGCTCCATCGGCGAAACTGAGGCCTATTTTGAAGGTAAAGACAAATCCTTCTACAAGAAAGGTATAGGAATATTAGAAAAGCGTTGGACTGATTGTATAGCTCTTGAAGGAGACTATGTTGATGAATAAAGTCGAATTTTGCATAAAAAATGTGTTAGCTATACCAAAGGCTTGTCAGCCTACGTGTTAATCTGAAATATAGTGCAACGCGTGATAGATAGTTAAGCAGCCTTGTTTTTTGCTTTCTGTCTAGCTTTTCTTTTTTGCAAGACTATTAGTGATACCGCTAAATTTTATAAATTATATAGGGTGTGTGAATTAATTTTGAGGGATTTTTCGATAAAAATATCGCTTTATTGTAAAAAAAATGGTGACAAATTGATTATTCAAAGTATTGTCCATCGCTGGCCACTACTTTTTTCGATCTTTATGATAGCATATGAATACAACCTTGAAAGAACGACTCATCTTTTGAGTCTATCCACGAATTGGCTCATTTTTTGGTATCCTCATGGAGGCGCTGTTCAGACGGCCTGTGTACAATCGATCGGAACAAGTGATACATCCAAGCTCTTCTAGTGTTTCCTTGACGGGTTTTGTAATATGTGGCCGAGTGTTGTCACGTTGAAACATCATTTTGTCATGTCTTTTGGTATATTGCGTTCGTTTTTCCTTCAAAGCTCGGCTCAACTCAATTGTTGTCGATAATGTTCCCCAGTAATAGTTTCGTTGGGTTGGAGCAGCTCGTAATATACTACACCTAGCTGATCCCAACAGATACAAAACATAAGCTTTGAGCCATTAATATTCAGCTTTGGCGAGAATGTTGAGGGTTCACCGGGCTTGACCCATGATTTTGTGAGCTTTGGATTATCGCAGTGTATCCATTTGTCATCACTAGTTACAATACAATGCAAAACCTTTCCGATTGTGCCGTTGAAGTAGTTATTCACAGGTGAAAAACCGCCTTTCAACGTCTCTCGGTACGGCACCCAATTTAAGGTTTGAATCATTTCCCGTGCATTTAAGTGCTTAGAATTGGTTGTTCGATCAACTCCTAATGATTCTACAAGTATTTTTTCCATTTGACATGGGTTTTCATGGAGTAAGGCCTCCAATTCTTCATCTTTAAATTTTTTCGGCTGGCCTGGATGTTTGTCTTCCGTGTCGAAATCGATGAAATATAATCACCATAAGTTTCTGACAGCAATCGATGACTTTCAGCAGTTATTTTCTTCCAATTAAACAAGAAAAGTAACGCTTCCGCAAATGGTGTTTTGTTGGCTCGTAATTCGACATATTTATTCAATGCTCAAAAGAAGATGTTGTTTACACTTCGGCAAAATAACATATACTAAAAATTTAAGTCCAATGATGGTGCTTCACCATGAATATAGCAACAGTATGGCCCGATGCGATATAATACAAGTTACGCCCTTCTTAGAAATCCCTCAAAATTAATTCACACTACTTATAATAATTTTACAGGTAATAATACAGCAGCATGAAACTTATCTTGAATAACAATTGACTGAGAAAATTTAATTTAGAACAAAAGTGATACAAGTGAGGTAAAAGCTAATATTAAAAAAAAAAATAAGAATTTCATAAAAAACATTATTCACTGAAAAGAACTTGCATGATTAGATGACTTATAGACAGAACTTTGAACTCTAAATCTCATAAGGCATTAACTATAGTATGTGTGTCAATTATAACATTTTCTTGTTTGAAAGTTTACGATTACCGCCAATAAAATCACAATAAAACTAACATTTTTTTAACATTATTTTACACAAAAGATTCACACTTTAGTCAAAATCCCAAAAAGTTAGGTAAGTAAGATTTAAGAAAAAGCCACGAGAAAAGACATATATTAAAAATAATTATTACTTTTTAATAAAAATTCATAAGGGAGCCGTGATTAATGTCAGATAAGAATGACGTACACATATATATCCAGCTCGCTCAAAGCTTCTCCTTCTACTGGCTCTGTATTATTACTTATCACGCTAATCTGGCTCATCGTCTATGGAAATTAACATCAACTACTAAAAATAAGCAAAGTTCATATTTCAGAAGTGACCAACTGTTCTCATGTTTGTCAATCTCTTTCGGGACGGATTTCGCCGTATCAAAGCTCATTAGCCGAGCTAGAACCGACAAATGAGACAACAAAACTTGCAGTAACTGTCGTAGTACAAGCGTAAAATCGCGGTAAGATATAACAAATATGGTATCTTCGACTGGTGAAAGCGTAAAATTTAAAAGCATACCTTCCCTCCGCCTGGGGCTTTTAAGGCTACAGACTGATAAAGGATTGTCCAGCTAGGCTGGCAACAATTACCGTCAGGTAGCGCGATTGTCAGGGCTCTACTCTATGTATATAAAAATCAGCATCAACTACTAAAAATGATCAAAGTCCATATTTCGGCAGTATTGCGATAAGTACTGCAAGTTTTATTATCTTGCTTGTCGATCCTAGGTTGGCTGATGAGCAGTGATACGGTAAACCAGCCAGAGATAAATTTTGATGTATCTTACCGCGATAATTGTCTATGGGATACGAGTATTTTCAAAATGTTATAATTTACATCAGAGCAGATGTACTGTTTGTGTAATTCTAATGTAAATTTATTTGATTGACATATTCAAATAAATTTACATTGGAATTAAACAAACAGTACATTGCATGTTAAAGATTCATAAATAAAATGAAGACATAAAAATGACTGCATGTAGGTTGTCAAAAACTACTTTTTATGCAACTCTAATATCAAAAATATTATAATTTTCGTTATAAATTTATTACTGTTTCTGTTTCATATGATTTTAACAATACAGAAGACATAAATTCAATTCCTGTCACTCGGCTGTATTGTATTGTCCCGAATAAAATATAAAACTGTTATTTTATAAATGAATGTTTCACTGTTTTGTTTTCCCTAGTCGGTTGCATTTATAAGTGTATGGATATTTTTGCGAAACGTTTGCTATGTTACTGTTGGGATTAACCATTTTGAATAAAATACCAACGGACGTTTTGTCTGCAGTGATTTATTCGGAAATATACATAAAAAATTTAAAAGCCTTTAGAATAAAGAGAATCCGCATTAAAATTACTACGTTTTTCAGAGTAAGGATAAACTTTTAATGGATATTTGCTATTACACGACAGTAGGTAAGAAGTATAATGGCATATTATATTAAAACCTAACACCATAATAATAATACAATAAAAATGGTATCCATCTTGCTCCGTGATTAATATACTCATTCTATATTACGATAAAGGGTCTAGCCCGTACTAAAATCGGCCCTTAGAACAAATACAATGTTAAGTATATACATCAACTAGGTATTGTTGAGAAAAGCCTATCTTGAAATTTTCAGACCTTCAACTCACTCCTGTCAGCCATAATCTCAAAATTAGTGCTTTTTTTTATTTGTCTCTGTACATCTTTTGGCCGTTTGACTCAAAACTTGAGGATTTAGTAGGTAATAGTTAGTACTCTAACTTTTTTTGCCGCGAAATTCAAAAAAAAATAAAAAATGTTCAAAAAATTAAAAATTTTGATAGAAAAATCCATATATATCGAAATGTATATACCGTGTAGGTACAAAACTCACACAATATATGCAGATATATATCACAAATTGACTGTCAAATTTCAGAACGATCGGACTACGGGCCGCAAAGTTATGCCCAAAATACCAACGAACCAACCTAAAAACCCTCATTTTTCGGCTGTCTAAGTATAATTCTGTTTAATTCTATCAAATTTGTCATTTTCTCAGCTGCAATTGATATGAAAATTGAAATTTGAAGATTTTTTTACGGTATCAAATACATAAAATCAACATTTCCCCCATATATACTCAATATATAATGCATTAAATAAATAAATATACCTAATTATATAGTAATTTTTTTTTTCCTCCATTTTTTTTTAAGCATATATTTATGCAAGTGCGTATATGCGTAGGCGTGGATAAACAAAATTTTAATAAGAAAAACAATGCTCAAATAATAAGATTCGTCATATCAATTCAAAACACTTGCCGGATATATCTAATTATATAGTAATAACTTTTTTCCATTTTTTTTAAGCATATATTTATGTATGCAAGTGCGTATGTGCGTGTGTGTGGATAAACAAAATTTTAATAAGAAAAACAATGCTCAAATAATCAGATTTGTCATATCAATTCAAAACATTTATTAAAATTAACTCTAATTTATGGAAAGTACTCTTAGAAATTCCTTTCGGGAGAGTTTTTTTACTGTTATAAAGAAAACCAAGGTCGTTCGGTTTACACGAAGTTCACAAAACTACTATGAACCTTCATATTGATGTAGAAGAATTTGAAATACGCGCCTAAAGCTGGACGCTCGACCCCAGCGTCAATGCTCAGAAGCTGGACGCTGACCAGCTTCTAAACGTATAATAAAACAGTGAGCGTCAACAGAGCGTCAATGGCATTTTTAAATATTTATTAATTATTGCAAGTTGGAATTAATTTATTTTAACTGAATTACATCAAGTTAATGTATTGCAGGGACGAGCAGATGATTTTGTAATAAGTTATAATTTATATAATTAATAATGGGTTAAATTCGTGTTGAGCGTCAAAGCGTCAGCTGAAAAGGCACTTTAATATAACCTACTATATATATATATATATATATATATATATATATATATATATATATATATATATATATATATATATGCAATCATGCAATCATTCGATATTGCTGTGATTGTGCTAATGGTCTGCGAACTATTGGCTGATGTTCTCATATAGCAGCCACTGTTTATTTATCTCATGGAAGGTGCAAAGACAAAATAATCAAACCCCAACAAATATTAACTGATATATTTCGACATGATGAGACTGAAGTTGCGATAAATGACGACAGTCATTAAGATTAAATAAATATTAGAATATTTGATGGGATGGTCCGGCAAATACAAAGAACACTTTGGGAATTCCTGAAGTGCGGATCTTTCGATTCGCCTTTAGTTGCTTCACCAACGCCATCTAGGCCTTCGGGCGGGAAGCTCGGGAAGGTGCGCTTCTGCAATTAAGTGTCAGTCTTGCTGGCCGCTTTGTTTGGAAAGATTTTAAATAAATAAAAATTGTGTTCTTTGTATTTGCTGGACCCAACTAATGAGCCGTGATACGGCGAAACGCGTCTTGGGATGGTCCGGCAAATACAAAGAACACTGTGGGAACTCCTGAAGTGCGGATCTTTCGATTCGCCTTTAGTTGCTTCACCAACCCCAATTACGATATTTGTAAGAAAAAAGTTAAAAAATATTACTAAGTATACTACTTTTATAAAAGCTTATTTTTTCAGCATGATTTTTTGAAGGTAAAATTTTTTTCTTGATATTACAAAAAATTATTACTGATCCTGCGTTAATAAATGTTTTGAATTGATATGACGAATCTTATTATTTGAGCATTGTTTTTCTTATTAAAATTTTGTTTATCCACACACACGCATATACGCACTTGCACAAATATATGCTTAAAAAAATGGAAAATAAGTTATTATTATATAATTAGGTATATTTATTTATTGAGTATATATGGGGAAATGTTGATTTTATGTATTTTTCACCGTAAAAAGTCATTAAATTTCAGTTTTCATATCAATTGAAGCTGAGAAAATGACAAACTTGATAGAATTAAAGAGAATTATACTCAGACAGTCGAAAAATAAGGGTTTTTAGGTTGGTTAGAGTACTAACTATTATCTACTACCTCCTAAAATTTCGAGTCTATCGGTGAAAAGCTGTAGGAGTACGAGACAAATAAAAAAAAACTAATTTTGAGGTTATGACTGAGAGGAGTGAGTTGGAGGTCTAAAAATGTCAGGATAGGCTTTTCTCAACAATGCCTACAAAATGTATATACTTACACTGCATTTGTTTTAAGGCCGATTTTAGTAGCTTATCCGGCTAGACCGTTTAATATTGGTAAACAAGATATGATTATTTCGGATAAAAAAAAAAACTTATTATTTAAAGATATTTTTTTGTTTGCAAATTTAATAGGATTAGTACTATGTCAAAGATAATGAGGGTTTAAAACGTGGTCATCGGGTAGGAGTTGCCATGGCACAATATCAAAATCACTTTCAGACATAATAAAGGTCTTACAAAATTGCAACCGACAGTTTAACAGGTTTAATATAAGACGTTTCCCCGTTGGCTATGCTACAGCCGGGTTGAGATTATGCCAGAGTTATAGGGCTATACTATATTTGCACTGAAATAAGAAATTTTAATTTTCTCTTAAAAATAATATTTTTGGCTAACATCAAGTTAAAATATTCTAAAAGTAAGACAGAAATGCGTGGTACAAATTATTTTGCGGAAATGACAAGTCATTTAGGAAATTCTCTCGAGTCATTAGAGGTTTCCTTTCCGCAAAAGTTTCACTTCGAAGTTTACGAGCCGCCATTTTGCCTCGGGTTTAAATCTCAGCTGATGTTCGTACTTCCGATAGGTCTCGGCTTTTGGAGACAAAGAGCTTCGTTTTGTGGGGTTAATATTGCAGAAAACTCGGCCTCGATGTCTTTGTGTCTTACAGTAAGTTTTTTGAATGAACAAAATAAAAAAAAACTTCGATTTTTATGAATGTGCCGTGATTCCTGAAAAGTATTTTAATAACTTTATTTTCTTTACCATCTAGAAACGTGTTTAATAATATTAATTCAAACAAATAAGCTATAGGTGAAATGGTTTTATTTATGCCCAGATAATACTGCTGTAGTGGGTAAGGTGACTGCCTTCTACGCCAGAGACTCAGTTCCAATCTTGGCTTGGAAACTAATAAATTTAAAAAAAAAAGAAACTTTACAACATGACAGGAGCGTCTCTCGAGAAGGCAATGGCAATGTAGTATCACGCCTAGTAAAGCCCTCTATCTTTAGCCGTTCGGATCCGGCATTAAACTGTAGGTGGCCTTTGTCTATGGAACAATTAAAAACGCACCAACCATAGGCAAAGGCGAGAGTGTCCCCTACGTCCTGATCGGATAAGGCACTGCAAGAAGAATACTGTTTAACAAATAAATTCTGTAAAAACGACAGTAAAATTGTTACAAAATAAATATCAGTTAATAATTTATATTTACAAACATTTATAGCAATTGTTAAAAAAAACAATATTTTTTTAAAATAAATTTTAGGCTTATACTGTCGCTATATCATTATACTACGAACTGTTTATTCCATAAAAAAAAACTAAAAAATATTGTTTGACATTATTGAAGTATTACAGTTTTACATATAATGCTCCACTAGCCCAAAATGGTTGCAATATTGTGGAAAATAATCTACAAAGTTGTAGAAAACTGCAAATAAATACCAGGTCTACAAGTATAAAATGCGGATTTAAGACAACAGATGGTGCACCAATGCAGTTTGTGCTGTAAAGATTTGACACTGCGCCATTTTGTTGTGTCATCAACAAGTGTCAGACGCGCACGAGTGATAAATTGGAAAAGTGTGTGCATAGTGTTGTGTTCAATATGTCGAGATTTATACCGAACAAAGAGCATTCGCGGACAGCATTAATTTTTTGTTTTCATTTGAAGAAAAGTGCTGTTGAATCATACCGATTACTTCGAGAAGCTTATGGTGAACATGCTCCATCGCCAAAAAAATACGAAGATGTGGAATTGCAAGCATTGTTGGACGAAGATGATTCGCAAACACAAAAATAACTCGCCGAGCAATTGGGCGTTAGTCAACAAGCTGTTTCAAATCGGCTACGAGAGTTGGGAAAAATTCACAAGACCGGTAGAAGGGTACCACATGAGTTGAACGACAGGCAAATGGAAAAGCGCAAAAACACGTGGGACGTTTGGCTCGCTCGATACAAAAGGAGGTCGTTCTTGCATCGTGTAGTTACAGGGGATGAAAAGTGGATTTATTTTGAGAATTCCAAGCGCAAAAAAATCATGGGTAGACCTAGGCGCACCATCCACATCGACCGCAAGACCGAATCGCTTTAGCAGAAAGACGATGATCTGTGTTTGGTGGGAACGGAGGGGTGTGGTCTATTATGAGCTGTTAAAACCTGGGGAAACGGTTAATACTAAACGTTACCAACAACAATTGACCGATTTGAATCGTTCGCTGCTTGAAAAAAGGCCAGATTACCGAAAGAGGCAATACAAAGTCATTTTTCTTCATGACAATGCTCCATCACATACGGCAAAACCAGTTCGCGACACGTTGGAAGCACTCAGCGGGGAAGTTCTACCCCATGCGGCTTACTCACCAGACTTGGCTCCTTCCGATTACCACTTGTTTGCATCGCTGCCTTTGGTTCGTACGAAGATGTGAAAAAATGGCTCGATGAATAGTTCGCAGCAAAAGGGGAAGATTTTTACTGGCGTGGTATTCACAAATTGACCGAAAGATGGGAAAAAATGTATAACAAGCGATGGAGCTTATTTTGAATAAAGCACTTTTTATCATTCTTCCAAATTTATCATGTTTTTTTTTAGAAAAAAAAAATCGCATTTCATACACCTGGTATAAACATTTATAGCAAAAAGATATATAAAGTGAAGTAATTTAGTTTATAACAAAAAGAAAATAAAGATATAATTTAGTGTACTTTTTCCTTAAACAGTTTCTAATTGCCACTCTAAACCTCGCGATTTGTAGCAAAAATATCGACAATTGTACTAAAATTGTCTACCTACTTGTAAAAACTTATTTTAATACAGAAATTTTTGTGACTTCTAAGTATAACCTGAGGAGACAGAATTAGAGGGTTAGAAAGCATAGAATGAGTAGAATGAAAATAAAATTTCATAATTTTATTGCTTTATAAATATATTCTTATTACAATAATAATTTATGATAGAAAATATAGCTAGCATTACAAGAGAACAAACACATAAAACGTCGCCGCAGAACGAAGCCGACTGGCTACTGCCGGCACGTTAAAAGGTGCCTTGTCGAGTTTCTCGGATGCAGCGTATCCGAGGCTTTGGCTAACAGAAATTGTATGTAGCCATAAGAGGGAAAAATATGCTCAGCATATCTAAGAAAGTCGACGAGGTACATTTTAACGTGCCGGCGGTAGCCAGTCGGCTTAGTTTTACGGCGACCATTTGTTTCATCTGTTTGTCTTTCGGTAACTCTAGCTATATTTTGTGTGCTTATGACTTTGAAATGTATTTTCTGTATCTCTAATTTACAAATATAGTTTTTTTACACGTAAGGCGTAAGAGCTATTTTGTTTTTTTTATAAAAATTAAAATTATTAAAAGCATTTCAACTATACTCTAAACAGTAAAAAGAGCCTTCAAGTTCAGATAAAGCATCATCAGTTACTTTCTTTAGACAGTTCATAATGTTTTTCCACTCTTCCCATACTCAAGTTACTTTAGGCATTCGTCAATTTTTGCTTTTCTCTGTGTCTTTTTTCATTCAATTCGCAAGGGATTCCACTGATTGGCCATTGCTAGTCAGCAAAATAGAATTTCCTTTCCATGTTAAATTACCTTTTAGTCTACCTTTCGTAGTACACTCTAAGCTGAATCCGAATGATAAAATCCTAGGTAAACCCGCTAAACTTTAATCAGAAAATCTTTTATCTTTTTTCTAGACTTTTATTCCTTTTTTTACGACATAACATTGAACAAATTACGTCCCATCTCATGTAAGCGAGTCGACTTTTCAAATTGACTGATTTACCACTGATTTTACAAAGTTTTCCTGGTTAGAAAATCCTCCTATTAAACTTTAAATTGAAAAAAAAACTAAAGAAACAATTAAAAAGAGCTTCGGTGGAGATTACCATTTGAAAAGTGTTATGCAGAGGAATTGTTTATTTAACGTTATAGCGTGGTTTAATCTTAAAATACGAGAAATATGTACAAGATTAGTTTTACTGCATGAACTGAAGTGATTAACTTTAAACGGTTGTTTTATGAAGCTAACTTTTTATTTTTGCGCAATATTCTAGTTATATTGGAAATAGCTGTAATATTTTATATATATTTTAAATGTTCTAGTAATACGACATACTTTAAAATACAGTTTTTGCATGTAAAAAGTAGAATTATAAACAATAAAAACTCAGATGCTGCATAAACATTATTCTCGCCAGCATCAATTTTCAAATTTCACCGGCGTGGACATTGCTTATTTCATTAGGTCAATTATGTCATTTTCAATTCTTTTGATTCTCAAGTACACCTACAATAGCAGTGGTATAATACGACGGTCATTCAATAAGTAAACAGACAATTGGTCTCAGCTTAAACCCATTTAACGAAACCGCTCCATACTTCTAGAAGTGCAAGTTGGCAACCTTGTGATGAGTTTTAATCAGCTGTTCGATATCGTAATGTAAACATAATCTCAAAATATCCAATTTATCAGGGCGAGTCCACTGGAAGAGTGCACTTTAGAAGAGCAGCGTTCTGTCATCGGATTTTTTGTAGCAGAAGCTGTTAAGCCAAGTGAAATACATTCTAGAATGTTATCACAATACGGACAAAGTTACATGAACCGTTAGATCGTTTACAAGTGGATAGATCGGTTCAAAAGTAGCCGAACAAGATTGTGTGACGAGGAGCGAAGTGGACGTCCAGTCGAAGTTTCCGGTCCCTCGTTGGAATCGAGGATTGATGGATTTATTCGTGATAACAGAAGAACTAATGTTGAAAATATAGCTCGGAGCGTTGGAACTGTTTACAATATTATTCAGAACCATTTACAGTACCGAAAAATGTGTGCCAGATGGGTTCCCAGGCAGTTTACAGAAGCTCATAAAGGATCGAGACTTAAGAACTAAGTTGGGAGATCTCGTCTCATTCCGTATACAGCCCAGACCTGGCCTCGTGTGATTTTTACCTGTTCGGACCTCTCAAAAATGCCCTACGTGGAAAGAGGTTCACCGACAATAAAGAAGTGAAGGAAAAAGTGACTTCGATGTCAACCGAAAGAATTATCTCCCACAGGAATCAAGAAGCTAGCAGAAAGGTGGGACAAGTGTATTAACGTGGGGGGGATTATGTCAAAAAGAAGGCGGAATTTTATCGCAATCTAATAAACCGTTCTTAAGCTAGAGCTACTTGTCTCTTTACTTATTCAATGACCCTTGTACTACCCTGTTTATTAAAAATTATTACGTTACCTTCCTAAGGTATTTCTTACGAGAAGACAGAGAGAGCATTATGTTAGCGAAAGACGCGAAATAATTTGGTTTTCAAAGTATAATCAGTGTGACAACGTAGCTTTTCGCTTCCTTCCCGCCGCACGCAATCACGTGTTTTTGGATTGCATATATTAGTCCGGGAGCTCAGTACCAAAATGCTCGAAGTGTGGCAGATAATAGTATCACTTTGTTAATTATGCCTCCCTTAGTCTCTCCAGGTAGTTTAAAAGCCTCAACTCTGGTTCCTGTTCCTGGAAATACGCTTTAAAGCTGCAAGAAAAAAGTTGGTGCACGAACCCAACGCTGAGTGGCAGATATTTTGGGTATAGCTTCATTTCTGTGAAATATGACTGAAAAATGAATACCTGTCATGGATATTGGGTCAATCCAAAGTTCTAACGGTCCAAAGTTGCAGAAAAATGGACCCACCTGAACCCATAGAAGCGAATGTAATTTGTTTTAGTGTGTTCGTTGAGGTTTGTAGATACTAAAAATAACATTATCTGTTATAGAGTCTGGTTCTTTATTAAAATGCGTGAACCTGTTCTACGTATGCGCCCATTCTGTAATTTGTTTTTCTCTCAAATACTATACACATGCGCCAGTGTCTCGAGAGACGCTCACATCACCATTGAAACAGTTACAAGCAGATTAACATATTTATTTAATTTGCAGTGCAATTTCGCTTTATATATATTTTTTTAAATTTAACCTTTAAATTTTGTTATATTTCTTACTTAAAATTTATATTCAAAAGCCTCAAAACCCCTTTTAATATGTAATTACGAAAATTAAAAAAAGTAAGATAGTACATATGAAATTTTGGATTTTTAACATGACAGACAATAAGAGTAATATAAAAAACCTCAAGAATTAAAATTTTAAACATTTAAAACGTACAATAATTTTTGCCGCATTCGATTAACAACAATGACCGAATACTTCATCAGCCACCCGGGGTTTCACTGTGTTCTTTTTAAACTTTGAGTGTTGCGGCTACACTCTAGTGTACGTTTATGTGTTTTTGGGTCGCAGAATCCGATCTGCATTTAGTTTTTTGAAAAAAGAACCTATTAATTATTATTAACAATTTTTTAAACAATTGTCTAAAAAAAAATAATTTGATATAATTTATTCTTATAATAACGAAATTTAAACTATAACAAATAGGTGCTGTTATTGCACTCTACCGGCGACTTACTAAGTCATTCAAGCAGAGCTGCCAACACGGCTGGCAATTTATTTGAATGACTTAGTAAGTCGCCGGTAGAGTGCAGTAAAAGCACCTATTTGTTATAGTTTTCCGTTAGTTTCTTGGATAAAGGACTAAAAGTGTGTTCTCGTATTTGCTGAACCTAGCCCAGCTGATGAGCCGTGATACGGCGAAACGCGTCCTGGGATGGTTCAACAAATGGAAGAACACAACACTTTGGTAACTTCTAAAAATTACGATTTTTTTCGTTTATTTTTAATTGTATACCAATGCGCCAACGAAATTTAAAAGTTTAATAAGCGCTCCATCCAAATTTTTTTTAGACATATTTCGACCCACTGAATCTATTTTGGCAAAAACTTAACCTTTTTATTGTTACAAATAATTTATTATAAACAATTATGCTAATAAACAGAATTTCCTAGAATTTATCTCCATAACAACAAAATCTAAGCTTTTTACGAGGTCTACCCAAGATTTTTAGATGACTTTTGTCCTGCTGTCTGAATTTCTAATCCATTTTTCCAATTTAATTAATTAAAAATTAAGAGCTAATAAGTTTACTTATATGCAATTAAATAAAAATATTTGTGTTAAATTCCCAAAGAAACATTAATATAATTCTAATAAATTGTCATTAATAATAAAATAATTTAGTTTTTGAAAAAATGAACAGAGAACTTAAATTTAACGAGTTAAATAATATTATATTACGTTATTATAGAAAAAAATTATTGATTTGTAACAAAAATTAATAAATTTTTAGCAAAAATGGATTAGAAATTCGACTTTAACGTGTCAAAAAACATATAAACTCATGCATCACAGCTAAGTAATAATGCGAATAGAGAAAATCAATTTGTTTATAACTTAAGCTTTGCATTAAAAATACCGAAATTCTGCTGATAAAAGCAGGGACTGGACTTCATGGCACATATTCGGGATTTCATCTCGTATTACAGTATTCGTACAGCGGTTCATTTATCTGCCGCTCTCGAATGAGTTCAGGTGAGTCCAAAAACTCTACAGGTTCAAAAATTCCTAGAAATTCAAAGAACCAGGATCTATAGCAAATAATATTTTTTAACTTATTTTTGAGTCCCAAACTAACTATATCTCGAATATCTGCCGTTCAGCGATAAGTTCATTTTTTGAGCAAATTTTTTTCAAAAAAAAAGTTTACTCTTGCAGGAACCCGTCTCTGTGGCAGATATTAAAGCTATAGTATCACTCTGCGATGGGCTCACTTACGCTCAATTCTTTGCAACTTTCTCCCTCCATAACCGCGGCAGGAACCGGAACTGGGATCTATAAGTTATATTTTTTGCTTCAGTTTGTCACATTTAATAAGTGATATATTTATCTGCCGCTCTTCGATAAGTCCAAAATCTTGGTTACGAGCCCCCAGACTATAGATGATTTAAAATGTGAAAGAACGCCCGGATCCGCGAGAGCTGTCTTTTTCAAGCTACGTTGCCACAGCGAAAATTCACTCCATAAAATTCTATAATTATATTATATCTATAATATATATAAAAATGCAACGTCTCTCTGTCTGCCTGTCCGTTAGTGCGCTTATCACTGGAGAACCACTTATCCGATTTACGTACTTTTTTTTAAAAAACATACATATGTTCTCTGGCCAGGTTATAGGCTATATTTTATTACGATAGGTAGCATAAGGAATGAGCAGTGACGATATTAGTGAATCAAGTCGGAAAAAAGTTTGCCGCTAGCGCGTTCCCTGCAATACACAGCCTAAACCATTAAATATGGAACAATATTATGTAGCAGAGAATATCTATAATCTATAATATATATAAAATGCAATGTCTCTCTGTCTGTCATTAGTGCGTTTATCACGCGACAACCACTTATCCAATTTACGTGTCTTTTTTTAAATTCATATATATATTCTTTGGCCAGGTTATATAATAATAATAATCTCTATTTATAATATATATAAAATGCAGCGTCTCTCTGTCTGTCTATCTGTCCGTTAGTGCGCTTATCACTAGAGAACCAGTTATCCGATTTACGTGTTTTTTTTTTTAAAACATAACTATGTATGTTCTCTGACCAGGTTATCTATCTATAATATATATAAAATGCTCTCTGTCTGTCTGTCCGTTAGTGCGTTACGTACTTTTTTTTAAAAACATATATATATTCTCTGGCCAGGTTATAGGATATATTTTATTGCGTTAGGTAACATAAAGAATAAGCAGTGACGATAATAGTGAATCAAGTCGGAAAAAAGGTTACCGTTAGTGCATTCTCTTGCAATACACTGCCTAAACCATTAAATATGGAACAATATCATGTTGAAAAGATTATAATATATATAAAATGCAACGTCTCTCTGTCTGTCTGTCTGTCCGTTAATGCGCTTATCACTTGATAACCACTTATCCGATTTATGTGTTTTTATAAAATTTATAGATATAATATGTTCTATATAATTCGATATAAGCCTAGATAATGGGAGATAAGGTGAGATAATGGGAGATAAGTATAAATAATGGGAGATTAGGAGAAATAATAGGAGATAAGGAGAAATATTGCGAGATAAGTCGAGATAAGCCTAGATAATGGGAATAAGGTGAGCTAATGGGAGATAAGTATAAATAATGGGACATAAGGAGAAATAATGGGAGAAAAGCAGAGGTAAGTCTAGGTAATGGGAATTATGGTGAGATAATGGGAGATAAGGAGAAATAATGGGAGATAAGGAGTAATATTACGAGATAAGTCGAGATAAGCCTAGATAATGGGAGATGAGGAGAAACAATGAGAGATAAGGAGAAATAATGGGAGATGAGCAGAGATAAGCCTAGATAATGGAAATTATGTAGAGATAATGGGAGATAAGAAGAAATAATGGGAGATAAGGGGAAACAATGGCAGATATTTTATTACGTTAGGTCACATAAGGAATAAGCAGTGACAATAGTAGTGAATCAAGTCCACGCGAGCGGAGCCGCGGGCACGGCTAGTATAAATATATTTATCTAATATTTTTGCAACAACAAGGTGGTAAACTGCCTTCATATTTTAACAAACGATAGCTAAGTAATTTTTTAATGTATATATAATTTTTTGTGACTTTACTTTTTAATGCACATACGACAACAGAAATTGTAAAAAACGCAAGCTTTTGATCGAAGAAAAAGTATGGATTCCTATCTTATACGTGTTAAACATCTGAAACTTTTACAATTAATTATGGCAAAACGGCGTGGTAAACCATCTTTATATTGAAGCAGTGAATGTACGATGCTAAAATCTATTATTTCTCAAAATTTCAAGCAAAACTACTTTTAACAGTTACTAGTAAGAAATACCTTAACATAACTTTAAAACTAGCAGCAGCAGCTGTAACTGCTAATTCAAAAACTTCTAATACTAAAAAGGAGACATAATTCTTATTATTCTGAAGTGGAAAATTATGTATGCGTCCGTTCGATTAGGAATTGTCGTCCAAATTTATCAGCTTAAACAGTCTAAAAGAAACAAGAATAACCGTTTTCTACATATTTATCGTATGTGATTTAGCTAAGATACAGCAAGCTGGTATCTGTATCAGTTATTCTGGGTATTTTAAATTCTTACTCGAAATGTAGTGACAACTACCACTGTATATGTACGTCGTGGGAACAGATTATGTAGTTCATTTTGAAAATCTTTGTACATAGAACGTTCTCCCTTCTTTTTAATTGACATGTTTCTCTCAGCAGATAGCGAAAATTACTAAAGTTTTTTTTGTTAGTTTGTCGAGGGGTACTACTGAATCAGATTTCTTGGCTTATTGACACCTTATAATAAAAAAGGTGAAATTCCAGTAAATACGGTACCTATAATTTTTCACAACAGATTCGTGCTCTCCCGACAAATAAGGTAGACTGGAGACTGGAAAAGGCTATTAATCAACATCTTCTAAAATACCTTGCAGAATTCAAAATTATTAGCGATCACCAATATGGCTTTCGTAAACATAGATCAACAGGAGATCTTCTGACTTATGTAACACATGTTTGGAACAACGCAACTGAACACTTTGGAGAATCTCGAGCGGTTGCTCTTGACATATCCAAGGCATTCGATCGTGTTTGGCACGATAGGCTGTTGGCTAAGCTACGTTCTTGTGGTATGTCTGAAAAGTTCTGTTTGTGGCTCTCATGTTTCCTCAGTGAACGTTCTTTACGAGTGGCCGTCGACGGATTTCTTTCTAACACCTTCACTATCAACGCAGATGTGCCCCAAGGCTCCATACTATCTCTTACTCTCTTTCTCATTTACATTAACGATCTGCTAGAAAAGACCGGAAATCCAATCTACAGCTTTGCAGATGACAGTACGCTTATCTCTTCATTCACTCTAAACGCTCGGACATCGGCTGCTCAGGCGAGTGTCCGCAGACAGCGAGAAGTTGTTCAACTTAACAAAGACCTAAAAGAAATTCTATCTTGGGGTGACAGTAACCAAGTGGAATTTAACGCTACAAAAACCCAGGCAGCAGTTTTTTCTAAAAAAGTTAACGTTGCTGAACCCGACATAGTTATGGCGGGGCACTCCATTCCTTTAACATGGTCATTCAATTTGTTGGGAGTTAATTTGGGAGCAAATATGTTCTGGCATGAGCATGTTGCAGGCATAGCAAGGAGAGCTTCTCAAAAGTTGGGAATATTATTTCGAGCCAGAAAGCTTTACACTCCACAACAACTGTTAATTCTTTACAAAGCTCAAATTCGACCAACTATGGAATACTGCTTCCATGTTTGGGGCTCCGCTCCCAAACATACATTGCATTTGTTGGATTCTATTCAAAGAAGAGCTGTTCGTCTGACTGGAGACCCGAAACTGACCGGTGGCCTTGATTCGCTGGAACATCGAAGAACGGTTGGCGACTTGAGCCTATTCTACAAGTATTTTCATGGAAAGTGTTCGGAGGATGTGGCCCGTTTAATTCCTCCCAGAGCGATGCATGTTAGAAATAAACGTCGCGCTGATACTTCACATCCGTATGAGGTTCAGCTTGTTACTCCTTGTACAATGCTTTTCAAGCAGTCTTTTATATGGAGAACATCATCCCTTTGGAATAATTTGCCCAGGACTGTGTTTCCCACCGAGTAAAATTTACAGCGATTCAAGAACAACGTGAATCGTTTTTTCCGCACACGTGTTGCTCCTGTAGCTCTTTAGGGACCTCCCTACAGCACGTGTGCTAGACTCATAAAAAAAAACTTTAACAATACCATACCGTCATAAAGGACATATAAAATGTGAACTAAGTATTATAGGCTCAAATAGAGTCAGTAATTCGACCACGGCATATTATTTATTATTAATATTAATTATCATCTCTTGACAGCTAAAAGAAATCCCTTGGTTTTTGAGTTAATTTGACTGTATGAAAAGAAAACGGGAACACTGACTCATCTTAAAAATGTTTAGATGTCATAAGGATTAAGCACCTGACGAGAGGGGGAACTCTCCATATTATCGGGCCTAGGTGACATTGTGCATTCCCTACAAATTTTCTGGCTGTCTGTGAGCAATAGCCGCTTTTTACATGGTCTTGTACAAATGTTTCAGCTTACAGCGAGTTTTAATGAAAGGATCGAATAGTAAGATCCGATCTAGTACTCATCGAATTTGAAATATTGAGTTGTCCGATTGAATTTTGGTTGTGGCAATTTTGTACTTGTGTAAATATGATCAAATAAACGTCTCTTAAGAAAATTTAAACATGCAAATCGAAAGTAAAGGCGTTGGAACAGGTAGAAAATATGTCAATTGTTAGAATTGTAACACAATATTTCATTTTTACCAGTTTAATTCATAATAACTTCAAACTTTTGTTGACTTGCTAGTGCTCTTGTCAAACTTTTTACTGAATCAGTCTGTTAAAATTAACTAGAGAGATTTGGGGTATTCCTTTATTAACAGAAAACTTTTAGTTACTATAGATACTACTTTTAGTTACTATAGATACTACTACTTGAAAAATTCAAGGTAAACTTTTTAACCGTAATGAAACTATTTTTTTTTTGTGTGTGTTCAATGAAACACGCAGAACATTCGAAAATTCTGTTACATTTGATGTAAAGTTGAAGCAGTTTCATAGATTGACTATATACGAGGTGTATTCGAAAAATAAGGTCCGTTTGCTTATACTTAAATATTGACGGGTCTGAACAAAGTTGCATGTAACGCCATCTATTGATTGTTTTCGAAGCCACTGAAGTTATCGTTCTTATTCAGTAGTCGTTTGCCTGTCGATGAATGTAAACAACAATGTTGGCGAAAATCGGTACTCCCGCCAGTTGCGAAGTGCGTGCTGTGATTCGATTTTTATGTGCAAAAGGATTATCAACTGCTTAAATTTATAGAGAGTTGTGTCTAGTTTATGGATTTACAGTAATGAGTGAAGGAAAGGTTAGACAATGATGTCGAGACCTCAAAAATGGCTGCACAAACGTGCATGATGAAGAGCGGTGTGGTTTCAGATCGATGAAATCGTTCAACAAGTGGACCAAGAACTGCGATCTGATCGAAGATTGCACTTGAAACAGTGACTTGGTGGACAACGGTTTAAAGACGATGCGGAACTAAAGACCGCCGTTGTCAACTGGTTCATTTCCAGGGCGGAGATCTTCTATGCAGAGTGATTAAAGTTGGTGCAGTCTTACGAAAAGTGCTTAGAAGTGAACAGCGATTATGTGGAAAAATTAAGTAGGATTGTAGGAAATTAAAACCGACAATAAAAACTTTTTTTAAACGGCCCTTACTTTTCGAATATGGCTCGTACTGTACATTAAATCTAATTCACTTTCCAGTAAATCAATCCTAAAACAAGAATAAATAAATAATATTAAAAACGGAATTATGTCTCTGGTCCGTTTAATTACTTTGTGATCTTAGAAATATGAGAGTACACAGAGTTACCAACTGAATTAATTTAAACTGGGAAATAGGCCGACGTCGAAGCCAAATTCACGATTTTAATTAGTTTGTTAAATTAATCCACATAAATCGTAATGAGACCTCGGCGCAATTTCGCTCCAAAATTTCTCGCAAAGCGTTATTATTATGGCTAATGCTAGCGTTACTGCAACGAGGGAAGTTCTCGTCCTTAATACCAGCGATCCTATTTATCAAACAGGGGATCGTTAGGATGGTAGTTTGTTGCTGACAAGGGTTTTTAATGTAATATGTTTAACTGATATCTCGTTGTTAATATGGGTATTTAATTGATATAAAAGAAGTGCAGAGTTATTAAATATATACAAAAACCGAGAAAGTGCAAGTCGGGCATGCGCGATTAGTGTTCCGTACGTTGACTGCTTTTAAAATAAAAATTTTTGTTACGGAGGTATAAAATGATCGGTGACTTCACAAAACATACCCCAACTGAGTTTGCAACAAAGTTGTTTCCGATCTTTACTAAAAACTGATGACCTTGAATTTTTGTTTTTAAATAAACTATTAAAGGTAATGCACTCGTTATAATTTTCGTTTAATCTACACCCTGTGGAGAGTATTCTAGAATTTTTTCAAAATCTTTTGATCAGTACTTTTCGAGATAAGGGGAGACAGCGATTTTTCGGAATTTTTAAAGAATAATACAAAGAAAAGTGTGCGCAAGTATTATATTATATATATTTTGATTTCGGGTTTTTACAAGCTTTTTATCTGATACCCTACTCGACGACATGGTAAATGTTTTTTTTTTTCATTTTTGATTTCACCCCTAAAACTAACTCCTTAAATCAAAATTTAACTTCCGATTTCACCCTCCAAAACTAACCCCTTAAGTCAAAATTTAACTTTCAAAACTACACAGCTCTGATGAGGCCGTCAATTCCTATATTTCCTAAATTTCAACTTTCTATGTTCAATAGCTTCGGAGAAAATCGGATGTGACAGGTAGACAGACACCGAAATGATCAAGTAGTCCGTACGGAACACTAAAAATCATTTCTAATATGATGAATAGAATTCATTCTTAATACAAAAAAGAGCAGTAGAAATTATTATGTATAGTATGTTGCTCATTGCAGGTATTTTAACACTCTATGTTTTAATTATATAAGAATCCGTGCACACTCTTGTACAGGGAATGCACCATTCCTTTA
This sequence comes from Pachyrhynchus sulphureomaculatus, assembly GCA_019049505.1. Lineage (NCBI taxonomy): Eukaryota > Metazoa > Arthropoda > Insecta > Coleoptera > Curculionidae > Pachyrhynchus > Pachyrhynchus sulphureomaculatus. The sequence continues at coordinate 70,131,867 of CM032453.1, read as the reverse complement.
ACTCCCCTATATCAAGAGCTAGCTAAAAATAATAAATACAAAAGTGGTGACATTTTTTAAAACAGAAACAATCGCAAATAGCGTTCTTGATATCTTTATATTTCTGAAATGGAGCACCCTGTATATTATTTGTTAGTCTTGTAAAATTCTAAATTCTAGAAATGCCATTATATATTTTTATGGTGTTAATACGCGAAATACGGAAGAAAAGACCCTTTTCCTAACTTCGCCGAAATTGGCTATGCACGTTTGACAATAGCGGGAATTCACAAGAGCATCTATTTACGTTAAAAAAGTGTTGGAATAAAAATATATTTTTTTGGAGAGTGGAAAACGGGATATATATGAAAATCTATTAAAACTGATTCCAACAAAAACCAAGTACAACGGGAAAATACTACGTTACAGAAACCAAAGAAGAATTCCTGCAACAACTTTCACAGGAATGAAAAAGTCTGTCAAAAGAAGAAAAAACTATGAAAATTAAGTAATGTAAATTGTTTGGCTTTTTCGAGGTATCTCTATATGAAAATTAAAATATCTATTATGAAAACTAAATGAAAACATAAATGTATGTTTATTTTTATTTTAGAAAATCCAGAAGGTTCTGTACCAGATGCTGACAAACGTTGACAAAACTTACAGATATATATATATATATATATATATATATATATATATATATATATATATATATATATATATATATATACGAGGCTGGTTTGAAAAGTCCGTGCAAAGTCCGAGAGATGGCACCACCGGCGCGTATCGAGGTCATGTTTAGTTAGTAGCATCTCTTGAATGAACGCATACCAAGTTTCAGCCATATTGGTCTATTTCTTTGTGTTTGGCATTCGTGTGAATCAAGGAAGTCGAGTGATTTTCAAGAAATGGACGAAAAAGAATTTCGTGTGGTGATTAAACATTACTTTATGAAAGGCAAAACGCCTCAGGAGACTAAAGAGAAGCTTTATGGTGACTCTGCACCTTCGATTAGAACAGTTTATAAGTGGTTTCAAAATTTTCGGACTGGCCATATGGGCACAAGTGACGCTGAACGTTCTGGACGGCCTGTGGAGGTTACGACTCCAGAAATCATTGATCAAATCCATGATATGGTGATGGATGACAGAAGAGTTAAGGTGCGTGAGATTGCTAGTGCTGTGGGCATCTCGAGTGAACGGGTACATAATATTTTGCATAAACATTTGGACATGAGAAAGCTATCCGCAAGATGGGTGCCGCGATTGCTCACGCTTGACCAAAAACGGAATCGTGTGAAGTGTTGCAAGGATGGTTTGCAGCTGTTCCCGAAGAATCCGGAAGACTTTAAGCGTCGTTTCGTCACTGTGGATGAAACATGGATACATTACTATACTCCTGAGACCAAACAACAATCTAAACAATGGGTTACCAAGGGGGAATCTGCACCAAAAAAGGCGAAGACCGTTCCTTCGGCCGGAAAGGTTATGGCGACTGCCTTTTGGGATTCGCAAGGGATAATCCTCATCGACTATCTGGAAAAGGGTAAAACTATTACAGGTGAATATTATTCATCGTTATTGGACCGTTTGAAAACCGAACTGCAAGAAAAACGCCCGCGATGGACCCACAAGAAAGTCCTTTTCCATCACGACAACGCACCAGCACACACCTCAGCAGTTGTGGTCGCAAAATTAATGGAAATAGGATTCCAACTCGTTTCACATCCCCCCTATTCTCCAGACTTGGCTCCCTCGGACTACTAGTTGTTCCCCATTTTGAAGAAATGGCTGGCGGGACAAAAAGATTTTATTCAAACGAGGAGGTGATTGCAGACACTAATGGATATTTTGCAGACTTGGACAAATCCTATTATTCGGAAGGGATCAACAAACTAGAACATCGTTGGACGAAGTGTATAAGCCTAAAAGGAGACTATGTCGAAAAATAAAAAAGGTTTACCCCAAACACATAAGTAGTTTTTATTTTTGCACGGACTTTTCAAACCAGCCTCGTATATAAGTTTTACCAGTGCGGAATTTAACATAGAAAAACCAACAATTATGTTTAAGCTTTTGTCAGATGACAAAGTAAAGTGTGGAACACGATGTACAATTGTCTAATAAAATTATTTGAACGAGCGAATCCGTTTTTAGCCAAAGTTTTAATGAAACATTCTGACCCTCAATCTTTGACAGTAATAGCAGATGTCGTAACCTTTTAAATAACAAAGTATCATCCAGCTATTGTAAAAAAATTGTTTGGAGCACAGAACAGAACCTAAGTCTTTGGAAATTTAGTTGATGTGGACCGTTTTACATGAGCAAGCACATCTAGGAGCAACGAAAACATGAAACCTATTAGAATATCAGTTCACAAGAATCTTCACATCTCAATATGCAAGTAAATGAGCACAGAAGTTCTAATGATTTATATCTGGATCCAGCTGATGCAAGAATTGAAGCCAACTGATACTGCTTCAATAAAATATTTGAACGATTTTCAACATTTGCCAACATCTAATTTTCAGATGAGGCATCTTTTTGGGGCCATTGACCAAACCGTAGTATAGAAGTTTTAGTTGCTGTTCTGTGTGAAACCACCTAAGCACCTTGTAAGAAGGTCATCGCTGCTTAACTCTTCGTAAATAGGCTTGATGGCATTGAGAACTGTATCTGGAAGAGCTTGTTTCTGTGAATAATCAGACAAAGTATTAGTGGCTTTTGCCTTTTACAAGAAACACACCGGACGTGTCGTGTAGTGGCTTTTCATCTGTTGGCAGTTTGTAGTAGAATGTCGCCCAAATTTTATTTTTCATCTTTTCTATTGAATCATGATTTCTGCGAATGGCCAAGTCGTCGTATATTGAAAGCTAATCAATGAGCTTGCCCGTTAATTTGCTTTTCCCATCGTGATCTTTTACTTTTTTTTCAAACTTCCCATCCTTTTCTGAACATGATCGATGCATTCTTTCTTTAGTACTATGAAATTCTTGTAAGGACTAGCATCTAACATATCTTGGAATATCTTAGAGTCATTGTCCTCTACGTAACTGCTGTATTTCACTCGATACAAATTTTCAAAACGCGGAAACATTTCGACAACTGCCGATCCCTTGCAGTATATTTGGCACTCGTTTTCATGAGTTTCCAGCCACTCAACATACACTTCGGTATTGCTTTTTGTCCAATATTCGCAAGCCTTGCAATATACATTTGATAATTATATCAATCACTTTTCTGGTACTCCATTCTATTAATGACACTAAATCAAACAATGATGAAAATCCACGTTTACTCCAAAAAGCATCACCTGACTCTACTAACCCATTTACTAGGCTTTTTTGAGTACATTCTTTTTTTATATTTCTGCTTCTTTTGTCATGCTAGCGATACAAATCATTTTTGTAGCTTCGTAAGTAGTTTCAGTAAGTTTATCACAGAATGAATGAAAAATTGGCTTAGGAAGATCCATGGACGCACGGGACTTTTTGATTCCATGTACACCAGTTCCTAGCGATCGACTGGCTAGAATTCTTGTCCTATTAATTTAATTTGCTCAGTTAATATAGGGGCTATTGGTAATTTCAGTTTTCTCACAATTTGCATCAGAAATCACTATTTTGAAACCAAGTCCGCGTTTGCTACTTTCAGTAAATATGACGTTTGATTTGTACACTTTACACTCAACTGCTTGCGAAATTGCAAAAAAAAACAGCCACAAAATTGATGAAACGTTATCCGAAAGATGAATCCACTTCAATGTCACGAACATCATCTGACAGTTCCAGTTTCTTTGCGGCCGTGCCGAGACTACAGGGTTCGCGGTCGATGACGTGTGTGTATTCAAAGAACTCGCTTCGCCTCTTCTACTTTTGCGACCACCATATTTTGATTTGTCACTCATTTTTAATCACTAATCCACGTAATAAAAGAAAGTTGATGGAATATGTAAAACAAGAGCGTACGCTGGTCTCTTTTCAACGCCTATACTTCGCTATATTTATACCATTTACGGCATTTTTAAACTATTATATGAACCTTATGAACTTTCTAGAATCCCTCAGGTAAGTAGTTTTTATAAGGTAAGAGGATACAAAAGTTTAATTTTAGGCGCGATGTACCGACAGGTAAAAGGCTTGGAGCGCATAGAGGAGTGCCTCGTTTAAACCTTCATAAACCACCTGTTTAAGATTTCTCCGGGCTATGTAACAATTTTTTTCTTATTCTTAAGGCGTCATGGTAATATTTTAGCCAAAAAAAATTGGTTTTTAAAGATTCTGGAGCGACCTTACCCCTTAAAGTAAATACAATATTATTATCTACGAAAAAAATTGAAAATATTTTTTTAAATAGTCATCGAACATTATGTTGAATATCTAACTAAACTATACTCCAATTTTTATAATTATTAGCTTCTCAAAACTATTTTATGGATAGCAAAATCTGTGTTCATCTTTGTACCAAAATCTCCTCGTGAATTTAATTACAAAATATATTCAAATTTAAATCAATTCTGCTGGTAACAAAAGTTTACAGCGAAGTAAAACACGATTCAACCAAATCTCCATCCAATTAATTTGGATATTTTACACGATCTTTTTAATTGTTTTTTTCTTTCCTTTCCATCAATTAAGCTTGCCAATTTTATGGTTATTAATTACAGGAGACTTTTTTGTTACCGAAACAACAATTAAGCATCGCGGATTACCGCAGCAATTTGCCACTCTTAGAGAATCTTTGTAACAGTAAGTTACTTTACTTGTTATGAAATACTGACATATTGCACAATAAAAAAAATTACTTAATAAGAATATCAGTATAAGCAGAGCCTATTTCCACTTCATACAGTCCGTAGGCTCAATCCTGTGCCTCTAAAGTAATTTATTTCCTTAACTTGAAGTAAGATAAAAAATTAGTTATAGAAAACCTTAATAGGTTTTATTAAATATTATGTAGTATAAACAATAAAATATGTAAAATAGCACATCGAAGTATTAAGACCTACGCTGGCAATCGGATCAATTTGAGTTCTACAAACATTGTGTCATGTGAGGATTATTTCGACACATTCAATAAATACGGTATTGCGTCTTGACAGTATGAGAAATATTAATCATGAGTGTTAAGCTTTGTGATATATATTCTAATAATTGTGGAAAACCTGATTAATTAATATAATTAATAAAATAATATAAACCCACCAGTAATGAGCATTTTATATGTGGTTACGCACAGTCTGTCAATTCATTTTTGGTAGATGTGATTCTAGCGATCCAATAAAAAAATCGGTAGACGGAACCTTTGTCTACGACGCAAAATGAGTCACTTGTTTGTGGATCGGTTCGAGGCAGTCTTGCTTTGTTCCCATTCAAAAGGGTGTAACATGACATACTTCGCGGCCGCTAAATATATTAAAAAGTCGGTATCGTTTGTGAAGAAGTGGGTAAATCATTTTAACAAGACGAAAAATATCGTCGACTTGCCAAAACGTGGCTCGGTAGGCAAAGTAACTCCGAAAGTCGAAAAACGAATCGTGTCTTTGTTTTCACGGGACCCGAATTTGACGCTGCGTCAAGGAGCGGCAAAATTAAGAAAATCGGGTTTGAATGTGTTCCATGAGACGATTCGACATCTTAACGCTGATGATGTCAAATTCCGAAACACGTTGAAGAAACCTTTGCTGGGCGAAAATCACTTCGCGAAGCGGCTCGCTTGAACCCACGATAAGATACTAGAGAGATCGCCGGACGCCAACTCTATTGAAAATGTTTAGTCCCTTGTAAAGAGAAAGCTCAGAGGAAAGCCTCTGAGGACTTTGCGATTATTGATGCAAAAGGCGATTGGACAACTTACTGAGGTAATTGCGCGGTTGTAAGCATACTAAAGAATACACTGACGGAAAAAATTTGTTCTCGAAACAGGTTTTTTTAAGAATACAAGCAGTCACATTCTTACTTGACAGACTGTATCTTCTCTTAGTTTTCTACTCCACAAAAATTACGAGAAATGCAAAGACATATCTATGTATAAATACCCAAAAATAACATAGAAAATGTATTTTTAACTTTAAAAAGTTAAAATATGCTCGTCACATATATATGTATTTTGTTGCAATAGGAGGCCTTTTTTATCTTCGGAACTATTACATTAAGTTTGAAAGTTCTGACTTTCTAAAGGCATAGTTGTATTAAAGTTCACCATGAAATAACCAAAATTCGACGCATTTGTTAGTGGTTTGATGGTATAAGATTTTTGTCAATAACAAGTAATGAACAACTACAGAATCAACTACAGATACAGACTACTTATACACCGTATATACAGAAATGCGACAATGACAGTGCATCCTCATCAAACGGGGAGTTCGACAAGGTGACGTAATTTCTCCAAAGTTTTTGAGCAGATTGTTGGACTGGACAAAAATAGGCATAAATATAAATGGTAAAAAACTCAACCATCTCAGATATGTAGACGACGCCGAGCTAATTTGCTCAAATTTTGAAGACTTTCAGATTATGTTAACACGGCTGGTAGAAGAGTCGGAAAAGGTCGGTTTAAAGATGAACGAAGAAAAAACAAACATTCTGACATAGTCAATAAATATATATATATATATATATATATATATATATATATATATATATATATATATATATATATATATATAATCCTAAGTTATGAAACTAGTTGGGGAACTCGGCAAAAAGGGGCATCAACAGATGTTCATACTGTATTATTTTAGCCAATAATTCGGTCCTAGGTTGGGACCTTCATCAGGGCGCAAACTGAAAAAGAGATAACGAAGCAACCAATAACGAAAATCAGGCATAAAGAACTGGTATTGTTGAGTCTAATTTTTAATTACTAATTTCTAATTTGTAATTTTTAATTTTTAAGTTCAATCTTATAATTATTGGTAAAAATTGACAAAAACTATTGCAATTTAAAAGCATTATTGTTCTAAAAAAAATGATAAATTATTATTATTATTATTATTATTATTATGGAGAAATGTCAAAAACAAAATGGAAGTAACTCACAAGTAGTATGCAATTTAATCTTAACAAGAATGACCATAAATAACAATTGCCATAACAACGACTAACACTGAAATAAAACAGCCACTATTCACTAACATATTAATATAAAAACATGGCATTTACAGTAAGGATGCCATTGAAAACGTTGGATGCTGAAAAATCAAAATTAATTAACCACCTGCCATCTAAAAGAGAAGTGACAATTTTGACAGGGCGCTGACAAAGGACGACCACCTGACAGATGTAAGGGATCACTCAAAATGAATAAAAGGAAAAGGTTAAACAACAGGAAAGAACCGGTTTAGTACAAATTAGGTACTACGTCATATAGTAAAATTTTTGGTATGAAGGGAAAAGGTATCCAATAGGAATGTAGATTTTCGCCGGTATAGAAATTAAGTGACATGTCTTACCACCTCAGTTGTCTGGTTGTCTTTGTTTAGCTTCAAAATCTGTCCCATATATATATATATATATATATATATATATATATATATATATATATATATATATATATATATATATATATATGACTGATTTTGAAATTAAGCAAAGACAACCAAACAATTGAGGTGGTAAGACATGGACCCTCACTAAAACAAATATGAACAAACTAACAAAGACCCAGAGGAGCATGGAAAGACCGATAGTTATCTGATCTGAAGAACAAATTAATAGATTAGGAAAACCACAGAGGTATCTGATGTGACAGAATAGATTGACAGACTTAAATGGAGTTTTGCGGGCCACAATGCGAGATAGATGGATGATCGATGGAACGCGGTGATCCAACAATGGAGACCTTGGTTGGAAAGGAAAGCGAGAGGCCGACCACAAATAGGTTGTGGCGATGATCTGAAAAGAATCGGAGGCATAGATTGGAAGCGCATGGCTCAAAATAGAGGCAAATGGAGAGAGATGGGAAAGGCCCATATCCAAAGTTGAATAACAGAGGACTAAAGAAGAAGAAATCACACTTTAATAAAATGCTTTTGTCAAATCAACTTGGGACACCTTGTTGCTTAGACTAAGAATCGAGAGAGATGGAGAAGGGAAGGGGAGGCCTATGTCCGACATTGAATGGAAGAAGGCTTATTAAATAAATAAAAGTTGCTCTTAAAGTTAACTGTTATTCTGTGGACTTTTTTATTTTTTACTATTAATTGTAAAGCATTGTCTCGCCTAGTTAATTCACCAGTAATGATTTTGAAATTTTAATAATCAACGTTTTTTCTTTCCAGTATAAAGTAACTTTTTCTTTCTTTAAAATTTTCAGAAATAGTTTTCTTTGGTCAATAGTTTTTTGTGAGTAAACTTCCCGTTAAAATAAACCGTTTCCGTTGTTCTCATATATATCATATTACATTACAACAAAAAACGAAATATAAAAAAAAACAAAGTAAAATTCCGATGCACCCGGATTTTCCCATATGATCTCAGTTTTATCGCAACAAAACGCTTTTATCCCGGAAACTGGATATGCAAGAAACTCGTCTTTCAGACGATATTAAAATGCCGACAGCAACCTCAGTGGATAAAAATGACTACGCTCATACGCTTATCTCTTGAGACTCTCGTCCATAAACGGAGTGACACTATTTTAGCCTACATTCACTCGTATATCTCATTTTTCTGTTCGAATATTGGTTACGATTTTTTTTATTATTTTCAAATTAAATTTTAAAGAAGCCAGAATCGCTTTTTTACTCTATCGCAAATATAATTTAGAAAATGTATCCAATAATTTAAATAACATTTGATATAAACAAGGTAATTACAATATAGAATATTAGAAAAATTGTTTAATATATAAAAATCTGTATCTCCTGGTGTTAAAAGAAATTGCAGAAAAAATGCTGATAAACCACTCGCTTCCCTCAACACTGATCTAAATTAAACTTGAAAACGGATATGAAAACTTCGCAAAAAAATTTCAGAAACTCTAATTTTAAAATTACCGGAAAAACCGATAAATTGCCGTTAATTTTATCAATTCTTACATTCTTTTACATTATCATCATCATCAGTTTACACTGTCCACTGCTGGACGAAAGCCTCCCTCAAGTCTTGCCATTTTTTTCTGTTCTGAGCCGGTTGTACCCAATTTTCAGCCACTCACCAGTCCACCGACTTGGTGGTCTAGCTCTACTTCGATAGGTTTCGGATCTTAGTCATCAGACTATGATTCTCTTTGTCAATCGCCCATCGTTAAACCTAGCAACATGCCCAGCCAAGTTCCATTTAAGGTGTAGAATGATTTTGACTGCGTCTTGTACCCCCGTTATCTTCCTGATAATGTAATTTGGGATGTGATCTCTAAAAATAACGCCTAACATTGAACAACCATCTTTCCTTGCATGATTCATATTTAATTGATGTTTTTCTTCGTCATTGTGAGAGTATCCGCTCCGTACGTAAGAACGCGGAGCAGGCATCTGTCAAATACTTTTCTTTTTAAATACATAGGAAGGTTAGATTTGAATACGTAGGCCAGTTTGCCATATGCAGCCAAGGAGACCATTCGCCGCTGAATTTCATGTATTTGGTTATCTCGTCCTATGCTGATTTCATGTCCCCCATATTTATATTGATGCATTTGCTCTATCTCTACGTTATTCAGTTTTATCGTATCGCTTAATACAAGATTTGTCATAAACTGGGTCTTGGATAGAATGATTTTTGACCAACCTTTCCTGAAGCTTCCTGAAGCATGTGTAGCATAGTTTGTGCTTCTTATATTTTGCCTGTTATTAAGACAATGTGGTAGGCGAAACAGAGGTAATTTAACTTTTCACGGTCAATGTTAAGTCCCATTCTTTCCCAGTTTATTCATTTTAGAATACTTTCTAGACGTATTACGAAAAGCTTGGGTGAGAGCGTATCACCCTGCCGCAGTCCTCTTTCGATTCGAAATTTGCTGGTGGATTGATTACTTTATGTTTTAACATGAACGGTGGCATTTTCATACATGTATTTAATCACATTGGTATATCGATGATCAATACGACACTCAGCAAGAGCTTCCAAAAGTCTCTGCTAATTTACAGAAACAAAAGCTTTTTCGAAATCCACAAATATGAGTACAAAAGGCTTATTATTTTTTATATTTTCGTTGTAATTTAGGAATAAACGGAAGATTCATGGCAATGTGTTATCCCTACAAGACAAGGCTATCTGTATGCTTCCATTTGATCGACTTGTTATACGAGAATTTTCTTCTCTTCTTCTTAAAGTACCATATCCGATACGGACGTAGGCGACTCTCTCGCCTTTGCCTGTAGTGCCTTTTTAATTGTTTCTACAGACAAAAGGGACCTACAGTTGACTGCCGGTTCCGAACGGCCAAAGTGAGAGGGCTTTACTAGGCATGATACAACGGATGGTTTGCTATTGCCTTCCTGGAAGAGGCGACCGTCACGTTGTAAATTTTCTTTAATTTTTTTTTATTATTTTCCAAGCCGAGATAAAAACACGGCTCGCTGGCGTAGAAAACACCTTAACTGCTACGTTATGGCCGAATTTTCTTAGAAGCGGTTAATTGTCGAAACCAATTACAGTTTAAAAGTTTAGTAGTGTCTCCTTTAGAGCGATCTAGCGATTATGTTCTAAAGGGATCAAGGGCCTAAAGACTGACTAGTCTTATTCGTTAGTATTCTGACAAGCCTAATCCCTAGTAATAGATCCCCAATCTTCGTTTCGTTTTAAAATAAATTTTACCTTTATCCAACTGTCATTCTTGTATACTTCTAACTTTTCTAGTGCCATTTATCTTTTTGTTTCTCCATAATTATGATATCCCAAAAGATTAAAGAGTCGCCGTTAAATTCGTCATTAAGTTATTACTTTTAAAACCTAGACAGAAAAGTTGATCAGAATACTTCCTCGATACATACATCGTAAAAATCACCCCTATTTTTGAGTAATTAAGTAATATGAAGTTAAAAATTAAAAAATGCAATCTAGTAAGATGGGCCTAAACGTCAACTTTAATAGACTAAATCAAAAAACCTCTGTACAGATAAATTACAATTTTCAACAATGTTAAAACAGTAGCATCGCTCTTAGGGCGCATATGCTCCAGCCCCAAGTTCTATTGTACTCTACTACTGCAAAAGAGGGTTTTTTTCTTTGAAATATCTCCCACCGATCGTCACTTTTTTATACTAGTTGGATTTAGGCTTGTAAAATTCATTGGTAGTAAGTCTTTTAGTCTCTCACCAGGTCATCGATATTTGTGTAGTGTTATGAAGAGTCTAGGTTTTCGAGTTCCATCGTAAGACAGACTTTTTTAAAAAAAAAAAAACTCCCCCGTCTCTTAAACCAGACCATCCCATTGAAGGGATAATGTAGTACTAGTACAAAAGATGTTATAGTTTAGTTAAAATATTGTTCAATAATATTTCCTATATTTCTTGAAGTGAGTACATAAATCCTTAAAAAATAATAACCGTTTAATATTCTCATGCTTTTTTTTTCAAATAACATAATTTATGCTCTAATTTTTTCCTCATTCTGAACTGTTTATTTCCATTATAGTCAAGTATAAGTAATTATAGCACTACTTACTCGTAAAATAATAAAGATAGTAATTCATCCATTAAAATTTTTAGAACATTTTCGTAACACCTTCCATTGTTAAAACAAAACATGTGACGTTTGCCTCACTTATTGCCATAAAAAATCAAGATAGGAGTTATAAACGGTGTTTACCTTCGAGGCGAAATTACGAAGTCTGGTAATTTTTTCAAATTTTAAACTATGTTTAATGAAAAAAAAATAGAAACCACTTTATCAAGTTACAGGTATAATTAATAACATCTTTCTATGAACCGAAATTTAAATAGCCTTTGTTAGCGACAAAAAATTATAGTCATGGCAATGCTATAAAATTTAATTCCGTCTTATTATCCAAACTTTCAAACCTTCAACAAGAAACACTGAACATGTTTTCAGAAATTGTAAATAACTAAAAAAGTTGCACTAAGAAAAAAAAATCACGATATGTAAATTTTGGAGGTAAAAGATCAGGGCGTTTAGAAAAACATAATGATTAATTAATAGGTTAACGACAAAAAGACAAAGAAAAAAATAAATGACGAGAAAGCATCTTGAAAACTAAAATGGAAAAATTTTCCAAAAGGTAAGCAGGCAATATTAATTTCCGAACAGGGGTTATAAATAAGAAAACAATATGTATGCGGTTAAAAATCTATTTATATAGAAATAACCAAATAAAAGACGGTTTTTAAAGCAGGGAATTTAAACTGAAATTCCAATTATTACTGTTAAAACTCTATGCTTTAAAAGACGCGATATCTCAGCATACGTATAGTTTTAACTATGGGATAGTCATTCACTTAAATATTATAAAATTTGTATAATAAATATTAATCCGAAAGAAAGTGTTAAAAAACTATTTGTGTTTTATTTTTAATTTTACTTCCATGTTAATTCGAAATGTCTCTAGTTTAAAAGGTAATTTTATTCATTTTGGAAAAAAATATAAATCCCCTCTTTGCTCTGTTGTGTATATCAAGTTAAGAACGACTTAACTAGGATTTGTTGACGTAAAGCTATTTAATTCACTTCCGTTAAGCCATTTAGACGTTGTTTAGTAACAAACACACAAACATATGGGCATTGGAATTTATATATTGGTATGTATGATATACTATTCTATAAGAAAAGAGGAAACAAAGCTTTAAATATAGTAACGTACCAACATCAGATTAACAACCAAAATATAGATCACTTTCTACCCATTTACAAATGTCTCAGCAGATATTAATGCATCTGATTTTCTAAGCAACGTGAGGGTTTAGAAAGAGATGAATGAACTGTTGATGTTGCTGGCATGCGACGATGAAGGAATAGTTTTCCTATTCTAGGTTTCCTATCTAATCCATCATTTACAGCCTATTAGTATTTTTTTTAACAATATTGCTAGGTTTCCGCGAAACTGCAGTGACCAAAAAATATATGGAAAATTTTATATTTTCCCGTAAAATGGACTGATTTTTCAAGGAATACTTTAACAATATCTAAACATCATAGATAATAGCTCATTTTTCTATAATGTAGTATGTTAAATCAACAATGTCTACAAAATTTGAGTGTCATGATATTTATTTTAGTGCGTGCAACTTTTAAGCTTGTTTCCAATTTCTGAAAATTTCTTCAGGTATTCTTGTTTAACCTTCTAAGCCAGTTTTGATAATAAAAAATGTGTTAATCACCTTTAATAGCGTTAAAATATTAATAATTGTCCCAGTTAAGAAATACGACTTAAATTTCCGTGCATGATGAAAGTGTTGCAATAACGACTTTATTTGCTGCCATTTCTTTTTTTATTTCTGTAAAATTAATTTTTCAGGATGTATAAAAATACAGTATTTGGATTGAAAAGATACTATTTTTTTTGCTGCTGTAAAGCGTAAGATGACTTTTTCTACGTTATAAAATTTATTTGCATACCATTTAAAGACTAAAATGACCGATATCATATCCGAGTACAATTTTGTGTTATTTAGTAATCGCTAAAATGAAACACCTACGAAGGTGCTTAAGTTACTTACCAAGTCATGACGTCATACAAAAAATTGCTTGGTGGTCAATGATTCAATGGCAGCCCACCATATTTTCAAGTAAAATTTTAGTCTAAACAGTTTCAACGAGGCCTAGACTCGATTCAAGATGACCTGAGATTACGAAGACATGAACTAAGAAGCCTCCCGGGGGGTTGTTGGGAATTTGCAGATCGACAAATCCTAGTGCTTGTTAAAGAAGCCAGGGTATTCGAAACTACAGTTTTTAAGATTATGCATGATGATTTAGAGATCTTTCTGTACGATGGATTCCCAAACTTCCTACACTAGAGTAGAAACTAGCGATTAAAGATATTTTTCAAGAACATTTGTTCCCTTTGGAAAACGATAAGTGTTATTTTTTGCCAATTTTCAAAAGCGACAAGAAATAGGATTGGGATCCTCCAACGAAACAGGAGTTGATAAAGGTTCTCCACCTCCACAGATGGCGAAAACTCGACTTTTAGAAAGTTGATGGCGACTGTTTTTTGGGACTACCAAGAAATTTTGCTTACTGAATATATGAAAAAAAGGTCTACAATAAATGGAGACATTTACAGAAAGAAGCTCTAAAACCTAAAGCAGGCCCCTATGGAAAAACATCCGAATTCCTGGAGACCCTGAACGTTGCCTTTGCCCAATTATAGGGTCCAGAAGGCTCGCACAGGGCAAACCATTATCGAAATCTATTGATTCATTGAGTAACAACATCCACTCTGTAGCCTCGATCTAAGGGATTGAGATTTTCAAAACATCAATTTTTTTTTGGCTAGATAAACTCTTTTATACTTTTAAGAATATTTTAAACCTTTAACCAATTCAAATTATTTCCGAAGTTATAGCAATTAAAAGTGAGCACGGCAGAGAGTCGGCCCGAAACTCAGTCCTTTATAAAAACAATTCCTTTGGGGAATTTTGGAAGCTAAAAGTAACTCAGGTACATAAGGTTGGAACTAGTTTAGACTTGCTGAACATTTAACGTCACAGAATCAGTATGCTTTATGCCGCACGAGTGTAGATATCGCCACGTGTATTACAAAAATTATATTTTTTTATTATTTTTTAATAGAAAACGATTATTAAAATATCGTCTGCGTCAATTTTTTTTTTATTTTTATACCTATTTTAAGGTAATGTAACCCCTTAACGCCTCAACAATAGGAGCCACACTCCCCTCAGATGATAAGTTGCAGGCTGGTGAAGCCTTGTTTTCTGATTCAAAAATAAAAAATAATAAGATGGTAAGAATCAACTTAAGAAAAGTCAGACTAAGTTTATTATTGTAAATGATAGTTTTGAAGTGAGTTCTTCTTTCTAGCTAAGTATGTAACTTTTAATAAAAATCCCTCGTATAATGACAAATTTCAAATCCGATACTATTATTGTAAGAGGTTACCACAACCTGACAGTTTTGAAACAACAAGAAAGTGAAAGTTTCTTGAACAACAAAACACAATCTAATTTATTTTCGAATGATTAATTTCAGTTAAATAAACAGATTACCCACAATTTTCATTTAGCAATTGATGATTTATTTTTTCTTGCAAATTTATATTACTTACTTTAAAACGATTGGCAGAGATTTTAATCTTAATCTCGGAACGCCGTTACGTTTGCGAATCTACTTTTTCCCATAAAATGTACTCTCTTAAATTTACCCATTATAATAGGATCAACTCGCAAACCTCAGATGAAAATACCGAAATTTTCTAAAGCTCGATTCCAATTTTCCTGACAGTTCAATTAATTTTCAAGATTTTCCTCCTCGGCACAGTGTACAAATACTACGATAAATTTTTCTCTCGCATGTGTTTGATTTTTTTTTAAATTTTATCAATATCATTTCTATCAGAAGCGCACCTCAAATATTTTTTAAAACTCTGTAAATAATCCTATTTATTATTATAAAATCATGCAAATATCACGAAAGAAAGAGATTTTCGTACAAAGAGAAAGTGTCGTTATGTTTTCTTGAAAGCCCTATTTTCCTCTAAATTGATATTTATAAGCGCAAAAAACACCTCATGGAAAGGTCGTTTCACATGTTTATTGTTAAGGCACTTCCATTGTATTTTTAAGAAAAGGATTGCTTCGAAGACATTAGGAAATAATAACGTCTTATTTAAAGAAAAGCTAACAAAAAAAGGTTTAAGAACCATTACAATAACAATAATAATAATGAAGATTAAAACTGTAGCCGGCATAACTTAATATTCAACAAAGGCTAACATGAAAGAGCTAACTTTTTTCTCTTAGAATGACACAAGATGTCTTTAACTTAATAAGAGAAATATTACTATCGAAGTAGTAGTATAATATATATATATATATATATATAATATATATATATATATATATATATATATATATATATATATATATATTTATATATATATATATATATAGGATATCTACATTATGGATTAAATAGAAGAGGGTGATAGAGAAGGTAATTTGCGACAAAAAAGTCCTATAAATAGTAGTCTGGTTCCTTACGGTGTTGGTGTTATCAGGTTTCTCTTGGTTACTTCTTGAACATTAATAGTAATATTTTCTAGAGAAAAAGTTCTTGTAACTCGGAAACCAGGCAGAAATAGATAATAGTACGGATTTCCGTTTGATCTACAATTCCTGGGACTCTCTGTATATTCTATTAGGTGTGCGGATTACACCTAAGTTTTTGAATTATTAATCATTTTGTAATGTCTTTTTTAATGATAATCTCTCAAATACGCTAATTATATTTTTTTACTTATTATTAATAGCGACAGGCGAGGAGTTACATATACACGCATATAAGAATAGGTCGGTCGGTAGTTCCTTTAAAATACCTTAGTTTCGACAAAAAATACTAATCTTGAATCCCACAGGAGGCTTAGCTTCTGTCGTGAAAAAATGATCGAAAAAAATATTTTTTAAAATATATCAGAATTCTATTCAAATTTTACACCAGTATAGCGCGTGTACAAAATTAGTCTGAGCATGATATCAGATTAACAGAAATTTTAGAATAACTACTACTTACTATTACTAGTTTTGAAGACCTTAGCTCTTAGACTGGCAAAATAAGGGGATTATCATAGACGGAACACGACATCTACGATTTGCGGACGATAACGTTCTAATCGGACTGGAAATAAATCTAAGCAAGATAAAGATAATGAGCCCAGAGCAAATAACGATTACCATCGAAAATCGGCCATTAGAGAACATATCCGAACATATATATCTCGGACAAAAAATACTACTAGGAAAGGAGAACCAAACAGCAGAAATTTCTCAAAGAGTGGGCCTCGGTTGGGTAGCTTTTGGTTTATTTTCAATCATGAGATATCCCTGCAAACCTCAAAAGGAAAACGTATGAGTCTTGTGTACTGCCAGTTATCACGTACGGTCATGAAACGATGTCGCTAATACGTAAGTCGATCAACAGACTTCGAGTGGCGCAGCATGCAATGGAGAGAGCTATGCTTGGAGAGAGTTTGAGAGATCTCAATTGGGGAAATCCGGAGAAGAACACGGCTGACGGATGCTCTGGAAAGAGCGGCTTACCTAAAGTGGTGATGGGCTGGCCACGTAGCTAGAGAGAACAACGACAGATGGGCCTACAAGTGTGTTGCGCCCAAGGGAGAGTAAGAGGAGTGTGGGAAGATCTTAGAGAAGGTGGCGAGACGACATCTAGAATATAGCAGGAAAAAAATGGGGCAGAATGGCTCTGGATAGGGAAAGATTTGAAAGAGGCCAACATCAAGGAGTGGATAAGAGCAAGCTGAAAAGAAGAATACTATTCTAGATTTTCCGTATTTAGTATATATACCGACTGACTTAAAATATATTTCTAAATAGAAAAAAAATAACGGAGTCAAATTTAGAATTCACATATTACTGACTTTAAAAATAAAAATAAAAGAAATTAGTAAACGCTTAACATCACATTTTTGTGTCGACAGATTCAAAAACTCTACACGTATTTTTTCCAAAAGAGTTTAAATCGTCACTGACCCTCATATCACGAAACCTACCATCAAGAGTACGATTTCCGGCAATCAACACATCACTAACCTACAGTCTAAGCGTAACAAACACTTGAACTAACTGAAGTAAATTATACCCAGTATACGATTATCTTTATAGATGCTTCTCAGACAGAGACTGTAGTAGAAGTTACAACAGTACATAATAATTTCAAATGTGTGAAAACAACTGCAGTATTGACACCAGAAGAACAACGATCATTTTAGAAATATGCGATCAGATTAAGCAGTATAAGAATAAGAATAATGATTGTTACAGACTTATTGAGTGCTGCAGTAAAAGTAAGCAGCACTACCGCTTTCTGGACATGTTACGTACAGAACTTTTTTTGCAATCGTATGTATAAACGAATTTAAAATTTGCTCCATACAGTCTGTTTAACAAGAGTGTATACCTCGAAACTTTTTTCTGGAAACTGTTCGAATGTGAGCAGTTAGCGGGACCCTTAACCCAAGATGGTTTGTACAGAGGACCTACAGTTTAATGCCAGTTCCGACCGGCCAAATTGGGAGGGCTTTACTAGGCATGATACTACGGGTGGGGTGCCATTCTTCTTCCCGAGAGAGGCAAGCGTCAGGTTGGAAAGGCTTTGTTTATTATTTCTCCCCGAGCCGAGATACGAAACCCGGGTTGCCGGCGTAGAATGCAGACACCTTACTCACTACGCTGTAGCCGCCTCCGTATTACTGAAAATGAAACCGCCAAAAAAACTAATTCATCTCTTTGTTATACATACTGACTCTTATTTTTGGTACTCGTTGCTGGAGTATATTGCGACAGTTTTGTCGTTATTTCCCAATTCTTTATCCAAAATTGAAGTTCAAGTATACTTTGTTGTTCCTTACTTCCTTTTTGACTGTTTTTATTGCAGCCTAGGTTATTTTAGTCAAATTTAGAGATATTTGTTGTAAATAGATTAACTAAGGTGGTCGACAGTATGGAATCCTGCGGAATGCTCGCCCTTATTTCTTTATTACTTAAATTTATTTTATCAACTATAATTCAAGATTTGTAATTTTCTAAAATGGATATTCTGAGTCGAATAAGGAAATTAGGCATATCTATCCAGATTAATTATATGAACAATCTGTTATGCAGGTCGTATCGAAGTCCTGACAAATGTAATAGAAAATTGCTTCACTGTTAAATTTTCTTCATTGTAATAGTAAAATCAGAGTTGTTTGTCGAACTGTACAATGATTAGGACGGACTCCAAATTTTTCATTTGGAAAAATATTTCTCTCAAAGACAAAATTATTAATTTTAGAGAGGATTACATTTTTAAGATCTTACCAAGGCAGAAGGTTGATCGAGCGATAACTGCCTGTCAGCGACCTGTCCAAACCTGGGTTTATGAATTAATATAATTTTTACAGTTTTTTATTCATTCGGAAAATAGTTGTTGAATACAATGAATAGTCAGGCTAGTTATCTCTGTTTTCAAAAATGTTGTAATAATACAAATGTAAATATAATTCATTAATTAGAAGCTAAATTAAATTTGTGCACTGTCCAGTGATTGTATCTTGACAGTGTATATTTATGTGTGAAATGCAGTTTTAAAGTAATTTAGTCAATATTAAGTAATGTTACACTACACCAATTGTACCAAAAATGTCTATAATTCTGCAGGTTTTTTCATTATATAATATATCTCGTCATTTCAAAAACCTAAATTTTTGTTCGTCATTTGTCCAAGTACTATACTTTTAAGTTAAATGTTGCTATCTACTTGCAAATTGAATAACTCATGGTTTGACTATTTATCGAATATTAGTCTTCATTTGTTTAAAATGTCTAATAAACTAATATTTAATAATTAAAAATTTGTAGCTACAATATAAATATAATTAGAACTAATTACTATTCTATGTAGAAACAACTCCAACGCAGATTCACTGAAATAATTACGCATGAATTCTCTTTTTAATTAACGTACAGTAATAGTTTACAATTTTTAAATCAACTAACTGAAATGTTAAATTTTAAACGTGCATGTTTATTAGAAATAGGAAATAGGTCAAGGACTCCTGCATAAATAGCATTTCTAACAATAAATATTTATATCTTATCTTATTTATATCTTATCTCTTGATGTAAATGAATTCCAAAATGACAACTATAACCACTTTTCTCTGCTTGGTCAGGTTCCAGTTACTAACAATAAATTATTATGACAATTTTGGCCATTTAAAGATCTCCTAGTCAAACATGTAATATATTAGTAGGTTTTCTTCATATCATTTTGTGGAAAGTGGTTTCAGCTGTTTTTATGACAATTCATACAGTATATTAATAAGACTTTAGTATCTAATGTAGTTACTGGTGAAGTATCTCATTTCGATATTTTAGTTAGTTTTCTAATTAAAGGAAATACATTCATGAAAAAATCACACTCCGAGATGTTTACATTTCTTTGTGCTTCGGGCTTCAGATCACGAAAAGCTTAATCTCTAATTTCTATCAGTCTGTCTGTCTATTAGGTGAAGAACTAATCCATAGTTTTTGAGTAAAATCGTTTCTGGAGAACAGGTCGACAAATTTAGTTTCCATACTATTGCAGGATTTTTTTAGCTTTATTTTCTTTTGTTTAGCAAAATCATAATGTTAAATTAAACATAAAAGAGGTGTAAGAACTCGGAGGGGTTAGATTCGACTATATTATGCTATACAGGGTGTCCCAGTATTCCGTGTACATAGAGTTACTGTGAATTTCTGGGATGAAAATATGACCGTTTAAACCAAATTACCTTAGTCCAAAAATTCGTAATTTTTGAGATACAGAGTGTCAAAGTTATACTTTTATTTTAGTTTTTCTTAAGTAGCTTTCTTAATAATTGTACTATTTGTACAAGATTCGGTGCTAAGGGGTTTCCTGAGATAAGAAATTGAAATCAGCTTACAGTTCTGTTGTAACTTGAACTAACCTGTGTTAAACGGCAGCTGATTTGAAGTAGAGAATGGGTTCTAGCACCAAAACTTCTACTAAATATGCTTTTTTTATTTATTTTGGGTACCACCTATTTTAATTTAGAAGCTATGCTTGCCTGGTATAGACTGGATCCTATAAACGTTGATAAAATAGACAGAATTGAGGTGTCACTATACTAGCCAATAAAACAAAACAATTAAAATTAAGACTAAATAAAACAATTTTTTTTCTATGTATGTACTTATTAGACTTTTAAACCAGTACAGTGCTAAAAAATGTTAAAATATGAAAACTAAGATTTAGAATTAAAAGACTATATATAGTATATATAATTAAACTACTAATTGTGTCTTACTAAGAAAATATTTTCAGATTCACAAAATATTATTGGCCTTAAAAAATCTTTCTTCAGTATTGATAAAAAACTCTTTTGCTGTGGTGGGATGAGGTATTGGCATTATGATTCCAAAAAGGGTTAACAGAGAAATAGGAAAAAAACCTAAGAAAATCGCAAAGACCTTCTTAGGAGGGTTTTGTAATCAAAATGACCAAGAAAATTTCGATTTTGTGATAGATAAAAAACACCTATCACTCGATTCTCTTTAAGTGTCTTGTAGGCGTTTAGAAAAGTGTCTTAAAAAAATATTCGAAATGAAAAGTCTTCGGATTATATGATAAAATTGATGTCAATAAATCTACGAATTAAAGTGTTATATATTAACTGTTTTTATAACTCATTTTATAGACCACAGGAAAACCTAACATTCAAACGTGTGCTGACCGCGAAGGGAATTTTTAAAATACAAAAATCGAAAATGTTTAAAATCCGAAAATCCTCATACATACGAAAGTTCTTATATTGGAAGCAGCTTACGAAATATAACTGAAAAGAAGCTTAAAGTTTAAATCTTGAAATTGTAAAAGTTCTTAGGATTCAGGTGATGAAACTATATAAGGGAACGATTTTTTTTACTTTTGCTTTATACCAAATATACAGTTTCTTTTTTAAAGGTTACGACGACCATTTATTTTTAACAGCATTCAGCACTGTTTTTTTACTGTTTTGGATATTTTTATTTAAACTACCCCTCAAGTGATTCGCATCCTATCAGTCTTTTTTGTTGGCTAAATACACGCCCTTTAAATTATTGACATGGGTAAGGTTATTTTTTTGCGTCTGCTTTTTTAATAATATAGGGGGGGCTAATAAAGCTGTGCAAAGTGGTGCGAATTTACCAGAATTGAGATAAAATGTAGAGTGGTTGCCTTAATGTGACATTTTATTCAGCGTTAACCATGAATGCAATACTTCCAGACGTGGTGGAATTTTTATGTCTCTTGTAAGATACAATAGTTTCTTGAAATTAGGTTCTTTTACATTTTTTTTTTTTTTGGTCGTAATCTTTTAAGGTAGACAGTGATACAATATATTACTCGTTATATATTTTTACTGTCTGTTATTTCCTTCGTGACATTAATCCGTTGGTTTTTGGCCTGTGTCGGGGGTTGAAAAATTATAAAAAAGTGCTATTTTATATAAAAATTCTCGTTAAATACTTAACATATTCTTACACCTCTAATTATTATACTATGATGTGCTACCTCTTTATCTTAACGTTCTTGAAATGTTATGCGATTAATATGAAACAAAATATAAGCCATTTTTTAGTGTTCCGTACGCCACACTTATGGGATCACGTTGGTGTCCGTCTAGCCGTCTGTCACACCCGATTTTCTCCGAAACTATTTGTCATAGAAAGTTGAAGTTTAGCTCAAATATAGTAATTGACGACCCAATCAGAGCCGTGTAGTTTTTAAAGATAAATTTTGATTTAAGGAGTTAGTTTTAAGGGGTGAAATCGGAAGTGAAAAAAGTTTTACCAGATCATCGAACTTGTGAAAACATGAGTTCAAAAATATATATGAAGTAATATTCGCGCAAATTTTCCTTCATAATATTTGTAAAAAATCGCTGTCCCTCCCCCTTATCTCGAAAAGTACTAATCAAAAAATTTTGAAAAAATTCTGAATTAATCTCCATAAAGTGTAGATTGAAAGAAAATCATCACGAGTGTGTTACCTTTGATAATTTATCTGGTTTATAAAAAAACAAATTTTTCAAGATCATCAGTTTTCAACAAAGATCGGAAACAAACTTTGTTGAAAACTCATTTAGGGTGTGTTTTGTGAAGCCACGGACCATTTTATACCTTTCTAAGATTTTTTTTTTAATTTTAAAAGCAAACACTATACGGAACACTAATTGCGGTTTTTTAAACAATGGCGTTTGCAATAGGTTTCTCGAAACAATAATCAAAATAATCTATTAAATTAAAAGCTATTATGTACATTTTTCTTGTGGTCATAACTGGAAACTAAAGTTTGCAGTAAAAATCTTCGTTTAAAGTATTTTTAGTGTTCTGTACGGAATTCTTATGGGATCACTTCGGTGTCCATGTGTCCGTCTGTCTGTCGATCAGACCAGATTTCCTTTGAAGCTATTTGATGCAGAAAGTTAAAATTTGGCACAAATATAAGAATTGATGGCCCAATCAGAGCCGTAGGTTTGAAAATTAAATTTGGACTTAAGGGGTTAGTTTTGGGAGATGAAATCGGAAGTGTAAAAGTTGTTTTTTACCACGTCATCGAGTGGGGTATCAGATGAAAGCTTGTGAAAACACGAGTTCAAAAATATATAGGATGTGATACTTGCGTACATTTTTCCTTGAATTATTTTTAAAAAACGGCGAAAAAAATTTTGAAAAAATTCTGAAATAGTCTTCATAAAGTGTAAATTGAGCAAAAATGATCACGAATGTATTACGTTTAATAATTTATCTGGTACAAAAAAAATACTGTAAACTATGTCTTCCTATAAAATGATGGAGGTAATTGCAGTAATTTTCCGTAAATTACTGCGTGTCAGTCATCTAGAGACAAAATTATTTTATTTTTGCTTTAAACTTTTATCACGAGATTCTAGACTAAGCTAGATAATTTATTGGCTATTAGGTAGCTAAGTGTTATAACTAAGAAAAAATGTAAAAATATATATTGGATCTTAAGATATATAAATGTCAGAGACCTAATTAACAGCTTAGGTAAGGATTTTATGTTATTTTAAAGCAATCCTGGTACGGAACACTAACTGCGCAAGTTCAACTTGCACTTGAACATTTTTTTTTTTCAACCGCTACCGCAATAAAAAGCGAAGATGTCGTTTGTATGGTAATCACTGAAGACAAGTCAGCTAATAGCGTGATACAAGACAGTGTAAGAAATACGCATTTATATTAATAGCTATCAATCATCGAATGAGCCATTAAACTGGCTGATTTTATCGGCTAGCAACCAATCGGTTAAATTTATGGTATTGTCAGTCTTAAAAAAATTAAAATATTTCTTGTTTCATCGGCTCTCACAATATCATTAGTTCCTCATCACACGTAGCCTGTAATGTCCACTGCTAGACGTCAGGCTCCTCCATTAAAATCCAGTTGCTTCGGTCTTGAGCTGCTTGAATCTAGTTTCTGGCAGCTGGTTTCAAATCATCACCCCACAAGATGGTCTGATTACTTATTTATTTTAGTTATAACCACCTATTAAAACTAATAAATATGAGTGACAACACCCTTACGATATCCAAAGCGGTTTATACTACAAATATAGCCGTTTCTTGCAGCTTTGCTACAGACATAGGATAAAGTAACTTTTTAAATACCGTTAGGATTGGAAAAAGTAAATAACATTTTAAATGGATGATTGATTTGACGGGAAATGTTTGTATGAGCGACATGATTTGTCTTGGATAAAAAAAGTCTGTGGAAACAGTATTGTAAAATACAAATTTACTATATTAAAGCAAATATGTAATATGCATTTGATTACATGGTTAGAATAATTTGAAATTTAATAGCTATTAGAAACTACTAAATAAATGAGCCATTAATAAATCGATCTTGCATTTTTAGAAAACAGTTTTTTTAAGAAAGTAGAACGTAAAAGAAAAAAAGGTAATTGTAAGTACAAATTAAAAATCTGTGGGCCTTGTAAACTGTTTAATTAATTTTCATATTTCAAAAGATTAAATTTTATTGCGTTTGTTTTGCCTGTGGATAAAGCAAAAAACTAAACGAAGTATATTTTAATAATTTAAAGGGAATAAATATGATTCTCGGTTTGTTTTCAGTGAATTATTTTGTTGGATTACAATGTTAATTTATATTTCCCGAAACTAAATAAAACCTTTATAAAATGAAATGAAAACATTCATATTTAACGGTCGATTTTTCAATTTAGAAGGAAATCCGCATGGATACAAGAGAAAAGTAAATTATCAGAAAGGAATTTTAAAAATTTCTGATTTTTATATGAATTCAGAAAATGAAGGGCATACGAGGACGAGGACGTCTATCGTATATTTCAACCATATCGTTAGTTACAAACTTTAGCGACTATTTTCGCGTTAATATTATCTTATCCTTGTATGTGCTGCATTAATCTATTTACTTCCTACACCTTTAATTTCATTTATAGATTCATTCAAAACTGTATCTTGGTGATTTGCCTGCGAAATGTTCTCTCACGGTTGACATCATATCTTCTGTGGCTCCTCAAATGTTTTATCAAGTTCCTAACCACATAAGAGTCGTTAGATGCTAGGTCAAGACTGAAAGATAGACGACAGTTCGGCTGAGCAGACAAGGGCGTTGTCGTGGATAAGCAAAATACCGCTGACACGTCGTTTCTCTTTTACAGCTTAACGTATTCTACCAATTAATTTAGTATAACATCTGTCTATCATTTTACCGTACATTAGAGTAAAGTTCATAAGAATAATTCCTTAGCTCTGCTGACATTGGCTGAGCTTGAATTTGCGAAGTGGCTTATTTTCCTTTTCCGTCCATTGCAATGGTTATTGTTTCCATTCGAGATTATGCTGGTAAAGTGAAGTTTCATTAGAGGTTATAATACAATAGTAAATTACTTTCAGATTATTCACAGTTAAGGAAAGAAACTAGTGACAACATCCTACACAGCGGTTCATTTCGTTCTCGATACGAATTCTACGATCTTGAGTCGAGAACTGTTATAATTTTGAAATCTTTCTTCCCTCAATAATACGTACCATGGATTAGGATATTCCTTATCTTCAACTGACTCTTGCCCTCGTTGGAAGAGGTAGATCTCCCATTTAACAATATGAGTAGATTACGATGAAGCACACCTCCTTATAAGTGATGTCTAATTCTTAATGAATTTTGCTTCTTTAAAACGTATTTGATTACTGCACATTATTACAATTTTATAAATTCAGTCATGAGCGCATAATTCGATGCTATCTGGAGTTTCCAGAAAAAGCGGAAACATATTCTTAAGGTGATGTCGCTTGAAAAATGTTCGAAGGTCATCGAACAATATACATATAAAGTCTGTCAAGTAAGAACGTGTAAGCGATAATTCATTTTTGGTAGATACTAGCGATTTAACAAAAAATCGGTAGAGGGAACCTTTATCTACGACACGTTGTAACATTCATTTTTTCCTAGATTTTAAGACCATATAATGTTACTGATTTTTCTCTTAAAAATGTACTTCTTTTCATTTTTGTATCGAGCGGTATATTAATCAGAAATGCTTAGCCGCTCGGTATATAGTGTGCTGTGCGGGTTTGCGACCGAATCTATCGATACGCCGGGATTGGTCAAATGTTTGTATCCGGAGTTTTGGTTCCGGCGTCGCCATATTACAGACAGAGTGCCCACGGCTTATTTAAGGGTCCGGGTGACGCGAATCTTGGCTTAGAACATCGAGCCGCCGCCGGGCTTAGAACACCGAGCCGCCGCCCGGCAGTAACATCAAGCCGCCGCCAGGCTTAGTACCATCAAGCCGCAGCCAGGCTAATTTTTCACCGAGCCGCAGTAGAGGCTCACGACAATATCTACGAGAGCCAAGTTAAGCACGAGTTTTTTTTATCATAAAGCCGTAGTGGGCTTTGTGTGTTTTCTAAATGGAGTAGCTAAAGTAGGCTCTTCTCAAAAGTGTGAAATCGGTTTTTTGTGTTGCATTGAAGGCCTAGAAGCCCATAGGAAGACCGTAAGTTACCAGAACAATACATCAATAAATATATTCCCCGCAAATAAGTGTTTCAACAGCAATTTGAACTGAAAGATCGCGAAGTGAAAATCACGACTCTTCGATTTCGGGTGTAGTCAAAATTTAGAAGTAAAATCTCTGATTTAGGGACTCTAGTTTATAAAAACTACTTTTAGGCTAGAATTATTTTTGTATTCCTTAAAATTGCAAAGGTTGGAACTTTTATTTTAAATCATGAATAAATTTTCTTTTTTTGTAGATTAAAGCTAGTGTCTCACTGAATACCTATTTTTCTTTTCAGGATAAGAAAAGTTGTACTAGAATAATTCTTTTTAGTAATAACAGTAAAACCCTTCAGTATTTTTTCATTTTTTTTAACTGAAGTTAGATCCTTTCTATTTTAAAATGAATGGTGCCCAAAAATTTGTACGACTGAAGCTTTTTAAAAAATAGAAAATAATTCCAAAAAGACGTAAAACAATTATCTCTTACCCATATTTCTCTACCAAGGAAAACTGAGCTAGTGTTTGTTTAATTTCTTTAGTTCTTTTAAAATCATTATTCACTCAATTCATTCTCAGAAATTAAAAAGAGGTTGCAAGAAAATTGTGCCCAAGCGTGGGAAAAACAATTTTCACAGGGTACAAAATGACGCCGCAAAAAGCGACCAATTAATATACACGGTACAAAATAACGCCGCAAAAAGCGGGCAAGTGCCGAGGTTACAAAATAACGCCTCAAAAAGCGGGCAAGTAAAAAAAACACAGTACAACGTTTTAGTGAAAGTATCAGTCGATTCCGAACTTTCGTCGAAATTACGTAAAATCCAAAATGAGTCACATGCAAAGGGGTCTAAAATGACATTCCGCGACCGCTAAATATATTAAAAAGTCGGTATTGTTTGTGAAGAAGTGGGTAAATCGTTTTAACGAGACGAAAGATATCGACGACTTGCCAAAACGTAGCTTGGTAGGCAAAGTCACTCCGAAAGTCGAAAAACTAATCATGTCTTTCTTTTTTCGGGACCCGAAATTGATGCTGCGTCAAGGTGCGGCAAAATTTAAAAAATCGGGTTTGAATGTGTTCTATGAGATCATTCGACAACATCTATATGCTCATGATGTCAAATTTCGAAGCACGTTGAAGAAATCTTTGCTGGGCGAAAATCACGTCGCAAAGCGGTTTGCTTGGGCCCACAATAAGATACTAGAATGGCCCTCACAATCGTCGGACGCCAAACTTATTCAAAATGTTTGGTCCCTTGGAAAGAGAAAGCTCAGCGGAAAGACTCTGAGGACTTTGACTTAGTTGTCTCGCGAGATTGGAAGAATTTGGAGATCATTGCTGCGCGAGTGTGCAGAAAATCTCGTCGACAGCATGCCAGGCGATTTTTGATGCAAGCGGTGATTGGATAACTTACTAAGGTAACTGCACCGTTGTTAGCACACCAAAGAATATACTGATGGTAAAAAAAACTTCTCGAAACACATTTTCTCAAGAATACGAGCGGTCACGATCTTACTTGACAGACGATACCTTCGTCTACCAAATCTCTAATAGAAACTACACACCAAATTGTCAACTCCGTTACAAATCTGGGGTAACAGATCCTTTAAATACTTAATCAAAAAAGAATTACTAGTTTTAAAATATCCAAACAAAAACTCGGAATCTAATTTAAAGTTATGTTTAAAATTGGCACTTTTCAACTGATTGCGAATAACGGCATTTCCCATATTTACTAGCCTTAACGCAAAGGAATGTACGTTCTCTCACCACTCCATTTTCTGTTCCGGTGCTTTAAAAGCTATTAAAGGATGTAAGATGCGTAAATGAGACAATATGACCTGTATGGGTTTTTTCTATTGAATAAGATACAATAGGAGTCTTACAGCAAGAAATGCTGTTAAGTTAATCCTTTTACCAGCCCCTGGTTTCGAATGGAAAGCCTCGCAAAGTAAACCTGATTCAGGATTACAATTGTCACTAAAAATCCGAAATGATTGCTAGTTATCCTACTTTTAGAAAATTCTTAGGAAACATTTATTCCGTATTAAGCAGGACAATGATGTAATTCTTTTGGGGATTTTTCTAGTTTGGATATTGGAAGCTTAATTAACGTAAAGAAATTGTAACTAATAATTTAATAATAGTTCCAGCTTAAAGTAACCAGCCCATATAACTGGAAGCCATTATGTTGTCTTGGAAAAAATAGGAAAAGGCTCTCAAGGAGCGACATATTTTGTTGTATTTGTAGTGAAGATTATTTTTACCAGCTCGTCTTCATCGTCCCCATCCATCTTTTTTGTATATTTATTTGAAAATATAACATATGAAACCAAATGTTACAGGTAACATGGATGAATTAGTTTTAATGTTCTTTAGGGTGTTTTTTCCCTCTTATTCCTTATGGTACAGTTTTGTTAAATTTTATAGGAATAGGAACTGTCAATATTAGTCTTTCTAGTCACTAATACTAGTTAAGTCAAGTTAAAAGAAACTCTATTATCGAAAGAACCTACAGGAAAAAAATAACCAATTTCCGTTCCCCAAATGGGAAAGAAGAGAACAATATCAATTTGATTAATAAAATAGTTGGACTAAATATTCATCACCGTATTTATAAATACTGATAGTCATACAATTATCGAAAAAATTTGTTCTAATTTGTAGTCTTACAAATAAATTAACTGTAGGTAAGCAAACCAAAAATACAAGATGTATTGGGTAAAAGCAAAAGTTCGTGCCCGATTTTCATAGATGGAAGATGCATGCACTTTTGAGTGTGCTGATGTTTCTTTTATGATCATATTATTAACTGATAGTTATCTAAATGCATAGCGAGTTAACATAACCTTAAAAAAGTCTATTTAAATTAATTTGTGTGAAAGGTTAATATTCAAAATGGAAAATGAAAAGTTACATTTTTCTCATGTTATGTTATATGAATTTAAAAAGGGAGTGAGTGTTGCAACTGCCACAAAAAATATTCAAGACGTTTATTTGGATCTTGCTCCTGCTCTTAGGATAGTTAAATGTGTCGATTTTGAAACGGTGAAGTCATTCTAAACGAGAAACTTCGGGCGATCTTCCGGCATGGATAATGAGTTTATCCGTGACTTAATGAATTACCACTGAAGAGACTGCTGAGAGACTAAATTTTGACAATACGACTGCATTTCGACATTTAAAACAAGTCATAAGTGGAGATGAAAAATGGGCCTGTCTGGTGGGATTGCAGGGGAAAAGAGCTTCTTCCACGTGGCCAAACAATAACTGCGGAGAAGTGCTGTGAGCAGCTCACCCAACTCGATGTTGAAACCCAAGCAAAACGTCCAAATTTGGCCAATTGAAAAGGCATCATCTTTCACTACGATAACGCTAGACCAGATGTCACTCAACAGACACCGCAAAAACTTAGGGAGTTAAAATGAAAAATCTTCCAACACCCGCCGTGTTCCCCTGACATTACCTCTTCAGATTTTCATTTGTTTCCTTCTCTGCAAAATATTTTAAATGCAAAAGATTTGATTCTATGGAAGAAGTCAAAAATTACCTTACGACTTTCTTTAAAGAGAAATCACACAGTTTCTACAAAGATGGAATTCAACAACTTGTAAAACGATGGGAGACAGTTATAGAAAAAGATGGCAAATACATTACTGATAAATAAATACTATTTTTCATGAAAATGTGTTATATTTTATTTGGTTTCTAATCGGGCACGAACTTGCAGTCATCCAATATATATTCAAAACATTTCCTGTTGTATCCAAATGAAAACAAATTAGCTGCGACCTAACAACATTTTGCCAAAATTATATCGTACATTGATAGAAGTCATGAGATATGAATAATACATCAAAACAGTATGTCCTCTAGCCAAATTCTATTAGTCAGCTTGTATTATATTTATTAGTTGATTGGTCAGCCCTGCTAAATTTAGGGATGGAGCTAAATAAGGTGTTAATTCTTAAACGTAAGTAAAAGCTAAAAAGTATGGTATACAATATATTGTTTACTCAATATTCTTATTTATGAAAGTTACGGAGTTCTCTTTTATTTTTTAATCATTTACATAATTTTTTAAAACTTATCAAAAGAATTTAAAACTGAGACTCAATAATACCTGTTTTTACAATTGTCAATGCTTTACCCAAAAACCATTTTTTCTCTGCTCATGAGTGAAACGACTATCAGTTCTTTTTTTCTAGAACAAAAAACCAGCAAAGCGCAAGTCGGACTTGCGCAATTCGTGTTGCCTATTTTTAGAATAAAAATTTTTGTTATGGAGGTGTAAAAAACACATCCCATATATATGTATATATATATATATATATATATATATATATATATATATATATATATATATATATATATATATATATATATATATATATATATATATATATATATATATATATACATATATATATAAATCAGTTTTTATTCACGTATCTTTTTGTATGCATACGTACACTTAGCATTTACTATTTATTATATAGTGCACAATGAAGCAGACGATTTTTCTAGAAAAGTAAGCAAAATATATTTATATAAATAAGAAAATATGATACAAGGATGGATTGAAAAGTTCGCAGCCTCAGCAAAAAATAATTATAATATTTTTATTATAGTACTCTCAATAAGTTCATACGTTCTTTGGCTGTCACAGTGTAAAATTTTGTTGCTGTAGAATTTGTGGTTTTTAGGTTAGAACGAGTTTAGTGAGACCAAATGTAGGGTTCTTGGAAAAATGGAAAAAAAACTGAACAACATGCGGTCATCAAGAACCTGTTTAAAAAAAGATTAACACCAATGGAGATCTACGATGATATGAAAACAACACTAGGGGAATCTGCTCCGTCATATACTACCGTGAAAAAATGGGTTGCAGGACGCCGACCCACGACGTCTACGACTGAAGAAAACAACGGCAAAGTGTGTGATCTCATATTGAAAGACCGTAGATTAACATCAGGGAGATTGCAGACACTATAGGCATCTCGTATGAACGAATATAAAACATCATTGCCAATGAACTCGGATTTTCTAAGGTTCCCGCTAGGTTGGTCCCCAGAGTGCGTTCAGTTGAACAAAAATAAATTAGACTCACGATTTCTCGCGACTGTTTGGAGATGTTTGAGGCTAATTGACAAGATTTCCTTAACAGGTTTGTGACAATAGACGAAACCTGGGTTCACCGCTATACACCAGAGTCAAAACAATAATCCAATCCAAGCCGTGGAAAAAATCTGGTGAACCGACCCCAAAGAAAGCGAAGACAATTCTGTCGGCTGGAAAGGTATCATTATGGTGTACTATCTTCCAAAAGGCGAAATAATGAACTCGACTTACTATTGCACCCTTTTGCGTCATTACGTCAAAAAATTAAAGAGAAACGCCCAGGGTTACTGAGAAAGAAAGTTTTGTTCCATCAAGACAACGCTCGCGTTCACACGTCTGTTGAGTCTATGGCTCAAATTCGTGATTGTGGTTTCGAATTGTTGCCCCACCCGGCTTAATCTCCTGATTTGGCACCTTCGGACTTTCATCTGTTTCCAAATCTAAAAAAACACATTTGAGGCAAGAAATTATTATCAAATGAACAAATCGAAGCTGCAGTTTACCAGTATTTTGAAGACCTTGAGGAATCCTTTTTTCAAACAGGTGTGGAAGCGTTGGAAAACGGATTTATTATTTATTATATAGTGCACAACGCAGCAGACGATTTTTATAGAAAAATAAGCAAAATATATTAATATAAATAATAAAAAATGATAGCATATATGAATTTGTTTTAAGTTGTTTAAACTAATTTGTAGAATATATTTACCAACAATGCAGTACATTATTATCATATTCAAAAGAAAAAATATCTTTAATCAAAAAAAATATAAAAATATATTAAGTTTCTATTAAAACTACCGAATATAAGTGTTTTGTTTAATCAAGAAGTAATTTTTTTTACATATTATACCCCCAATAAGGAACTTTGGATATTTTATTTTAGATTTATATTTAGCATTAAACTAAAATGAAAAATAAAATAAATTTCCCCAATGTAATACATAGAGTTTAAGAACGAATTATATACGTTTTAAAGATAATAATATGCGTTGACTTAAATCTGAGTATTTTCTGGAAATATTGATATTTACCTCTTTCATAGATTCAATAGCGTTAATTCTGAGTATTTGTAGCTAATATTTACTTGTTTCAGATACTTTCGTCTTGCTTATGTATACTTCTTTGGTGTGCCGTATTACCAATAACAATTTGTTATGATGTTTTCCATGCAATATTGAAGTTATAAGTATCAAAAATTTGCGATAACCACCAATTTTTTTTCGATTTTTTTGCTCTGTTTTGTGAGTCGGGAAATGTACAAATTGTAAAGCAGAGCTAAATAAAACGTATAATTTATTTGAAAAGTAGGAATGTTTTTATTTTAATATAAGATACAAACATGGAGGTTACGTGTGGAACACAATATCCGATAAATGGCCGCCTCGACCCTGTTGCCAACGTTCATTCTTTTGACGAAATTTTCAATAACATTCTGGCATAATTGCGGACTAATTTCATTAATGGTACGTCTAATTTCTTCCCTGAGCTGTGGATCATGGGCATACACTTTTCCTTTCAGAAAACCCCAAAGAAAGAAGCCCAATGGCGTCAAATCGCACGATCTTGGCGGCCAATTCACATTGCCGCAGCGCGAGATAACACGACCACGAAACTTTGTCTGCAATAACTGCATTGTTTCGCCCGCAGTGTGGCAGGTTGCGCCATCTTGTTGAAAGAATATATCTTCCAACTCCATGCGGTTCAATTCATTCCATAAAAAGTTGGTTATCATGTCACGATAACGAACATCATTGACGGTAACCTCATTTCCAGCAATATTCTCGAAAAAGTACCGCTCCGTGACTCGTGGTGGATGCATGGGAAGCTGTTGAATCACTTGTGGACTTTCGGTCGCCCAAATTTGACAGTTTTGTTTATTTACGTAACCATTAAGTTAAAAATGCTCCTTATCGCTGAACATGATTTTCTTCGAAAAATCACCATCAATTTGTTGATGCTCCAATATCCAATTGGCGAATGTATGGCGCTGCACATGGTCTGCTGGCTGCAGTTCTTGTGTCAATTGGATCTTGCAAGCATGCAAATGCAGATCTTTTGTCAAAATTCGCTGCACAGAGCATCTTGAAATGTTCAGTTACTGAGCACGATGGCGAATCGAGGTGGAAGGACTTTCGTCAACACTCGCACTCACTGCGGCTATGTTATCATTCGACCGGGCGGTACGACGACGGTCACTGCTTTTCGCGGTCAAAATTAAACCACTAACCTCAAATTTTTTGATTAACTGCACCACAGTATTGCGAGATGGTGTGTTATGATGACCAAAAGACGTGCGAACTTTTCGAACAGCGTCTGCAAAATTTTCACTATTTTTGTAGTGAATTTTCACAATATCTATGCGTTGCTCGATCGTGTAATTATTCATGACTAAACCTCAATATTTCCAGATGCCAGTTGTCAAAGATTAATACTCTATGTTCGCCACAAAAAAGATAGAGCGCAATTTAAAACGCCAGGTCATTTTGAGACACCCTTTATTAGGTTAGTATTATTTAGAAAATATAATTTCATGCTATAAAAATCACTGTATTATTTTAGTGAATAATTGCAATAAAAAAAAACGAAAAATTCACACTTTTTTCGGTGGTTTGACACTTTGTTTGGTGGTTTTTGTGAATTATATTCATTTAAAGACCAAATAACCAACGAGATCGTGTTCAATGACTCTAAAAACATAATATATTTCTTCAAAAATGTGGATAGCTCCCTTACAAAACCCAGAGCTAGGGATAATATATGTAAAAAAATTACTTTTTTAAATTCTACTTAGAATATTTTTGTGAGTTTCAAGAAATATACAATCCTAAGGGCCAAATGATCGATGGCATAGTGTTCAGTGATCTCAAAAACATGTGACATTACCTGAAAACTAAAGTTTGTGCCTATTTCGAATTTATATCCTGTCTTTTTTAAAAAAGAGATACAGTTGAGACTTGCGACCCCTAAAATTTAATATTTTTAAACTCTCAAGAGGGTATGGTGACTCTGTGCTCAATAAGTGGATCGAACTATCATCTGCCACTGTTCTCGGTTCTGCTCGGTGCATGCTCTGATGCTTCATGCAGTGACTTCCCGGTTAACTGTTTCATCTGATCCACCCAACGTAAAGGTGATATACCCCTGCAGCGCTCACCTTCAACCTTTCCTGTATGATCAGTGATTCCAGCTTATGTCTTCTGTTGAGGTGGCTGAAATACCTCAAGAATGTCTGGTTTATAAGCTTTTAGTAATTTTTAGTTCTTGTAAAATAGATCGGTTAGTTCGATGTTCCATCCACGATATGCTGAGAATTCGACAATACATGCACATCTCAAATGCAGCAATTTTATTTCTCAACTTTCTTTTATCGTTTATATTTTCGAGGCGTATATTGCCATCGGAAATATAGGCGCTCTTGCGAGCCTTAACGATCGCAAGATGCTCGAGTCTTTCCATATTTTGACCAATTTTGTAGTTACAGAGTATTGGTAATTAGAGACCCAAGGTATTGATAGGAATCTACGATTTCATACCCTAGTAGATGTTGAGGTTGATTATCAATCGTTTTACTAATGATCATTATTATTATTTGGAAGATATTTAGTTATGTTTCTGTTTAAAAATCGATACTTTATTTTTTTCTGGTCACCCCAATATACTCAATCATTACAGAAAAAAATATTTGGCCAATTTTAATGAAAATAACTCTGCAAGAAAAAATCTACCAGAAATCGAGACAGATAGAAAAATGAATAATTCAGAACTATAAATCAGAACGCCTTATGCGAAAAATACAATAAATATTAAAATACACAACATCGTTCGTTTCCTCGTTACGGTTCGGATGATTCAACAAATCTCTAAAATGAGAAAAATGATAAACGAGACTCGAATCCAACCTCTTAACGGTCCCTTTGCTTTTTTTTGTCAGATTAATCGTTCTTGCCCTCCAGACATTTTGGGAAAACATAAATTTCTATTAATAAGTTGGAATTAGTTATCCGTAGTGTATTTACAAAAAAAAATTGTAAATAGGGAAATGAAGTTGGGTTCGACGATATTTCATTCCACAAACGGATAAATTAACAAGTTTAAAATCTTAATTGAAAAGAGGAGTTTTACTTATTAACGTTTAATTTACTCCAGGGCTCTGATTAATACTGTTCCCGAAAAAACCGTTTAAGTTTAATAAATTTGTACTACATGTTTCCATCAATAAACAAAAGTGGTTAAAGAACATTAAAAACAGTTTAATTTTGATATTCAGCTTCCAAAAATGCTTTACATTTAATATTATTGTAATTAAGAAATCAAAAACACAGAATATCTTTTATATTTACCCCTGATATTAATATCTCCGACTAATAAAATTGACTCGAATTTTATTAAGGCTTGTAAAGATAATATTTGACATTAAATTGTATTTTTAATAACGACTGGATTCAACCGTAAAACAAAAATAATTTGTTTTTACGGCAGAATTTATTGTTTTTCAAATAAAAACTTTTATATTTCCGGAATTTAGTTTGATTAAAATTACTAAATTAGTTTTTAGTATTAGCTTAACATAATATTACCGAATTAAAGTGCCATTTTAGAGAAGGTATAAATGAATTTATTTTGACAAAAAACAGTTTGAAAAAACCAACCAGAATGAGTACCTCTTCTAACCTGAAATCAGAACATCACTAATCTTGCATTTGCAATATCGGGAGCATCAACTACCACGAAATAACATTGCTCAGTATATTATACCACCATACCAAACACTCAATCCTAAAACATTGGAATATTTGCAGTAGTGAAACAATCACATTTTTAGGAAGTCTAGATTAGGCTCCTACATTAAAACTCATTAGACGCTTCAGAAGGAATCAAATAGCTTTATCCATATAAGCCCATTCTTCATGAAATGAAAGAACACTTATATTATAAAACAATAACAAAAAAAAACATTTTTTATGGATACCATCATATACTGAAATTAAAGGAAATGAAGAGCAAGGCAGCCCTAACAGCAGCTTTAAATGGAACGTATACTGACACCAAATTGAAAACAACAGCTGAAAGAGATATTACTATTTACTAAATAATTATTAATGCTAAATAAATCTTGCAGTTAGCTAGATTCCCTAAAATCCAAGCAGTTATAACAGGATTTCGTATCGACCACAACGACATGTTTTTGAAAAAATACTAGTAATGGAATGTAATCTCTGCCATACTACGAATACCACAGGCATTACTTTTGGAATACCCGAAATATCG
This sequence comes from Pachyrhynchus sulphureomaculatus, assembly GCA_019049505.1. NCBI lineage: Eukaryota > Metazoa > Arthropoda > Insecta > Coleoptera > Curculionidae > Pachyrhynchus > Pachyrhynchus sulphureomaculatus. The sequence continues at coordinate 70,094,798 of CM032453.1, read as the reverse complement.
AATCAAACGACAAGTCAATAACATCCCGAGAAATTTTCACCCGATATTACTAAATCTTCTTGACTCTGACAAAATTTAAATAAAGTTTTATAATTTTAGTTTAGTTTATAAAAGTAAAATATTTTAGACTCTCGTATTTTAATCTAAATTTTAAAATAATACTATTTTGTACATCATTTGTCGCCAATAACCTTATGCGGTTGCTGTTTTTTTTTTGTTGTTACTTTTCGATCTATTTATTTACAGTTTTTCGAATTGATTTTTTAAATGTTTTTAAAATATTTTTGCGTTTTGTTAATTTCAGAGTACACGAATTGACATCGTTTTGGAGGGGACATCTTTTCAATGGAATTAATTATCAACTTCCCACGATGTCTTTAAATGATTTAACCCGCACACTTGATACTTAACATTAATTACTTATTTATTTTTATTATGCATATATATATATATATATATATATATATATATATAAATATATATATATAAATATATATATATATATATATATATATATATATATAATATATATATATATATATATATATATCTATATATATATATATATATATATATATATATATATATATATATATATAAATGATGTTATAGAATTCACTGCAAATATTGCAGCTGGCGCCTACTTGTAGCTAGACCGATTGTAGAAAATTCACCTTAAATAGCGGATCTGCATTATAAAGGAGAAACAGACCTTGAAGAAATAATGACATGACTATTGCCGCCATTGGTAAACCATACACCTACACAACAGGGTCGATCTTTAACCAGAAGGTAAGGTCTGAATGTTGTAAGATTTGACTAGGTTTCCCAAAAAAAAATTTAATAAAAAAATTATGTATAAAAATTGGTACCTTTTAAAATAATTAGTTTTATATTTCGATATTTTATTACAAAAAGTAAAAATTTTAACATATGTAATTCTCTAAAATGTTATTAGCTTCATTGTAAAAACGACGGCACAATAAAGAAATTGTTAAGGTAGGTTACAAGGATTCTAAAACCGACAAAAGATTTGTTGTCGGTGTCCGATGCCGACGACAAAGAATTTGTCGCCATCGGCTGACATTGTCGGTAGCTTTTTAGTGGCACATTCTCAGCTTGGTGGTGGCCAAATGACAACAACCTTTACCAAAACGCCAAATTCACGTTTAGTTTATTTATTTATAGCGAATGTTTACAAATTTTACAATATGTCGTGGGTAAAGTGAGGTAAACATTAATATTATTGTAGGTTTTTTTAAAGATATCCATAGACTAATATAGTGATGTTAATTAAGAAATTTGTAGAAAGTGTAAAATACAGCAGCAAGTGTTGTTCGGTACAGTTGGTTTAGTTATAAATATGTCATGCACAACCTAGGATACTTTATATGGAGATCGATTGCACATTTAAGGTACATAACGTTTTTAAACCTACTTTGTTTTTTCACTTTAACACTAAAAAATCTTACATTTCTTACACGAAAGTCGTTTACCATTTCGGTATTTATCTTATTTTATTTTGCCCAAACCCAAATACCTGTTAACATAGAAGTCAAAATCAGCTGTTAAGGGGCAATGATCCCGTTGTTCCCGCGCGTTATAAAGGAATTATGTCTTTTCAAATAATAGATAACTTTTTTTAATTCTCCTTAAATATTATTTTTATTAGGTGTTTTCTGTTTTTATTTTCGTTTGTTATTATATTAATTTTACCTGAAATTTAAAAGTCTGTAGTTGTTGAAGAAAATCGTACGTTTGGCATTAGCTTGAGCTAGTTCGTATAATGACGGTCTTTCAGAAATGGGTAGGTTAGGCTGGTAAAATCTAGTAAAATTTTTTTTTTTTTTTTTTTAAATTTCGATTTTGAAAAAAAAAAGTAGTGAATATGCTTCTACGAGACTCCCCGAGTCACCCGTTTCAATATATCCAATGAATTTCGTAACACCCTATATATATATATATATATATATATATATATATATATATATATATATATATATATAGGAGAAGGGTAGTCTTGACCGACTAGTTAAACAGCAGTATTATGTTCTTGGGGTAAGACCGCTTACCCCAAGAACATAATACTGCTATATATATATATATATATATATATATATATATATATATATATATATATATATGCATGCCTAAAAATCGTTAGAGGATTCGTTGTTAATAGAACATACGTTCGTATTGTTGGACGTCTTCAGCAACTGGTAGTTCTCTTTATTTATCAGTATATACTTTTACTGTAACATACATTCTACTTTAGGGTGCATGTTAAATTACCATAAGATACAACACGTATCTCCGGCTCATGTTAACCCAATATTAAAATACTTATCTGTCGTTTATGAAAGGCGGTTCAATTAGAAGCCAGAAACTGACGAATTTTTAGCAGGGATGTATTTCGGTGTCACTATTGCTAAAAACACTATTAGATAGTGCCACGTATATGTGTCGTGTTAATCCAAAGAAATAAAATAACTACCAAAATCAAGGACCATATATCGGCAATTATTTACTGCTCCTCCACCTACATACCCCTATATTCCATGAATTCTGTGATAAAAGTATTGGCTTTTTGCTCGCCCCTCTATCGATTATAGTTCGGCTGATGAGTCGTGATAAGACGAAATGCCCAAAAGGCCTTGACGAATGGAAAAGCAATAAATAATTACCGAAACAGCGACTGTATTCAATTATGTTATTAATTAGTAAAAAAGTTAATGTTTTTTTTATTCCAAATACCTGGATATATGAGTAAATAGAAAAGTTGTTATTGCTCTCCAGATTACAGTGACAAAAAAAAAATTGAAAAAAGTTCTGTCAACTTTCTTTAGTTTGCTACACAATAACGTCTATGCTTTTCTCCAGAGTAGGAATAAAAATAAAGACAATTCATATTCGGCATTAACAAGCGTCATTTCGTACAACAGTAAAAGCTTGAACTCACATCTGTAACCAACACATTTGCAGTCTACTAGTCAGTTGTGATCAGTCAGTGCTAAGTAGTAGACGTGTGAACTGTAAGTGCCGTAGTTGTTATGTCACAGAAGTGTGATGGAGAAGCGAGCAGTGATCAAATTTCATTTGAAACTGGATAAAACAGCTACAGAGACATTTGAATCTTTGAAAAAAGCTGAGTGTTTGAGTGGGTTAAACGCTTTAAGGAAGAGCCGAGTCGCTCGAGGATCATGTAAGGTCAGGGGGTACCAGCACGAGTTCGGCGGACGTAAACGTTGTGAAAATTCGTCGTCTTCTGCAAACCGACCGTCATCTTTCATGCAGATTGATAGCAGAAAAGCTTAATATCTCTAAATCAAGTGTTCAAGATATTGTCGTCCGGAATGTTTTAGAGCAAAGTGTGTGTGAAGTTTGTTTCCCAAATCGTGACACCCGAACAAAAACAGCAATCGGTGGACGCCATGCGCCATCGAAATTGAAAATGTAGAAAATAATCACGAGCAATGAGACGTGGTGTTACCAATATGAGTCTACCATAACACAGGAAAGTGTGCATTGGCTCGGTAGTGGTTCGCCGAAACCGAAGAAAGTGCGACTGATAAGGTCAAAAACAAAGACAATGATCGTCGAATTTTTTGACGCTCAAGGAGTTATCCACAAATTTGTTCCGGAGGGCACTACAGGGACGTGGGTGTCATGGAGCGACTTTGCAAGAGGGTTCAGCGAGTTCGATGGGACGCAAATAATTTTTTCTTGCTTCACAACAACGCGCCCGCCCACAAGGCTGGGATTGTCGTGCAGTTTTTGGCGCGAAAACAAGTATCCATACTCCACCAACCTCCTTATTTGGCTGATTTAGCCTCTTGTGAATTTTTTTATTCCCAAAAATAAAGCTCTATATGAAGGGTCAACGCTGTGGCGATTTGGAGAACGTTAACAAGCCTGTGCAGCACGAGTTAAAAACGAGAAAAAATCCCCATTGTTCGAAGTAAGCCAATACTGCGAAAAAAAAAACATGATTTGTTTTATCCCACAGTAGTAGAGTTCAAAATTGAATGATTTTAAATTGAATAAAACAACAAGCATTATGTAACTTAGTGTTTAAGAGGCTGGGATAACCTAAACTCAAAATTTTTACAACTTCTTACTTCTCCTGTACTTGTTCCCGTTTCAAGATCTCTAGATTACGGAAACAGTCCGCCCAGTCCGTCGATCTGTCTGTGCGTCCATCTGTTAGTCATGATAACTCTCAAACGAAACGATATATCCATTTTATATTTGAAACAAATGTTATATGTGTATTAATGGAACCTATAGCTTTTGAGCGATAAGGCTTTAGGGGAAGGGGATGGAAAGGATAGGAGTTGATAAATTGTGTATATTTCCAATAACATCACATTTTTTTTTAGTTTTTAGTTGGAAATTTAAGCGTAATTATTTAAAGTCAAACACATTAAGGGTTCAAGGGGTCGGGGTGGTTGTCAGAAGGGTTGCTCAGTACATATCTTGCTACACGTCCTTTTTAGGGTTTTGCAGTCAGAAATAGTATGTAGAGAGAAATATCTAGTTTCAGTTGTACATAAATATCTCTAAGAGACCTTTTGTGTTAAACTTTTTTGTGATTAATATCTTTCCACGAACTACTTATCATTTAATATACCCACTTGTAGTGCAGTTAATTTACTCTTTAGTACAAGAAAGTCAATTTCAATATTTCTTTTAAAACTACGTGTTTGTAAAGGAAGTACTGGCTTAATTACATTAACGATTTTTTGCAACTAAAATAATTCTTTATATGACCAAAACTAAACACACTCTATTTTACAATTTTTCTAAGTAGCAATCCATTTGAAAACGGGGTTTCGAATATCATAAAAGATCTGGGTACAACGCCTACACAACCATACATGCTCCTATTACAGGACATCCTGTATTATGCGGGTCACCGGCTTTCCTGCAAAGGCTTGCCATGTCTCGTTAAGCTACAATGAATTATTAAACGATTCCTGGCACTATCTGGACCGTACATAGTGTCATATCGTGGTGCTCTGTGGCTTTGTATCCATTAACGAGATAATTAGCTTTCCTATATACATATATACGGAAATGACATTGAAGAAAAAAAAAACTTTATATAAACAGACAAGTGGGTTTTCCTGTAGTTCCATTATTATGACTTATTTACATTTAATCATGCAGTTGTAACGGTAATTAAACTGCAAAATATCAAACACGTCTCAATATGAGAAAGTGCACACTCAGTAAAAAACAAAAACATTTCTGTAAAATGAATAGTACCTTCATCATTATCCAAAAATTGAAAATCATCGAGAAACGTTAGTAGAATGTTTCTTGCAGTCAGGCCATTTTGCATTACAGAACTTCCATAAGATAAAAAGCTGTCAAAATTTGATCTCGAAAATGTAATCACTATGAATCTAAATCGGAATATATTAGGAGTGTAAATAAATTTGAACGATTTCTAAGAGATGTCGTAATTCATATTATATCGCATTGGAGCATACTGTTGCTATATTCATGGTAAAGCACCATCATTAGACTTTAATTTCTAGTATATATTATTTTGCCGAAGTGTAAACAACAAATTTTTTTGAGCATTGAATATGTCGAATTACGTACGAACAAAACATCATTTGCGGGAAGGGTTACTTTCCTTGTTTAATTCGAAGAAAAACGCTGCTGAAAGTCATCGATTGCTGTCGGAAACCTATGGTGATTATATTACATCGATAAAAACATGTGAGTACTGGTTTCAACGCTTTAAAAGTGGTGATTTCAATAGGGAAGACAAAGAAGATCAGCCGAAAAAGTTCAGAGATGAAGAATTGGTGGCAATATTCGATGAAGACCCGTGCCAAATGGAAAAAAAATTGCAAAATCATTAGGTGCTGATCGCACACACACACACGCCAAGTACTTACATGCACTGGGAAAAGCAAGGAAATTGGGTAACGTATGAATTGACACCCAGAGATTGAAAGGCGATTTCTCGCTTGTGAACAACTGCTACGCTACGATAATCCAAAGCATAAAAAAATCATGGGTGAAGGCCGCTGAACCATCAACATCCTCGATAAAGCCGAATATTCATGGTTCCAAGCTTATGCTGTGTATCTAGTAGGATCAGCTGGGTGCAGTGTATTATGAGCTCCTCCAACCCAATGAAACTATTACTGAGGAACGTTACCGACAACAATTGATGCAATTGAGCTGAGAGCTGAAGGAAAGACGACCGCAATATGCCAAAAGACATGACAAAGCGATTTTTCAACATGACAACGCTCGGTCACATGTGGCAAAACCCGTTAAGGAAACGCTAGAAGCGCTTCGATAGGATGTCCTTCCTCACTCGCCATACTCACCAGACATTGCTCCATCTAATTTTCACTTGTTCTGACCGATGACGCACGGCCTGTTTGAACATCACTTCCATTCTTATGAGGATACCTAAAAATGGGTCGATTGGTGGATAGCCTCAAAAGATGAGTCATTCTTTCAACGTAGTATGCTGCCACAAAGATGGGAGAAAGTAGTGGTTAGCAATGGACAATACTTTGAAAAATCAATTTATAACCATTTTTTTACAATAAAGTGATGTTTTTACCGAAAAAAATTCCTCAAAATTACACCCAATATTAACGACGTCGTCTGTGAAAATATAAGAAGAATATACATACCGGCTTTGTTTACAATTGTTGGCTAGTAGTTATACTGCCCCCGGTGAGTTATGCAGCGTCATCCTTCTAGAAAATCGCAAAATTGCAAAGATATGGTGCTAAAGGGATCTTTATTCCGGAGTTAGCAGTTTTCTGTTTATATTGATCTGTATTTAAAGAGTAACTGCTTCTTTTATGGGCACAGCACACGTGCTGCAGGGAAATCCTTAAAGTCCCACAGGAGCAACGCATGTGCGGAAAAGGCGATTCACGTTGGACCTGAATAGTTATAAATTGTACTTGGTGGGAAACACAGTCAATCCATCCATCCATATAAAAGACTGCTTGAAAAGGTTTGTATGAGGGGTGACAATCTGAATTTCATACGGATATGAAGTATTAGGGCGTCAGGTATTCCTAACATGCATCGGTTTGGAAGGAATTAAGCAGAAGACATCCATCAAACACTTTTCATAAAAATACTTACAGAATAGACTCGAGTCGCTTACCGTTCTTCAATGATCCAAGGAATTAAGGTAGCTGGTGAATTCTGGGGCTCCAGTCACGCGAACAGCTCTCTTCTGAATAGAATCCAACAAATGCCGTGTATGTTTGGGAGAATGGCCCCAAACATGGAACTCCATTCTTATTCAGTATTCCATCGTTGGTAGCTTTGCACAGAATTAACAGTTGTTGTAGAGTTAAAGCTTTCTAGTTCGAAATAATATTCCTAGCTTTTGAGAAGCTCTCTTTGCTATGCATGCAACATGTTCATGCCAAAACATATTTTCTCCCAAATTAACGCCCAGCAAATTGAGTGACGATGCTACAGGAATGGAGTGTCCCGACATAACTTTAGCGACATTAGCTCTTTATTTTTAGAGTTACTGTTCGTCATGCAAAGACAGTATTAGTATTCTATTCGCTTATAATAATAAAGGTACTAAATCTCATTTCTGGATGTGTTTCGCTTTTCAATTAGTTTGTTGGTTTCGCACTGGATGGCGCGCTGACGTTTGTTGGCTACTGACACTTTCGTGTATGCTTCTTAAATTTCTCCTGCTGTGACTGTATTTGCGATTTGCCACTTCACCTAGGCTGGCTGACGAACTTAAATATGGAGCGAAACATGCATATCCTAGTTTCAGTGATTCATAAATGGCACGCCCGGGTAGTCCGTAGCTTTAGATACCCACCCGTACTTGGGATGCAAGCACGTAATCGAAAGTCTTGGGGCCCCTAACCCGATATAATTCCTTTTCCTTTATATATTTTTTTATTTTCATTTATATGAGTGCGCAAAAAATGTTCGAAAAGTATTTAGGCCTCAATTGAACTTAAACTTGCTTACTTGCTTTGCAAAATGCCAGGTTCCGAACGTATTACATAAATAACTATTATATCTCTTTGTGGAGGGATTGTGAAGTTAGAGTGTTTTCAAATGCGATCCACTTGACAATTATAATCTTTTTAGGCCACATGAGATGGCTTATGTCAATAACAACCTGAAGTTTGTACTAACAAAATTCAGTTATAAATGAGACATTTCCTATAATTTTTTATTTTGTTATTTTTCTCAATCGTAAACTCGTAAGAATTAGATAATCCAAAAATTCTGTCGAAATCTCGCCGAATAAAAGTTCCTGATTTTAAAATTGAAGACACGAACGATGGCTATATATGGAGCAGCTATACGGTTTTAGATTAAAAATGGACTTGAGCAAATGGATTTCGTTTCTACTAAAAATGAATTTTATTTGTGATTGAACGATTCCCCTATAAAATTCTTTTATCCCGCGAAAATAGGTTTATGTAGAAAAGTAAAATCATGAACGCAGCTATGTGTTAATACAAGAATAGGTATTTAAAAAAAAGGTTAATTTTGTGAATGTCGTCGATGTTTAATATTTACAAATTCTGACTTTTTAAATATTACAGTATCTATCACAAGCCTATATACTAAAAATGTTATTATTGAAACCAAAAATTGACAAATTAAAGGCATAATAATTATCTACAACTCTAACACTATAATAGTATTGCCTAATTAAGGATAACTTTTTGATTTTATAGAACTATACTATACTAAACATGGCTCTAAAACTTCTAGTTTTATACAAAAAAATTATAAATATTAGATCCAACAGTCGATTAACAGACTCAAAAAAAATTGTATAGTTTTTTTTTTTCTTCTCTCTCTATTTATCACATAGTACTTTAATGATCTTAAGACATTAAAGCAACTTCTTTTACCGTAAGTTGGGCGCGTTTAATCGCATCTAGGAAGGAGTACTTTGGGGGTAGACTTCGTTATATGTGCCACTTTTTACGTATATGTGCCTTCAAAACACCAAAAGTACCATTCGTTGCTATGATAGAATCAAACATAACCGGTCGAGTGCAAGTTGAACTTTAGTGTGAACAATTAGTGTTCCGTACGTTAATTGCTTTTAAAATAAAAAATGTTGTTAGGGTGGTATAAAATGAACAGTGACTTCACAAAACACACTCCAAATGAGTTTTCAACAAAATTTGTTTCCAATCTTTACTGAAAACTGATGACCTTGAAATTTTGTATTTTTTTTTATAAACCAGATAAATTATTAAAGGTAATGCACTCGCGATAATTTTCGTTCAATCTACATACCGTAGAGAATATTCCAGAATTTTCTCAAAATTTTTTGATCAGTACTTTTCGAGATAAGGTGGGGGAACAGCGATTTTTCAAAATAATACAAAGAAAAGTGTGGGCAAGTATTACATTATATAAATATATATATATATATATATATATATATATATATATATATATATATATATATATATATATATATAATACTCGTGTTTTCACAAGCTTTCATTTGACACCACACTCGATGACCTACTAAAAAAATTTTTTTTTTCACTTCCGATTTCACCCCCCAAAACTAACCCCTTAAGTCAAAATCTGACTTTTTTCAAGAATTCAAGCGGTCACGTTCTTATCTGTCAGACTGTATACTGGTCTTTAAAATCAATAATAATCACTAGTGGACAGATAATGTGGAATATTCTTTTATCTTGCTTAGTAGCTTTACTTTAAATTTACTGAAGCATCCCACAACATATCTTTGGAATAAAAAATAAATTAAACAACTAATATATTGTATTTTTGAAACTAAAACTCTGAAGACAATGAATAAAATGAAGATTTATTGAGACACAATACGAGAGGTTTATATCAATAGTTTTTAATTTAAATGCTTTGGGGAAAAACAGAAGGATACGAATAAAACGGTTTTGTTTGCTTTTATATATTTTTTTTCAACCAGCAGCAATAGAATTCCAAATAACGACGAAATTGGAATTTTTATATTATACATTTTTTGTTTTTCTTTTTTTTACATTCAATTTAATATTCAAAACACATAATACGTATCTAATAACATACCTTACATAGATCCGTATATTTTGGCATGTGGCACACATTCCGAGTTGATACTCTTTTCAAATACCGATTTATATACTAGAAATACATATAATACAAAGATAGAAGTAGTTAGAATTTATATAAACTATTTTTTTTAGTTTTGTTGTATAAATCATCTTAGGGTAGCGTTTGTTATTAAAGAATCATGACAAATATAAATACAGATATTAAACTAGCTTTAAACTGACATCTACGCATAAGCAGGTCTTACTGAAAATACGAAACAAATGTTAAAAATGGCATTAACCACTCTGTATAAATAAAAAGAAACCTACTATAATAATCTAGCATCGCTGTGCTAAATTCGTATAAATCTGACAGGCCGTTTAGAAGTGACTCGAGAATAAACCCTTAAACCGAAAAAAGATTTTGAAAATTGTAATTCTTACAATAAAACTTAATTTTAAACTATTATTATTTTTTTAAAAATTTTTAATATATCTTTCGTTCAATTTAAACTTAAATTCCTTACTTATTATTGGTGCCAGAAACTTTGAGTTACTACTACGTACTAGGTTAGAGTTTTGGAATCTGAGATTTACTATTGTGCCTCAAACAAATCTTTGAGAAACAACAGTAAGCACCAAATACCTTATTTTTGCATTCGACGCGCGTTTTGCCAACTACGATTGTTGACCAAGCATCCCACCTGATGATATTACCATAGTTGCACCTGGTGCATTGGTAATAACTGTTTTATACCACTACATATGAAATTACTTTTTAGTTCAAAGTGGATATTTCTGTTTTGATAACGTCACTGTGTTATTTTTTCGATATTTCTGTATTTATCGGTACTATAATAGTTAAAATTACAGTAGAACCCCGGTTATCCGAGGTAACGTGGGGGGCACCCTCCTCGGATAACTGAAAACTCGGATAATCCGGATTTGTTTTTTATTCATACAAAAAATAAACACCAATACTTTAAACCAATGTATTAACGTTTTTAACATATAAATAGGTACATACATTATAAAACAGTGAAATAGGTATCTATTCTGTTTCATATTGCATCTTCTTTTTCTCGATGCAATGTTTCTCCATCGACTAAGAAGAAGCAAATCCGCTGGGGTTGCCTCTGGTTGTTGTTCGATATACCTCAAAGCTTTTTCCAAAGAAGCAAAACCTTCTTGATGAGAGATCTTAGTGGGAGACTGTTCATCCACCGGCATTCGTTATTCCTTCAATACTCATTTCTTCTTCTAAATCATCTGCTGTAATCCATTCAACAACATCTTCTCTTGTCACATTTTCGCAACCTTTTAATTTTTGCATTAATTCAAATAAACTTTTTTCTTTTTCTTCTACCTCGCTGTCAAAATTTGAACAGGAGTTTTCTCCATGGGTTCTCAATTTCAAAGCTAATTCATTTAATGGAGTATCATCTTCACTGTCATTATAGTCCTCAAAATCAATAACTTTTGACCAAGATTTTTGAATAGTGGTAGTACGCACAGAATCCCAAGTTTGACTTAACCAGTAAATAACATTTTTCAGTGTAACCTTTCTCATTCCATTAATAATATCCTCCTTTTCTGTGTATTCTAACAGATGTTCAAGATATAAACGCCTATAATTTTTTTTAATGTTTTCGAGGATGCCTTGATCCATTGGTTGCATTATGCTGGTTACATTTGGAGGAAAAAATTTTACAACAATTTCGCCCACATGAAGCCCTTCTTCAGGGTGAGAGGGGGCATTATCCATTACCAAAGTTGCTTTAATAGGAAGACGGTTTCTGTTCAAAAATTTAGTTACAGATGGCACGAACTCTTCTTCAAACCAGTTAGTAAATAAGGTCGCATCCATTCATGCGCTCTTCTGACTTTTGTAATAGACTGGTAGGGCTTTGGGTGAGATGTCTTTTAAAGCTCTTGGACGTGCAGACTTGCCAATCACCATCAATAGGATTTTGTGCTTGCTAGATGCATTGGAACATTATAGTTAATCTTTCCTTACTTCGTTTGTGCCCAGGAGCTCATTTTTCCTGTCGAGATGCCAATGTTTTTGATGAAAGCATTTTATAATTCAGACTAGTTACGTCACAGTTGTAAATTTGATCAGATGTGTATCCACAATCTTCGATTTGCTTTTTAAAGTTCTTTCACCACATACAGTCAGTTGTCGTACACCGTACCGTTTTTTCCCGCGGTCAAGCCATCCAGAACTGGCGGTAAACTGATCTATCTATGGGAATTGCTTACTAATCATTATTGCTTTCTGTTGTAAAATTGGACCTGACAGAGGCACAGATTTTGATCTCTGTTGGTTAAACCACATGAATAAAGCTTCGTTAACCTTTTCATAGTCGCCGGATTTCATTGATTTTCTTCCTGAGGACGAGGAGGGTTGATTTATACACCACTCTTCTATTTTTGAGCGGTTTCTTTTCCAATCTCCAACTGTTACCTCACCTACTCCATAATCTCGTGCAACAACTTTAATTGTCTCTCCTGCTTCAATTCTTCTGATGGCTTTTAATTTTTCTTCAATAGGAACGACGATTCTTTTACGCCTGTTTTGCTACATTATAATACGACAAACAAAAAGTCCAACAAAGCAGTTCGTATTAATTACACTTAACCAAATAAATTATGTGAGTATATTCGTACTTCTCCGTAGTAAACGCTATAACGCACTGCATTCACGCAAATTTACATGCTGAAAGAGTCCAAAAACATAAATAGGGGAACCCCTCACACGGGCCAGGGGGATTCCCCGAAGGCCCCGACGATTTTTAAATAGAATTATGTACATACAGATTTTAGAGGCTCGGTTAATACGCAGCAAAGACGCACGTACCTCGGATAATCAGGTTCTTAGATTGGCTCGGTTAATCCAGAGCTCGGATAATCGCGACTCGGTTAATCGGGGTTCTACTGTATTGCCAGCTAATAAATCATACCCGATCTAGTAATCCATGGACGACTCTGATTTCTAATATTATTTTATTTGATGTTGTCGACATCACATAAGGTTCCTTAGGAAACTTTAATTGGATTAATTGTGCTAGTGTTATTCCATGACACACTTGGTCTGATAAAAAATAACCGGTCATGTGCAAGTTGGACTTGCGCAATTAGTTTTCCATACGTTGATTGCTTTTAAAACAAAAATTTTCGTTATGGACGTATAAAATGATCAGTGACTTCACAAAACATATCCCAAATGAGTTTTCAACAAAGTTTTGTTCCGATCTTTAGTGAAAACTGATGACCTTGAAATTTTTGTTTCCTTTTTTTTGTATACCAGATAAATTTTCTTAAAGGTAATGCACTCGTGATAATTTTCGTTCAATCTACACCCTATAGAAAATATTCCAGAATTTTTTCAAAATTTTTTGATCAGTACTTTTCGAGATAAGGTGGAGGGACAGCGACTTTTCGCACTTTTTTAAAAATAATACAAAGAAAATTGTGCGCATCATATATATTTTTGAACTCGCCTTTTTACAAGCTTTCATTTGACATACAAAATTTAACTTTCAAAACTACACGGCTCTGATGAGGCCATCAATTCCTCTATTGGTGCCAAATTTCAATTTTCTATGTCAAAAAGTCTCGGAGAAAATCGGGTGTGACAGACAGACGCACAGACAGGCAGACAGACAGACGGACAGTGTTCCGTACGGAACACTAATAACCAGAAATTTAATTTTTATGAAAAATAATTTATTTTTTGTTCTATACTGATATTGTTCCCTTGAAAGTGGCTGCACGGAGATGCGACGCACTTACGTCAGCGTTTATTCTAATACTGAAAAGCATATTTTGGTATAACCTTAAGCTCACTTAACGATTTAATATATCATAACTCAGCTATGTTCTTTTAATGCTCTCTTAATCAGTGGAAACAAGAAAAAGTTGCAAGAACATCTGCGGTATCAGTTTGGTGTTATTTTTGGCTAAATAATTACGAATTAATAGTGATGAGCTGCAGCCTTAACGTGGTGCAAATTTCAAGAATTCTTTGCCCGAATTTGTAGTTATTGCATTGGATTGCCTCAAGCAGACGTTGTAAAACTACCAGTACTTTTTGTTAGCAGTATGACCTGGTGTAGAGAGAGAATTGGCTCGCTTTTGGGTTTTTTAGCGTATTTTTGCAATTTTATCATATATTTATAGAAGATAAACTAAAAATTCTGACAAAGTTTGATTCTAGATAAAAAAACGTAAAATCTAAGGGGCCATTGATGTCATTTGAGCCTTGTGGTCGAGAGAAATTGACCGTTTTTGTCGTTTTTTTTTTTCTTTTCTCATTTTTTTTTTGATTAAATAGGTGTACTTGCAAACTGTAAGCTAATTTTTTTAGTTAACTCTGGAAATATGTTCCATGGACATTACTTTAATTGATTCAAACACAATTCTAGCCATTTTTTTACATATTAAATATATTTTTCACTCCTTATAATATTGATAAATTTTCCCGATTCACGTTTTTTTGTTCTGACAAATTTTTTAAACAACTTTTGTTCAGTATACCCCATCATTCCTTATTTAGTATATTATACCTTACCTAAAACACCAGAAAATGTTCCTTAATCCCTAAACTTTCATTTGAAGTACTTAAGAACTCATTTAAACAATTTAGGCCCGAGAAATTGGCCATTTTTTTCTTAAATTTAATTTTTTTTAATGCGATTTCTTTTTAAAAAATTATTTCTTCTTCTTTATATTAGGCATTCCTGCCTGTTTTTCTTTAAACCGGTGATTTATTTCGAGCTATTTTCACTAATCGTCGTTCGGACATTTTATTTATGTGTTGGTTCCATTCTTGTTTTCTGTTTCTTATCAACGTGTTAATGTCCTCTACTTCACATATGTGTGTTATGTTGTCATTTGTTTCTCTATCTCAAAGTGTTCTTCCTGCAATTCTTCTTAATATTTTCCTTTCACTTGTTGGTAAGTATCTCTTGAGTTTTGAGTGTTTCTGGTCTTGTCTCTGCTGTGTAGGTCATAACTGGCCGAACTACAGATTTATATATACGAGATTTTAGTTCTGTTTTCAAGTATTTATTTTCCAAATAGTGTCATTCAAGCCTCCTGCTATTCTACTGGCTTTTAGTATTTGTTCTT
Source organism: Pachyrhynchus sulphureomaculatus (assembly GCA_019049505.1). Classification (NCBI taxonomy): domain Eukaryota; kingdom Metazoa; phylum Arthropoda; class Insecta; order Coleoptera; family Curculionidae; genus Pachyrhynchus; species Pachyrhynchus sulphureomaculatus. Next base: position 70,079,604 of record CM032453.1, on the reverse strand, counting down.
TTATTTCTTCGTCTATGTTGTTATATGATAATTTAATTCTTGAATATTTAATTGTCATCACATGCACTATAATCTGATTATCGATTTCTAGCTTGCACCTAATTAGTTCTTTGAAGATAACTACTGATTTGGTTTTTTCAGCCGATATTTTCATATTAAATTTCTTTGCTGTTGTAATTTGTCTGATTACAAATATTGCGTCGTACTGAATCCTTGTTGTTCTTCGGAAAGCTGTATAAGTGGAGTATTTTATTAATAACAATTTTTGTCGTCAGTTTTAAAGTTGTACCACAAGAGGTTAATTCCTCGATAATTATTCGGTTCGGTTTTTTTTTCCTTTTTTAAAAAGCTTCTTCTCCATTCTTCTGGTATTCGCGATCCCTGTATTATTTTGTTTATGAGCTCTATCAATTCTTTAGTCAGTTTTTTCTTAAATTTTATAATACTTTCAGCAACAGCAGTTATTTTTAATTATTATACACATGGTATTATACATGTTGAGTGGCTGAGGAAGTCATTTGGTCCATTTAGGCTGAAAAAACTGGCCAGTATGAATCTTATATTTGTACGTCATATTTTTTGTGTAATATTTTTTAATACGATTTTTATGCAAATAAAAAATAAATTAACCCATAATGATGTTGAAAAGATTACTTTTTTACTGATAATTTTATATGATAATTAAATTGATAAAAATTATAAAGTTGCTGCACAAAATAAAAATTTTAATGACAGAAGTTTAACTAGTGAAACAAAATAATAAATTATATTTAAATTATTGTAGCAATGTATTTTTTATTTAATAGAAATATTACCACTTTTTCAAAACATTATGAAGCAAAATAAAATTAAATTTCTTTAAAAAAAAATCCTATAAGACAGAACATAAAACGGGGTTCTTAATATAACGGTGAAACCTGACTCTCCACCAAATTTCATCCAAATCTTGACCCAAATGCTCTGATCTCTCCTTGTAAGACATATGGTAATTCGTTACGGGAAATATGATAAAATTCAAGAAAAAATAATTTTTCAAAAGTAACAAAATTTGAAACAAAAAAGCATAAAATTGAATGTAAAATAGCCCGTTTTTCAGCCTAAATGGACCAAATGACTTCCTCAGCCACTCAACATGTACAGTAACCTGTGTATAATAATTAAAAATAACTTTGGTTATTAACAATATTAAAAAACTCGTAAATTCGCATTAAACAAATTAAAAGATAATAAAATGGCCAATTTCTCGGGTCTAAATTGTTTAAATGAGTTTTTAACTACCTCAGATGAAAGTTTAGGGATTAAGGGACATTTTCTGATATTTTAGGTAAGGTAGTAGTATACTGAAAAAAGTTGTTTAAAAAATTCGTCAGTGAAAAAAACACAAACCGGTATAATTTATCAATGTTATGGAGTGAAAAATATATTTAATATTTAAAAAATGGCTAAAAATTATATACGGATCAATTAAAGTAATGTCCATGGAACATATTTCCAGAGTTAATTAAAAAAATTAGCTTACAGTTTGCAAGTACTCCTATTTAATCACAAAAAATGAAAAGAGAAAAAGAAAACGACAAAAACGGCCAATTTCTCCCGACCAGAAGGTTCAAATGACATCCATAGTCCCTTATTTTTTTTTTTTTATATAGAATCAAAATCTGTCAGAATTTTTAGTTTATCTTCCGTAAATTTATCATGAGATTGCAAAAATACGCTAAAAAACCAAAAACGGGTCAATTCGCCTATTTTTGAGGGTGTTGCCCCCAATTTTTCAGCGGTCGCAATATTTTTTCGTTAATGGACTCGTCGAGACGAGTATTTTTTTTTTTTAAAGTAGCAGTATCCGACGATTTCACCTCAAGATCGTATTCTGACTGGTCTAGTGGTAAGAATTTATAATAGACGAGGCCCTTGTAAAAAAAAAAACAGTAAAGGCAACTCGAACATTTGATCGAACTTGGTGTGCCTTTTTCAGTCTTAATTCGTGGTCTTGGAATGGTTGGACCTTTGTTTCAATATCTTAACCATACACCCACATTTGGCCACCTGTTATATATTTAGGTAATTTGGAGTCAGTCGGCTAACGGGTTGTATAATTTAAACACGCCACAGCTGACACTATTTTAAGGACGTCCTTATCTCGTTACAAACGATAAAAAATAAGTAGCAGTATTGGTATAACAACTACAAATGAAAAGAATCGTATTTTTAGAAGTTACCAAAAGTGTTCTTCGTATTTGCTGAACCATCCCAAGACGCGTTTCACCGTATCACGGCTCATCAGCTGGGCTAGGTTCAGCAAATACGAAAACACATCTTTAGTCCTTTATCCAAGTAACTAACGGAAAACTATAACAAATAGATGCTTATACTGCACTCTGTCGGCGACTTACTAAGTCTATTCAAGCAGAGCGGCACAGCACGGCTGGCACTTATTGCAGAAACGCACCTTTCTTGAGCTTACTGCTCGAAGGCATAGATGGCAGTATTGGTATAACAACTACAAACGAAAAGAATCGTATTTTTAGAAGTTACCAAAAGTGTTTTTTCGTATTTGCTGAACCAACCCAAAACGCGTTTCGTCGTATCACGGCTCATCAGCTGGGCTAGGTTCGGCACATACCAATACTGCCATCTATGCGTTTCGAGCAGTAAGCTCAAGAAAGGTGCGTTTCTGCAATAAGTGCCAGCCGTGCTGTACCGCTCTGCTTGAATAGACTTAGTAAGTCGCCGACAGAGTGCAGTATAAGCATCTATTTGTTATAGTTTTCCGTTAGTTACTTGGATAAAGGACTAAAGATGTGTTCTCGTATTTGCTGAACCTAGCCCAGCTGATGAGCCGTGATACGGCGAAACGCTTCTTGGGATGGTTCAGCAAATACGAAGAACACTTTTGGTAACTTCTAAAAAATACGATTCTTTTCGTTTGTAGTTGTTATACCAATACTGCCATCTATGCCTTCGAGCAGTAAGCTCAAGAAAGGTGCGTTTCTGCAATAAGTGCCAGCCGTGCTGTGCTGCTCTGCTTGAAGAGACTTAGTAAGTCGCCGACAGAGTGCAGTATAAGCATCTATTTGTTATAGTTTTCCTAAAAATAAGTAGTTATTTAAAAAGTATTTGTATAACTTTTACCATACTTTTTTCTAAAAATTACCCACTACTACAAAGTAAGCAAAATTGGATAAATCCTTTTATTATTAATAGAATATCTTCGTCTTTTATTACAAGTTTCCATGCGTTGGAAAACTCATTAAGTAGTAATGAATTTCATATATAATATAGGATTTAGTCGACAAGTTAGTTAGAAAATAGATACCGATTAAATTTATATGAAGTACTTCTATAAGAAATACGATGCTTGAAAATAACTTTATTATTTTAATTTGATCCGTTATGAATTATTCACAAGTTTCATAAGTTTGGCATTTCATATATGTAGATACATTCTTACACAATATGAAAAATAAATCAGAATGCTTCCTTGACTTACATGTATTTCAAAGTAATAGTAATATCTTTCAAATATTTAGTCACGTAGAAAAATTTATATTCTCGGCCGAAAATTCAAGTCCGCCTCGAAAAGGAAGTGGCATAAATTTGCTTCGTGTACGTACGTACTATGTTTCTCTTAAAATGAACAGTATATAAATTTTAAAAATGTCACGATGTTTTTGAGAAAAAGAACTCTAATTTGTAGGTGGGAATGCGTTGATATAAATTGTGTTTTGGATGAAGGATATTGCTTTTCTTATTTAAAACCTATTATCATTTAGGAAACATTAAATTGTTACATTAATTAAAAATTTGAAGCGGATTTAAAGAATTATATTTGCCTATAGTGCAAAGTTTCATTTTCGGCTACCAAAGAGATTTCGCTGCAATTTATAATCGTACCTATGAAAACAAGTTGCATTAGACTGCTTCGGTTTTTTAGTTTATTCTCCAATATTTCTGAATGTTAAACAATTTGCGACGAGCTACGATGAGCTTAGTGATACAGTACCAAATTTAACAGATACAGCAAATTCCGTCATCTTTAATCTTCTACCGGACCAACGTTTTATTGGCACATTTTGCATAAAAGGTCAAAAAAGTTAAACCTTCTATTTTATGATCAGTATATTCCATACTAAAATCAACACTAGATGTTATGAAAAACGTGAACATTAGAAAGTTTACCAAATTGGTCCCACATTTGAGAAAAATGCTGGTTAGCCAAAGTATTAAGTCTAAGATTTTAACAAGAAAGCAAATTAATCACTTTATCACGAAAGCAGGTAATGAAATTTATTTAATAAGATAAAATTTTTAATGTTTTATTTAATGTAGATGGTCAAAATTTTTCAATATTTTAGATTAATTACGAGTGCTTGTCGCCGTTAAAAACTTACTAAAATGGCTCTCGATGAGATGGAAGACAAGGGCGCTGAAAAAGTTTCTGATATAAAAATTGACATACAACGGATTTTTACAGTTTCCAAGGTAGATTATAACGAGCTTTATCGAAAATACGATATCAAAACAAAAAATGCGTAAGTCTCGTTCTTAGAATTAATTTAATGGCAGGAATGCCTAGGCTAGAACAAAGTAGCTTCAAAGTCTATAATAATCATTGCTTTCGGACGTCATGTCAGTAACACTTCTTGTCAGTGAAGGGGGGGGGGGGGGGCTATATCTGATTTAAAACGTTATGAATGATGGAAATCTTCGATATTGTTAAAGAATATGTGAAGGATTCAATTAATAATCTTTCACATCAAAATTACCAGAACGAAAGCGAGCGAACCATTTCTGCGCAGCAGATTTTGATAAAGCACCTTCACCGTACACAGCACAAATTTTTTCACAAGCCTGCGCAGCATTCTTCTCTTTGTCGTAATAATATTGCAAAATATAGCGCAATTTTTCATTACTTTTCTCCACTTTCAAACGCAAACAACTTTCCAACTACTGCACCAATTTCGATGTTTATACACTCAAAGTAACGCTCGAAGTGTCACCTTACCAACGAGCGTTTAGTGGTGTCGCTGCGATCTGTGTTTTTTCAGTTATTTGCAATTGACGCCTTCTATCGGGAAAAACGCCACGAACTCTTTCCCAGACCCAATATATGTTTAATTTTACCTTTTAAGTTTTTAAAGAACCAATGAAAGAAGAAAAAAAATTGATACAAATCGTTTTCGTATTTCTCAAAATATTCGTCTTTAAGATTTATTTATACACTTTTGCGTGCATTCGAAACATTTTTTCCACTCTGAAGTGACTGGCTCAAAAACATGGTCTTGAAAGGACTCAACAGCTTCTTGGAAACAAAAAGGAGTCGTTAGGCGATAAATCAGGTGAATACGGGCAATGGAATCGTAAAATATTTCTCGCAAAGTGGTATAGTAACCTAAAAAGTGTTACTTTGCTCACTTTAATTCATAATTTACAACCTGAAAACACCAGAATTGTAGTATAAATCAGATATTTAACCGTTAATTGGGATCCACCATTTTAATTTATAAAAATAAACCATGCATTCATAATCTACGATCTTCAAAAACTCCCAGTACCAATTTAAGTCAAAATTGGATGAAAAGGAAGTTACGCAACTTTACGTCAAGACGATATAACAATTAGTATCTCTGGCTGATGTGAGCAATGAAAGCACACCTGCCCTCTGCCGTGAACCGTTCAAGTGCAAAAAAATTCTTAGCAAGAACACAATTAGCCAAAAATCACAGCGGTCGACCCACATGTATAAAAATCAATTATAACTACAAAAATTGAACAGAATACATATTTTAGCAATTATTTATCATTATCCTATACGCCGGGCCTGAGACGCGCTTCGTCTTATCATCAATGGAGTTAGGTTTTAGAGGGAAGAGAACAGAACGCAAGATATTTATCATCATACTACCGTATGTACAGTCTGTCAAGTAAGAACGTGACCGTTCGTATCCTTGAAAAAATGTGTTTCGAGAACATTTTTGGCCATCAATGTATTCTTTGGTGTGATAACAACGACGCAATTACCTTAGTAAGTTCTCAGAGTCTTTCCTCTGAGCTTTCTCTTTACAAGGGATCAAACGTTTTCAATAGAGTTGGCATCCGGCGATTGTGAGGGCCACTCTAGTATCTTATCGTGGGCCCAAGCGAGCCATCTCGCGACGTGATTTTCGCGCAGCAAAGAATTCTTCAAAGTGCTTCGGAATTTGACATCATGATACGAAGATTTCGAATGGTCTCATAGGATACATTCACAGCCGATTTTCGTAATTCTGCCGCTCCTTGACGCAGCGTCAATTTCTCGTGAAAACAAAGATACGATTCGTTTTTCGACTTTCGAAGTGGCTACCTACCGAGCCACGTTTTGGCAAGTCGTCGACATTTTCCGTCTTGTTAAAACGATTTACCTACTTCTTGACAAACGACATCTACTTTTAATATATTCTGCTGCCGCGGAATGTGTCATTTTATGCCCCTTTAGATGGGAACAAGGAAAGACTGTCTCGAACCGACGCACAAAAAAGTTACTCATTTTGGATTTTACGTGATTTCGACGAAAGTTCGGAATCGACAGATACTTTTACTAAAATACGTCGTAGACATGTTTTCTCTATCGGTTTTTTGTTGAATCGCTAGAATCGCATCTACCAAAAATGATATTATTGCGGACACGTTCTTACTTGACAAACTGTAATATGGAACACAGATTCTATTTTATTTTAGTAGCTAATATTATCTCCTAATAACAACTATGGTAAAAATAAGTTGATATTGGCAATTATTACAACTCAGGTCGAGTATTTTCAATTTTTAACAACACACTAAAACCATCCATGTAAAAAAAAGATAATAATATATATAACCGTCTAACAGAGAATCTCCTTTTTTAAGCCAATTACTTAATAAAGTACAAAAGGAACGGATTTTCCAAAGAAATACGATTTTTCATACAAGAATAAGAAAAATACACTCCTTAAAAAGGGGTACCTAAAGCTCGATTTCAACTTAGTAGTAATTTAACACTACTAGTCTCTTTCAAATATAACGTAACATCAGCATTTAAACCTTTTAGTCCCGCACCCTAAATAAGCTATTATCGGGCCGATTTTCCGCCTCGAAAAATCAGCGTTTAAAAACCGTGATCGACAAGGGACTGCCATTTCCGAAAAGTTTTTTTAGTGGAAAACTCAATTTTACGGCCAGTCAAATTCGATTCTGTTTCGAATTTTCTGTTAAATTTTACCCTTTTGTGTTAAATATCGACGAATCACAAAGTCGATGGGATTATTTTATTACTGAAGGTCTAGGACAATACATATGAATTTTGAAATTGCGTTTCGTGTATCAAAAATATCTTTTGGGGGTTTTTAAAAAACGATTGTCTGAAACACCAGACAATTTTTTTTTCTTATTACCAATTTACTTTCCTTAGTTAAAATTCTAATTTAAATTTAACAATAAGTACTCTAATTAAAATTACGACTTCAATTAATACCGTAAGATCAAACCATGGCTTTTTATATAACAGTCACTGTATCATAGTTTTTTTATTTCTCTGCTAAAAGAAATAATGTATCGGTGAAAAAATTACCCGGCGAGTTTTTTCACGTTTGAGCATCTCTAAAGTAAAATACCCGGTCAAGTCCGAGTTGAACTTACGCAATTATGGTAGTGTTCCATACGTAAAAAATCTAACGAAGGTATAAAATGATCAGTGACTGCAGAAAACATACCCCAAATGAGTTTTCAACATAGTTTGTTTCCGATCTTTATTGAAAACTGATAACCTTGAAATTCTTGTTTTTTTTTATATATTTCAACTTTCTATGTCAAATAGTTTAGGAGAAAATCGGGTGTGACAGACGGATAGAGGGACGGACAGACGCCGAAGTGATTTTATAAGTGTTCCGTACGGAATACTAAAAATAACCGGTCAAGTGCAAGTTGGACTTGCGCAATTAGTGTTCCGTACGTTGATTGCTTTTAAAATAAAAATGTTCGTTACGGAAGTATGAAATGATCAGTGACTTCACAAAACACATCCCAAATAAATTTTCAACAAAGTTTTTTCCGAACTTTAGTGAAAACTAATGACCTTGAAATTTTTGTTTTTTTTTATATACCAGATAAACTATTAAAGGTCGTGATAATTTTCGTTCAATCTATATCTTGTAGAGAATATTCCAGAATTTTTTCAAAATTTTTTGATCAGTACTTTTCGAGACAATTTGGGGGGACAGCGATTTTTCGCACTTTCTTAAAAATTAAAAAGGGAATTGTGCGCAAATATTACATTATATATATTTTTGAACTCGTCTTTTCACAAGCTTTCATTTGACACTCCACTCGATGACCTGGTAAATTTTTTTTTTATTTCCGATTTCATCCCCCAAAACTAACCTCTTAAGTCAAAATTTAACTTTCAAAACTACACGGCTCCGATAAGGCCATCACTTCTTATATAAGTGCCAAATTTAAACTTTCTATGTCAAATAGTTTCGGAGAAAATCGAGTGTGACAGACAGGCAGACAGACGGACACCGAAGTGATCTTATAAGTGTTCCGTATGGAACACTAAAAATATAGTTTAATATTTTCGTCGATCTGTTTGACTAACTCTAGAAGTTAATGCGATCGATCGATATCAAATTCGGTACACACTAATACAAATAGTTTCAAGGATTGGTCAGAAAAGGGTAGGAGGTGACAAATTGTGTATATGTTACCGGCAAAGTATATAATCCGGTATTCTACAGAATGCGTAAAACGTTCAGGCAAAGTATAAAAAATTCTTTCTTTTATACTTTCCCTAGGCATTTTACAGAATACCTAACATACAGCCGACAATGTGTACAACAGATATTAAAAACAGTCAACATTAACTGTTACTCGTGTTGTGGGTGGCGAAGGAGCGCGGTGGGGATGGAGTCAACACATTATGACATTAACTAACCTGAACTACCCGGAACTAACTTGAACTAACCTGAACTAATCTTTTTTAAAAATAAGTATTCCTTTTACTAATAAAACCAACCTTTGATTTTTAAGAGATTGCCGGAGTCCCTAATTTGAGTTCCCTAAGTATTCTTTTTATAGACAGTTGATAACCTTAATATTGTTAATTTCAAATAAACGATATGATTATGGCAATTTGTCTTTCATTTTATACTTATTTATTGCATGATGAACTGTTGTGACACCTGGAAGTACACAGAACTTTCTTCTTAAGACCTAAGCTCCTGTTAGTTCAGGTTAGTTCGAGTTAGTTCAGGTTATTTTATGTTATAACGCATTGACTTCACCTCCACCGCCAACCGCAAAACGAGAAACAGTTCGTCCTTATTGTTTTCAATATCTATTATACATATTGCAGGCTGTACGTTTGGTATGATGGTAATTTGTCTTTCCTTCTATGCTTTCTAGGTATTCTATAGAATTCCTAGGCATTCTATAGATTACCTAGGTAAAGTATATAATATTTAAAAAAAAAAAATATACATTACCTGAACGAACCCGGCATTCTATAGAATTCCCGAATTATACACTTTGCCAGTAACATATATATTTAATAACATTTTTTTTGGTTTTTAGTTAGGTTAATGAACTAATTTTAAGAATAATTATTTGTAGCTGAATATATATAGCGTTAAAAGGGTGAGGGAGGGGGTTAGAGGAATTGCTTAATATATCGTGCCATATCTTGTCAGGGTTCTTGACAATTATGATACTTTTTTAATATTTTTAATTTTAACAGAAATAGTCTGTTGAGGAAAATTGCAAGTGAAGTAATTTATCCAATTTACGTGTTTTTTTTTTTTAATTTATACATATGTTCTCTAGCCAGGTTATATAATAATATTAATAATCTATATAATATCTATAAAACGCAACATCTCTCTGTCTGGCTGTCTGTCCGTTAGTACGCTTATCAATCGAGAACCACTTATCCGAAATATTTGTTTTTTTTTAATTCATACATATGTTCCCTGGTCAGGATATAGGATTTATTTTATTACGTTAGCATAAGAAATAGACAGTAACGATAATAGTGAATCAAGTCCACGCGAACGGAGCCGCGGGCACAACTAGTTATACATTAATATGCACAATCCTGGGTATTACGATACACCGATTATTTTGGGCAAGCTCGATTTTGGATAAACTGGCAGATTTTTCTAAAATTCTAAGGTAATTCACAATTATATATATATATCTAAAGGTTTGCGTTTTTAGATGCAAACATATAAATTAAATAAGTTTACTGTATGTAATATAGAACATTTTTTTTAAGCTAGATATATTTGCAGGTTGCAAAAAATAGGTTGACGATATTAAATTTCATACAAATTATTAGTGTGTTTAAAAAAAGATTTAAAGAGAAAAACTACGTTTAAAAATTTTAAATTCTTGTGAAAAATAAAATACGGCGTGTGCAAAAAGCACCATTTTTTCAGTACTACTTTTCATTATCTCAATCAAATACTTTAAAACATAATGAATTTCCCCTCAAAAGCCAATACGAACATTGTACTAATTAACATCACTCCGCACACCTATTTTTCCTTTTGATGCAAAATTGCATTTTCATGCGCGAAATCTATCTCAAATGAAAAACCAAAGCTTGACGGTGTGGAAAATGCCCCTATTTAACGGGATTGTTTTCCCGCATCAGTGTCGGTCGATTTCCAATTTTCCACCAGAACGGATAACACTATCCTATCCTACCATCTATCAAATAAATATCATGTGTCAAATGTTGCGCGAAAATATTTTGTTAAAATTATGTTTTAATAATATAGACATTATTACGTATATAAAACTAAAAGGATACACGGTGAATAGTTTCAACGTTAATTACCGATGAAAAAGCCAATCTGAAAATGGACAAATAAGATATTAAAAAAAACAGAAAATTTTCTTTAAAAAAAAATTATATATTAATTTGCGTACTGTACAGTGCGTCATCTCTCTTGTCACTGATATAATTTGGCATTTGATTCTTCGTATATAAATAAACCTACTCTTTTATCTTTAGATTAAATGAACATCCGTATTGTAGATTACCCTTAGAGAAAAACAAACCAGAAAAAAAAACATTTTCTTATCAGCTGTATAACACAGGTAAAAGACATACTTAAGAAATATGTACTTTGGATCAATTTTCCTGTTAATTGTTCTTCGATTGCTTCCTATTTAGGGAATATTTAATTATTAACATTTAACTGACAATATCATGAAAAGAGAATATATCCAAGTATGTATGTGGCTCTGTAGTGTAGTACTTGCTTACGGTGCAGAAGGCTCGGGTTCCAATCCCCGCAGGTCGGTATACTTATCTATTTAAGTATATATGGCCTGGCCAAGTACATAGGTAGTAGTTGTTTGCAGAAATGCAATAACGCCGTGGCAGCACTACTGCGTTGTCTAAAAAAAGTCGTGAAATACAAAAATGTATGTTAGGGCACTTGGACAATGCTGACGGGTATTACGACATCCCCGCCGATATCCCCAGGACATGAAAAATGATAAAAAAAAAAGTAAAGATACTGTTGTTTTTTTGATCGTGTTAGTTATAATAGGTTGTCGAAAAAGGATCGAGCCTGTTTCTCGTTAGATTACTTGTCAGTTGAAAATTGACATATGACTTAAGTAGATATACAAAAACTGTTGGAATTCTTTATTCAAATTTAATTTAGAGCGCCTTGAAGATGAGTGAAATTTCTGCAGAAGTTTGGTATATTTTACAATTTTATTTCGACAAAGGCACAAATGCTGGCAAGCTTATGAAAAAAATTGTGCTGTTTATGGTCAAGATACATTACAGCCAAAAAATGGTTCACTCGGTTTTGTTCTGAAAATCTTGATGTCAAAAATACTCCTCGCACTAATCGACAGCAAAAACTGATAGAATTTTCGCAAACGCTGAGCCAGATCGGCATGTCATTGTCAAGGAATTAAACATTTATCATGAAACAGTTTTAAACTATTTGGAGCGAGCCGGCTACAAAAAGAACCTCGATGTTTGGATTCCACATGATTTGAGGCTAAACATTTACTTGACCGAATTTCCACCTGAGAACCTCTACAAAAACGAAACGAAATCGAGCCATTTCTGAAATGGTCGATCACGAGAGATAAAAAGTGAATCAAATACGATAATAATGTGTGAAAAAGATCGTGGTCGACAGAGGAAAAAGCTCCACAAATGATAACAAAGCGCGGATTGACGGTGCCTCATGAGCTGTTGCACCTCGGCTAAACGATTAATTCTGTACTCTACTGTCAGTAATTGACAGGATTGAAACAAGCAATTAAAAAAATCGCCCAGAACTAGTCAACCGTCTTCCACCATGACAACGCTAGACGACACCCATCTTTGATGACTCGGCAAAAATTGAGAGAGCTTGGCTGAGAAGTTTTAATGCATCCACCGTATAGCCCGGACCTCGTACAGTCAGAGTACCATTTGTTTCGGTATCTGCACAACACCCTAAAGGGTGTTAACCTAGTTTGAAAAGAGGCCTGTGAAAACCACTTGTCATAATTTTTTGTCCAGAAATCAGAGAAATTCACCAGTTACTTGATTATGGTGTTGCCTGAAAAATGGTAAGTCATCGAACAAAATGTACATATTTAGTTTATTAAAGTTCTTTGTAAATATAAAAATAATTTTCTCAATTTTAGCTTTAAAAGGCTTAATACTTTTTAGACAAAATTTTACATTATAACCTAATCTATGTATATTGTGAATAAGTTGTATCCTAATGTATCTAGAAAAAAAAAAAGACTTCGTAAGCTAAATAAACTCCTTAGTTAAGAGAAAAAAGTCAAAACGAAACATCTCAGTAGTTTGAAGGTAACAAAAGTCCATTTCTAAAACATGACGAAACTGTTTTCCTTATAAATTAACTTATGTTTATAAACACTAGCTTTTGGTTATTTTCCTTATCAAGAAAATGTATATACCAAAACGAAATCCGTGCAATTAGCAATTTAAGTACAATCGCTACAAATTGTAATCTTTTAATACCCTAAAAATAAAAACGTTTTGTAAAATTTCCTCGCGAATATGAACGGAGCATGGTATGCGCAAAATTCTGAATCTGCATAATAGATGCTGAACCGAATACTGCTATATAGAATGATAAAGCTAGCGTATGCATAAAAACCAGTAGCGCCGTATACAATTTAAAATTTTCGAATTATGAAGTATCTTTGATATTAGCATTTTAGGAATATAAAACATATATCGTTTATTCAAGTACAGGTAAACGTTTCAGGAATTAAATATCTTACTATTTCCGACAAAATCATTAAATATTTGAAAGCCGGAAATAATGTTTTTATTTCAATTCATAAAAATGGAAAATTGTATTAAAATTAAAATAATGTCTTTACAAACTTCCGAATCCTATTTCACATTTTGTTAAATAAACGTTTGTTTGGGGCCGTTTAGCGAAAGATAATTGAATTCCATGTTATATTTTCAAGAGCAAAAAATCAATAAAAACTAATTTTTCAAAACACTGTATAAACTTCACTTCATTATTAATTAATGATGAGTTATGGTTGAATGTGAGATTAAAAATTAAAGAAAAGTATTATCACAGCGTGATGCATTGTGTATAAACCAAAACCGGATAGTCATACATTGCTAAATTACCATCACTAGTAATTAAAGACAAAGAGGCTTGCTAAAATGTATACCTATAATATAGGTAGGTATTTTTCTTTATGTGTCTTATTTTAAAAACCAAAAAATATAATAACTAGCTCAGGTGTGTCAACTATCACTCATCGAGTTAGGACCTACCATGTTTCAGAACTTATCAGCTAAAATAGGTAAAAAGATAATGGCAACATAACCAGAACAGCGCAAGACTTAGGAAGCAAATATTTAAAGACATTAGTAGACAATAAACCTCAATAGCATCAATATGAGCCTTTAAAACACTTTAGTCCAGGAGGAAAGTCTAGGGCCGGGAAAATAATTATATTATACTAACTATATATATATATATATATATATATATATATATATATATATATATATATATATATATATATATACATATATATATATATATATATATATATATATATATATATATATATATATATATATATATATATATATATATATATAATTTTTAACTACTCAACATCGCAAACAAATTTTTCAATACGGTAAGTGAATTATTCTTTTTTCTGACCGTTGTATACAACTTTTGTTAATAATATAACGTCACGAACGAATATTTTAAAAAAGGCGTCGTTTAGATATTTCATTTTAAGAGAAGCTACTTCAAATACCCATGCGTTATATAATATCATGAATCTTAAGTATAGACAATCAAGGATTATGTGTGCAGCACCTGCAGTACAATCGATACATGTATGGAACACATATTTTTCCCATTTTTATTTCGAAAAATATAGTCACATTATCTCTGTATTATGAATTTTACAAAACTTGCTTAGTTTATTACGACACTGGTTTTCACTAAATTTAAAAACGTTCGGACGCCTTACATAATATATTATCCTGACTATGACACACAATATTTTATCTAGCTGCAGGATGTTTCGCTTCTACTAAACTTTCCTTATTTATAAAGAATCTGTTACAGCAAAATTTGTTTAATTCTACACAACATTATATTTTGCAATAAAGAGGTCAATATGTAATGAAAGACCAAAATAGAACAATGACCATTAGAAATATTTTTTTACGAAAATTTAAAGTGACCATCGTAGATATACAAAAGTTGAAAGTTCCAATCACGGATTAACAACAAAAAGGAAAGAAACAGTTGTGAACATACACTATATATATATATATATATATATATATATATATATATATATATATATATATATATATATATATATATATATATACATATACACATATACATATATACACATATACATACATACATATATATATATATATATATATATATATATATATATATATATATATATATATATATATATATATATATACCTGATTTGTTTGGTAGATATTAGACAACTTTGACAAAAAAATTACTTAAAGGTCATTTTATCGATATTTCTTCGCATTGATATTTTAAACTTTAAACTTATACGAAGGATATTATTCCGTCTACACGAAAGTCTGATGTAATTACCAAGGCCTGTCATCTCTGTCATCTGGAGTTTACAGCTTCCGGAGATGTTAATAATTGATTATAAACTTTGTAACAAGTTACAACATTCTGCATTTAATTAATTTGCTGCAGTAAGAAATAAAATATAATCAAAATCAACGAGAGATTGATCGGGTGTCATATAAAGATGTCTACAGGTTATAAATTATTTCTTTAAGAGTTTATTCTAATTTTTTTTTCAGTAATTGCGTTATCTGTACACTTATTTCAAATAATCAGCAGTAATGATCCATCATCGGTTTTCCTAACTATTAATAATAAGCGTTGAAATAATACAAGAATTAGTATTAAAATATTTACTATTTCCAGTTTATCAGCAAACAACCCGAAATTAATATATATATATATATATATATATATATATATATATATATATATATATATATATATATATATATATATATACGGATGGGAATAGCACATGTGTTGTAGGGAAATCCCCAATGAGTGACGTGCATTCCCAACATTCACCGCGCTCTGGGAGGGATTAAGCGGGTTACATCGACTCAATTCGCCAACCGTTTTTCGATGTTGCAAGGAATCCAGGTTGCTGGTGACTTCTGATTCTTGTAAATAGAATCCAACAAATATAGCAAATGTTTGGAACCAGAGCCCTAAACATGGAAGCAGTATTCCATCGTTGGTCGAATGTAAACTTTGCCCAGGTTTAAAAGTTGTTGGGAATGTAAAGCTTTGTAGTTGGAAATAATATTCCAAAACTTTCTTTGGGAATAAAACTTTAAATTTTTGGTAAATTTTCCACTTTTACTGATTATTATACTTGACACGTATCTCGCTAAAACGTTAGCTTTATTAGAAGTATGAGTGTAGAATGAAATAAACATTTTTCAGTGGTTTTATAGGTAAATATTTACAGATAGGTTGGAACTAAAGGATAACCACTAAACTTAATAATTATACAAATTATCTATTCATTAAATAAATTCAACAATGGGGAATTTCCAAGGTCCAATTGGTCATTTAACAGTGTGTTTGTATTCTTTCTTTTATTAATCTCGAGTGTCTCAAATAAATTTAATTTATGCGATTTGTTCTGAACGTATAAAATATGGAAATCATTATCAAACACATGTAGAGTTTATTACAAGAACCACAATTAAGTTGGTAAACACCAGGTTTTTTAAGATTTTATCTTTATTTTTTTTGATATGTTTGTTTAAGTTGTTATTTGTACTATATGTGATTGTCACGTTTTGTTTTCTTAGGTATTTACGATTTTTTTAGTTATAGGGCCTATATAGGTTAATATTGCGTAATTGTTATTAATAGTTTTTGTTTTTGGATATATTAGATTAATTGTTTATTGTAACTGTTTTTTGCGTAAAATTGTATCTATAGTTTCTACATTAAATTCGTTCTTTTGGCTATTTGTTTAATAAGATTAAGTTCATTTTTAAAATTATCATGTCATTAGTATGTTAACTAGTCTATGTATAAAGGAATTGTATGCCTCTAGTTTTTGTTTGTATGGAAGTAATGAACTGTTATGTATCATATTGTCTGTATGTGTCGGTTTGTGGCATATGGAAAAGTCATGCTTATTGTCAATCTTTATTGTTAGGTCCAAAAAATTAATTGAGGTATTAACTTCTGTTTCTATTGTAAATCTAATGTTTGGGTGGATATTATTTATAAATTCTAGGGTTACATTAAGTTGTTGTGTTTGTTCCTATAAAACAAGTCAATATGTCATCTACATACATATCTATGTCAATAAGTAAAGTTACTTAAAAGTACTTTTACGTATTTGATCTTCAATGTTACCCCCAGGATTGTTTCCCGCCCAGGACTGTGTTTCCCATCGAGTACAATTTACAGCGATTCAAGAACAACGTAAATCGTTTTTCCGCACACGTGTCGCTCCTGTAGCGCTTTAGGGACTTCCCTGCAGCACGTGTGCTAGACTCATAAAAAAATCCATAAAAATTTCAGTTAGAAATGGGGGATTTCCCATTGTTACACTTTCCAACAATGAATAAATCTTATTATCAAATAATTTTGTTTTATACAAACAGATAGTAAAGTTATTATTTCCTTTTTGATAACGCTAATAACCTTCTTTTTTTTAGTAAATTTTCAACACGTTTTATCGTATCTTGAGGTGGGATGCTCGGAAACAAATTTGTAACATAAAAAGATAAAACCTAAGAAAACAGAACGTGACAATCACATACAGTACAAATAACAACTTAAACAAACATATCAAGAACAATAAAGACAAAAATCATAAATCTGGTATTTACCAACTTAATTGTGGTTCTTGTAATGGACAAATCGGTAGAACATTCGAATAAAAAATTTCAGAACATAATAAAAGTCTTTTAAAAAATAAAACTGATTCTTCATATGTCAAACATTTAATAGAAGAGAATCATGTATTTGAAAATAATTTCCATATTTCATACGTTCAGAACAAATCGCTTAAATTAAATTTATGTGAGACTCTCGAGATCAATAAAAGAAAGAATACTAACAAACTGTTAAATGACCAATTGGATCTCGGAAATTCCCCATTGTAGAATTTCTTTCATGAATAGATAATTTGTATATTAGGTTTAGTTGTTAACCTTTAATTACAACCTACCTGTAAATATTTACTTATAAAACCATTGAAAAATGTTTATTTCATTCTATACACATTGTTGAATTTATTTAATGAATAAATAATTTGTATAATTATTAAGTTTAGTTATTATCTTTTAGTTACAACCTGACTGGAAATATTTACCTATAAAACCATTCTATACTCATACTTTTGATAAAGCTAATCTTTTAGCGAAACACGTGTCAAGTATAAAAATCAAAAAAAGTGGAAATTTTACTAAAAATTTAGTTTTTTATTCTCACTGAATATGAATTTC
Organism: Pachyrhynchus sulphureomaculatus; assembly: GCA_019049505.1. Taxonomy (NCBI): domain Eukaryota; kingdom Metazoa; phylum Arthropoda; class Insecta; order Coleoptera; family Curculionidae; genus Pachyrhynchus; species Pachyrhynchus sulphureomaculatus. Next base: position 70,061,534 of record CM032453.1, on the reverse strand, counting down.
CATCATATAATGGCTGTGTCAGTTAATTAATATTTTCTTTCTATGCATGTAGGAAATATTTGCTCCCAAGTTACTGTCCAGCAAGTTAATTGACGATGCTAAAAAAAGGGAGTCTCGATAGAATTACGTTCCGCGAAGTCACATTTTTGAGAAAAAACTGTCGTCTACGTTTTTGCATGGTTAAATTCTGGATGGCTACCGTCACCCAATGGTAAAATTTCTTTAAGGACATTATTCATTTTAACAACTACCTGCTGTTTGCGGATGAGTAGCTGAAGTGCTCAAAATAAATGAAGAAATAAGCGTATTGTCATCGGCAAAGCTGTAGATTGGATTCCTGGTTCTTCTCAGCAGATCATTATTGTAATGTAGAAAGATAGTAGCGGACAATGGGGAGCCTTGGGGTACACCAGCGTTCATAGTGAAGGTACCAGAAAGAAACCCTACGACAGTCACTCGTAAAGAATGCTTTCTGAGAAAAGAGGTGAGCCATCAACAAAACTTTTCAGATATACCATAACAGCGTAGCTTAGTTAGCAATCAGTCATGTCAAACACGGTCGGTGTGTTACAGAAATTAGATCTCCTGTTATTCTATGCTTACGAAAGCCATATTGATGGTCGCTAATAATATTCAATGTTTCTAGATATTTTAGAAGAAGCTGATTGATAACCCTTTCCATAACTTCCAATATTATTGAAAGCAGTGCGACTGGTTAGTAGTTGTTTAGTAAGGTCTTCTTGCCTTTTTGAGCTATAGGCTGAACTGTAGCGTATTTTCAACAGGAAGGAAATATTCTCTTTCTGTATGATAGATTGAAAAGTCTACAGAAAACTAGTGTTAGTTTGTCCGCGCATTATTTAAGTACTATGGTAGGAATTCCATGACTATAAAGCACAAATCATTTAAAATATGAAGATGTAATCCTTGAATTAAGTTGTTTTTTTAGTATAAGAAAGTCATCTGACGTGTTTAATTTCGAACTGCGAACTGTTTATTTTTCTATTCAAATCTGTAAAAAAACTGGTTCACTTGCGGATCTAAATCAAACGATCCATCAACCATAAATCACGTCAAATTATTTGTTTCTTATTTTATTTTAATAAAAAGTTTCTACTTAGTAAATCCTATGAACGATACATCACAAAGTCGAAAAATTTGACTCATGGTGATTTGTACTTTCAACTAGGTATTTACCTTTTGACACTATCACTCTTAAAAGTAACTTTTTCTTAAAAGGTACGGAAACTTTTTAAGTTTGCGTGACTCGATGCATTAAAAGTTTTATAACACTTCCCATCAGCTTATAAAGGTGCACGCTCATAGCTTTTGATGCCTCGCCGAACGTTCCTTTCCTGACTTTTATTATTAAACTTTCATAAATAAGCGATTCTTAAAACTCATTGAATATTTTTATACATTGCTTTAGCTTGCGCTGCGGTATTTCGCATAATGTTCCTGAATCTCGGGTGGTCTTCAAGATATTTTTTTTTTATTTCTCGACAGTCGATTTTGTTGTAAAGGCTTAGCAAGACGTAAGCTTTCATTGCATCCTATTAGTTGTAATTTGAATTGAACTTATTTAAAGTTGTCAAATCTCCACTTATATATCACACCCCTAAATCTACGCTGCCCCTTTAAAAATCATTTTGTTTTTAAATTGTGATACAGCTTGAAACATGTTATAACTACCAAAAATTATAATAATTAAAACTACAAACGATCAAAAAAATTAACCGGCTACATTTTCTACGAACTCTCTAGCCTTTTGTAGAAAATTAATCTGGTTAATTTAAAAAAAAATATAGTAAAATAAGAATAAAACCCAACAAACCATATATTTTTATAATTATTATGATTCTGTAGAAAAAATAATTAAGGTTACTTGATTCTCCGTTCATATGGTGCATTTTTTTCATGAAATGAAAAATTACACGTTCGTTATTTCATTTTTTAAAAACTTTATTGTGACCGGCACAATTTCTTAATTACAATCTTCTTCTTATAAGACAAGATCTGGGTTCGTCTGTTATTTAAGCCTCTTGTGACGTAGATGTCCAGCTTTCGTGCCATCTTTTTTGTGTCGACCGGGAGTTCCTATTGTTTCTGGTTTTTCATCTTCTGCCCATCTTGGCCAGCTATTAGCTGGCATCCTATTTACGTGATCCCTCCAATATCGACATCTTGATCTGGCGAAACGGATGATGTCTTGAATTTTGAGTTCTTCTCGTATAGTTATGCTTCGTACCTAGTCTCTCAGAGTTAGTTCTTTGATAGTGCGCAGTGTTCTCATTTCTGTAGCTCTCATGAGGCTTTTTGTTATAGATGTTTCTGCTGCCTACGTTAGAACCGGTCTTACCACGGTTTTATATATACGCACTGTACTTTTTGTAGACATGTAAGTCCCTCAAACAACCAGATATTCTCGATGCTTTATTTGTCTGATTGAGTACTTCTTGATGTAAATTTTTTAAGCTCGATAGTTGTACTCCCAGGTATGTGCAGTGCATGTTCTGTGCTATTGTTTTGTTGTAGACGGCTAATTTACATCTAATGAGATTTTTAGCTATAACCATTGATTCTGTTTTTGCCACTGATGTTGTTGTAAGCTTCTGCTGTTGTTTGGAAACAAGGTATTAGTCGCTGTAAGTCATCTTCATTTTCTGCTGTTAATATTGCATCATCAGCAAAGCACAATATTTTTAGAGTTTTTCGTCCCATTTTGTATCCGATATTGATCTTATTGACATTATTTATTATTCTGTCCATTATTAAATTCAAAAACGTCGAACTCATGCTATCATCTTGTCGAATTCCAGATGATATTAGTACTTCACAATTACGATCGATTTAGTCATTTAAGAGGTTTTATCTACCAGCACTTTTTGAAAAAATCGACTTTTTTTGCTTATATGTCGTATTATAGCCCTAAAAAATATATCACAGCCTTATTTTTTAGCTTCTGGTACCTAATTTCTGAAAGAAGTCGAAGCTCGATCGAAAAGGCGTTTATTTTGCGCGCAGTCTGTTGGAGTGATTTGTTACATTTAATCTATCACTAACGGCGAATATTTTCTTAAATTACGTATAGTTGGCATCATAAAGGTAAAAAAAATTGGCATCCCAAAACTTTTAAAATTTCATAGAGAAAACATTTTGAAATTTTAAACGCGTTTTTCTCGAAACTACATTTTTTAAATCGACCGGCAGCATAACTTCAACAATTTGCATCTGATTAACTTGAGCTTTTAACTATAGCTTTTTACTAAGATTCTCTAGGGAAGTACACACGATTATTAGAATTAATCAATTACTGTTTTTTTTATAAACAAATAAAGGCCGATTTTTAGGACAAAAATGCATTTTTTTTTTCACAATTTTTTGAAAAATTGATATTTTTCAATAATCGTGCGTACTTCTTTAGCAAAATTAATGTAAATAATATAAAAAATTGTTTGTTTGCTCCAGATGGAGAATTAAAATTGTTCTACTGCAGGCCGCGCCCGCACCTCCAAAAACAGATGTTTCTGTTCTGCGTGTTAGTGCGCCGCCATTTGATCCAATACCATAAAAAAAAAGTTATTTTGTACATTTTAATATGCGTATATTAATACCACAAAACAGATTTTTTTGTTGCCTGTATAGTAGAGTTTAAAAAAATTCCCAAAAATAGCCTATTTTTTCTGCTTGTTAGGTAGATATAACCCCTTAAGATTCCAAAAGGCAAAAAAGAAACATTTTTACAAGAATAATTTTTAAGGCGGTCACGGCCTAACCCGTATTTGATGACTTATATAAAGATTTCGTATTTTTACTATGTATACTGCCACCTTGGAAACCGTAAAATCTCTCTCTTTTTATGTCTTAAATATTGAACGACTAAATCGTTTTACTTTAGATTAGTATTCATAATAACATATTTTTCCTTTACGGTGAAAGATAGCAATTGATATTGGTAACACAAGAGTACGAAACATTCAAATACCAGATATACGAGAAAAAAATGTACTATTAATATCCCAAAAACAATTCTGATGCTAAAAGTTCCTGACTTCGATTTAAGCTATAAATTGTATGCCATATAATAAATATGTTTCTCCATTTTGGAATGAAAAATCGGTTCTAGATGTAGTCATATTTATTACTGGGATGACTGCCCTTGGTGTTCTGTTAAATACGATACTTACGATGTGCAGTAACATTTTATAATAATTTATAAAAAATAATCAATGTTCCTCATGTTATTAGTTTGAAATAAAATTAACAATAAAAGGAATAGATTTTACATTTGCAAAAAGAACAATTGCGATGCTATAAATAAAAGGACGATGAAGCATAATTTTTCGTTTTATATTCCAAAATTATTACAACTTGACAATGACAACATATTACATTGTTGTTTTGCCTAGTTTTGCAAAACTTTAACTTAAAAACGTGATAACCCACATAATTTTTTTGAATAAATTTTACGGTTCCTATATTTTGTTTTCTCTCATATATGTCCTTTCAAAAATAATTTACAGTCACAATTGTTTATTGTATTTACTTTGAAACTCTAAAGCATTGTGTTTCAAAATTTTACTTTTACAAAATAAAATTGTTTCACAATAAGTCAAATAATTTGTAGAATGAAAAACCATATGTAAACAAAAATTATACAAGAGATAATATAATGTGTGAGCCGTAGGTCTCCAAATTGTATCATTAATATGCTTCGGTACATTTACACGGTGTACCGTTAAAAAAAAAAACCCTCAAATAACTCGAAATTTCAACATTTTTGTAAAAACACAGGAACAAAATTCCCTAAGGGGCCTCATAGATTACGTCTACTCAATGTTTTATCTTCCTTCCCTTTCGAGCTACCAACTTAAAATATTTTAACAGAGCCTAGCTTTAAAATAATAATCAAACTGTGGCATGTTCTTACTAATTTTATTCTGGAATTGTGGTTGAAAAAGAATCACCTAAGATTTATCAAAACGTACATATACCAGAAATTTATCCATAAACGTTACCTAAAAATATTTTTATCATTATTAAAAAAAAAAACGGTCAAGTGTAAGTTGGACTTGCGCAATTAGTGTTCCGTACTTGAGGTACCGGATTGCAGAACTGTCTCTACGAGTGACCCCTGTTTCCCTAGTAGGCAAGAGAGAGGATAACGCTGTGAACGCGTCGATCGACGGACAAAATCAATTTACAACGCAATAATTAACTGGTCATTTTTCTGTTAATAATTAACGAATCAAGTTGATTATTGCGTAAAAACACTCTTTAGGCCTGTGCGCTTCTTATGAATGTAGTCGTTTGATAAAATTGTTTTGATATTAATAATGAATAAACTTTACGCTGAAAAATTTCAATATTAATTAAAAAATTGGCCAACAATGTCGGCTTATTTTTCAGATATTTGCGAGTATTATATCAAAAATTCAGCTTAGTATGTTAATTTTTGCAGCAATGATGTGGATAAATAAACAAATGCGCACGAGCTCTTAGCGCACGCGTGCATTTTCATGCAGGTAATCGTAGTGAAAATTTGTTTTTGGAACGCTTTCAGCTGCTAAAAAGTCATTTCGTTTTCTTATTTGGTTATTTGATTTGAAAATGAAATAACCAAATGTTAAATTGTCGTAGCAAAATCAAATAAGAAAACTAAATGGTGTAACTGTGTAGATATAAAGTTTCAAAGTAAAAAATTATAAAAAGGTATATGCACGCTTCAAAATCGTTTTTACAATAATTGTATGTAAAATAAACCGACATTGTTCATTTTGGTCAATTTTTTAATTAATATAGAAATTTTTCAGCGTAAAGTTTATTCATTGTTAATAACAAATTAAACAAACAATTTTATCAAACGGCTTTATCCATAAAAAGTGCACAAGCCTAAAGAGTGTTTCTACGCAAAAATCAATTTGATTATTATTAACAGAAAAACGACGAGCTGCGTTCTAATTTGATTTTGTCCGGCGATCAACGCGTTCACAGCGTTATCCTCTCTCCTGCCTACTAGGGAAAGAGGGGGGCACGCGTAGAGGCAGTACTGCAATGCGGTGTCTCAATTGCATTTAAAATAAAAAAAAAAATATTACAGAGGTACAAAATGATGACTGGTGAGATTCCAGAATTTTTTAAAATTTTTTTGATCAGTACTTTTGGAGATAAGGGGGGGACTTCGATTCTTTTCAATTTATACAAAGAAAAGCGTGCACAAGTATTATATCATATATACTTTTGAACTTGTGTTTTCGATGACTTGGCAAAAAAAATTTTTTCATTTTCGATTTCACCCGCCAAAACTAACTTCTTAAGTCAAAATTTAACTTTCAAAACTATACGGCTCTGATCAGACCATCAATTCGTATATTTGTACCAAATTTCAACTTTCTATGTCAAACAGTTTTGAAGAATATCGGGTGTGACAGACGGAACACTAAAAATGGATTGTACTCGCGATAATTTTCGCTCAATCTACACTGTATGGAGAATATTCTAGAATTTTTCAAAAATTTCTGATCAGTACTTTCCAAGATAGGGTGGGGAGGGTAGTGGTTTTTGGCAATTTTTTAAAAAATTATACAAAAAAGAGTATGCGCAAGTATTACATCATATATATTTTTGAAATCGTGTTTTCACAAGGTACCCTTTGACACCGCACTAGATGACTTGGAAATTTTTTTTTTTCACTTTCGATTTCATCCCCCCTCCATATATCACATAAATTATCAAACAAACTGCACTCGTGATAATTTTCGCTCAATCAAAATTTTCTGATTAGTACTTTCCGAGATAAGGTGGAGGGACAGGAGTTTTGGCCATTTCTTTTTCAAATAATACACGGCTCTGATTCCTTCCTAGGTCAAATAGTTTCTGAGAAAATCGGATGACAGACGGACAGACACCGAAGTGATCCCATAAGTGTTCCACATGGAACACTAAAAAATCTCTATCTATCAGTTTTTAAGCTTAAATACATTTTTAATTTATTAGTTTACATAAAACTCGGTTTTTATAACTTTAACACACCTTTATAATTTACCGTCACCTGCTCGTCTGCTTTTAGAACAATTTATCACAAAATCATTCTATTTCAACAGAGAGAATATATAATTTCGTTGTCATACTTGTCATGCAACCAAATCATATAATGAATAACCTATATCGGATTCGGTTTATCGCCGCTCAAATGAACGTAGCCATTTCACATGAAAGTTTAAACTTATATTTCATATCATATTCCACGCGAACAACGCAGCGTCCAAATAATGGCAATCTTTATGAATTATTCATACCACTTTTGCACTAGTGGAATTTTTGTAATATTGTGATTGTTGTAGAATCTAAAACTATGCTTTAATAGTATTTTCCGCATAAAATATAATTGGGCAAATGAGTACCACTACATCAGTCGACTTCTGGAATAGTACTCATTTGTTAAATTAACGTAATATTCTTGTCTCTTAGGATCTCTAGGATCTTCACTCATTACCAAAATGTTTTAGTTAAATTGTAAATTTAAATAATTTGGCAGGTTTTAATTCCTTGCCTTATCAATCAATTCACTAAAGTTTATAATATTTTCGCTTCTAGGATTAGTATCTTTATAATTACCTTATTTTTTTACTAAGAAAGATTATTTCAGATTGGCTTAGTCCTGTTTGAGAAAAATGTCTATTATTAAGTAGACAGATAAACTTCAGGAGGTAATTTTTGGAGAATTTGGAGGCAATTAGTTCAAACATGTCCCAATATTCGACTTTACTATACTCTCCAGGTGTGTAAACCAAAATTAGAGTCAATAGCATTTTTCTAATTCAAGCCGATTCCACATTCGCTTCCTTAGTAACGTGGCGCCTTTGGGCTACAAAAATTTTAGTAAGTAGTAAGCTAACTAGCAAACGGCAATACCTTCATCGCATGATTAAAAACAGAGCATATCAATAATATCTTTTACCCGATTCGTAACAAAAACTGTGAATAGAATATAATTCTATACTGCCTATACATATATGAGCATTTCCGTAAATTGTTGGTATGTTAGCGGTTCAAAAAAGAGAGACATTTTTTTTTAAATAAATCGTTCCTTGGACCTCCAAAAACAATATTCATGGCTGAACATAACTTTTTTAAGAACCTTTTTTTACAGTTCAATATGCAAATTTTTAACTATGTTGGGAATGTGGAATCTTTGGCTCAATAATACTACTCAGTATACATCAGCACTACACCAAACACTTTATTTTTGCATTCGACGCGCGTTTCGCTAATCATGTTAGCTTCATCAGGAGAGATGACTGACTAAAGCTAAACTACAAATCTACCCTATTTATACTTAGCCTAACCCTTGACGATGACTTAGTAAACAAGTTAATAAATAAACATAAGTTCAGGTTAAACATTCAGAATTCCACCTTTTTTACACGCGAAGAAAATAAGACCAAGTATGTCTCCATATAATCAGAAATATAGCAGGGGACTCAATAAGGTATTTAATAAGGCAAGCCTCACCTTAGTCTATAAGTCATCAGACAATCTGAGGAATATCTTAGGAAATCCCAAAGATAAGATTCCTAATTGTGGGAAAAGTGGAATTTATGAAATTAGTTGTAATGATTGCGACAAAAAGTATGTTGGGCAAACTAAAAGGTCAATTAAAACACGATTTAAAGAACATTTAGCACACTTAAAATACAGTAGAACAGAAAAGTCTAGCATGACCGAACATGCCCTTGAAGCTGATCATACTGTAACATTAGATAATAGCTTTAGTCAATCGCGCAAAAATAAAGTGGTGTAGTAGTGATACATGGTATACTAAGTAGTATGCAAATTTTTGCGGAAAAAATGGAAAAACACGCTAAAATGCCGTAAAAAGCGTCAAAAATCAATATATAATGTATGTATTATAAGTTTATCCATGCTATTTATTGTCGATCCTGATAATGTTTTCCTCTTTTATATATTGGCCATTTTTGCCTATTTTTTTATATTTGTTAGTCAAATTACCGTCCAGGAACACTTTTCTTATGGTCTTTGACCTGCTGACATCAAATTTTTATGTATGTTCATATTAGGATATAGTTATGATCAGATTCTAGCCACTTTTTGGTCAGAAATTGCCCTAAATTGTATTTAAAGATATTAATTTTACAGTGAAGAGATGGATAAACGCGCAGAATAGGTAGAAAATGTTGGTGCCATAGGACTCAGAATAGAAACGAATGGAGGAGCTTGGGAGAGGTCTTTGTCCAGGAGTGGACGAGAAGTGAATGATTGATATGTGTGTATATATATATATATATATATATATATATATATATATATATATATATATATATATATATATATATATATATACGAGGCTGGTTTGAAAAGTCCGTGCAAAGTCCGAGAGATGGCACCACCGGCGCGTATCGAGGTCATGTTTAGTTAGTAGCATCTCTTGAATGAACGCACACCAAGTTTCAGCCATATTGGTCTATTTCTTAGTGTTTGGCATTCGTGTGAATCAAGGAAGTCGAGTGATTTTCAAGAAATGGACGAAAAAGAATTTGGTGTGGTGATTAAACATTACTTTATGAAAGGCAAAACGCCTCAGGAGACTAAAGAGAAGCTTGATAAACATTATGGTGACTCTGCACCTTCGATTAGAACAGTTTATAAGTGGTTTCAAAATTTTCGGATTGGCCATATGGGCACAAGTGACGCTGAACGTTCTGGACGGCCTGTGGAGGTTACGACTCCAGAAATCATTGATCAAATCCATGATATGGTGATGGATGACAGAAGAGTTAAGGTGCGTGAGATTGCTAGTGCTGTGGGCATCTCGACTGAAGGGGTACATAATATTTTGCATAAACATTTGGACATGAGAAAGCTATCCGCAAGATGGGTGCCGCGATTGCTCACGCTTGACCAAAAACGGAATCGTGTGAAGTGTTGCAAGGATGGTTTGCAGCTCTTCCAGAAGAATCTGGAGGACTTTAAGCGTCGTTTCGTCACTGTGGATGAAACATGGATACATTACTATACTCCTGAGACCAAATAACAATCTAAACAATGGGTTACCAAGGGGGAATCTGCTTCAAAAAAGGCGAAGACCGTTTCTTCGGCCGGAAAGGTTATGGCGACTGTCTTTTGGGATTCGCAAGGGATAATCCTCATCAACTATCTGGAAAAGGGTAAAACTATTACAGGTGAATATTATTCATCGTTATTGGACCGTTTGAAAACCGAGCTGCAAGAAAAAACGCCCGCGATTGGCCCACAAGAAAGTCCTTTTCCATCACGACAACGCACCAGCACACACCTCAGCAGTTGTGGTCGCAAAATTAATGGAAATAGGATTCCAACTCGTTTCACATCCCCCCTATTCTCCAGACTTGGCTCCCTCGGACTACTATTTGTTCCCCAATTTGAAGAAATGGCTGGCGGGACAAAGATTTTATTCAAACGAGGAGGTGATTGCAGACACTAATGGATATTTTGCAGACTTGGACAAATCCTATTATTCGGAAGGGATCAACAAACTAGAACATCGTTGGACGAAGTGTATAAGCCTAAAAGGAGACTATGTCGAAAAATAAAAAAGGTTTACCTCGAACACATAAGTAGTTTTTATTTTTGCACGGACTTTTCAAACCAGCCTCGTATATATATATATATATATATATATATATATATATATATATATATATATATATATATATATATATATATATATTATATTAAACATAAATTAATTAAATCCCTCTAAATAAACTCTTTAAAATAAAACATCCAGACATTCTCCGTAATAGCCAGAATTATCCATGCAAATTGTTTGAAAGGGGCGTGATTGATTAAATTATCCCTTACCACAAGTTCCGGTAAATTGGAGTTGACACACGTGCTTGCAATCTTGCATGTTTAGATCAAAACTGATTTGAAGAGAATGTTTAAGCTTAGTTTTGACGTTTAACTACTCTGCCCTTGTGAACCTCCTCCTCGTAGAAGTGAGATGCACGAAATTAAAAAAATTTTATTTTAGAAAAGTTTGAAAATATAGTACGCAGTTTTGTCAAACTTAAAATCTGAAATATCATGATTTTAGGAAAAAACAGGCTGCTAGTGAGAAAATTTTTAAAATATTTTATGAATATTTTGGGGTGAGTTGTTATTGTACACACATTTCGCATGAACACAAAAATTGCAACAATATATCATATCGTGAAAAAGTTATTCGTGTATCTGAGTAATGTCAGAAACCATGACTTTGTTTATTTTATACTGTCCCTTAAGGTCTTCGCTCATTAAGGCAACTCAACGCAAATAATCGCACCTATTAGGTACGATCTCTTACCTCTTCGCACCAATCAATGAATGACGAACTAGATGTTTAGCAAGTCTGAAATGATCATACGTTTACCTTCACTATAGCACTCTCACTATACCACTCATTATTTTTTTAGGTATTTTATTTATTGGCCGATGTAAATAGTTACAGTTACATAGTTGAGCGTGCAATTTGTCGCATAGAGTTGCATTCATTTCTGAAAACCATAAAGAATATATTTTGTTTGTGTTATATTTAGAAAAGCAGACCTATTCGACGAACAGACGAATAAATGATTCTATTCCACAAATCACAAAGACATTGGAACTTTATATTTTATTTTTGGAACAAAACGGGGAATGATCGGAACCTCTTTAAGAATACTAATTCGGGCAGAACTGGGAAATCCTGAATTATTGATGGGAGTTGATCAAATCTATAATGTAATTGCTACAGCCCATGGATTTATTAGCGCAAGTATTATATCATATATATTTTTGTGTATTCACAAGGTTTCATTTGAGACCTGGCTCGATGATAATTTTTTTCACTTCCGATTTTACCCGTCAAAGCTAACCCTTTAAGACAAAATTTAACTTTAAAAACTAGACGGCTCGGATTGGTCTATCAATTCCTATATTTCTGCCAAATTTCAACTTTTTATTTTCGGGGAAAATCGGGTGTGACAGTCGGACGGACAGAAGGACACAGAAGTGATGCCATCAGTGTTCCGTACGGAACAGTAAAAAGTTACTTTAAAACTAATAAGCTCCTACCCCTTTCTTTTAAACTTACCGAGTTTGCCCGTTACCCGATATGCATTAGTGTCGTTATCTCTTATACTTTTATACAATTCAACAAGTTTACTAAAGGAAAGGAAAATAATATTATATTCTTTAGTTATCTCAACGCTAGAAGCTTTCTCCTAGGGAATCTTTAAACAAACACAGTTAAGAATTCCATTTCTTGATGGAAGCTGCATTAAAGATTTTCGTTTCTATAAAAATATAAAATAGCTGTATGAGCATACAAGTAGAAGATATTAATATTTTTTGTTTAAATCAATAATTACACACGAGTTTTTCACTAATTTCTAAACGTAAAAATCGCAGAAATTCAACAAAGTCAAAGAAATCGCGGGAAAAACCTGTATATTACCTGTAGACACAAAAAGATAGACCGAATATGCCATTCATACCATCACGTCCAGACAAATCAATGATCCATACGAAACTTGGATTTTCTGTCTAATAAATGTTCATTAAAAAAAATTGACTAGTGTAATTGTGCAAGTCAAATGTGGTACAACACTACTCAAACTTGAAAGCATTTACTTTAGACACAGAGTGGAAATTTGTCGATATTGCCTTTCTACTCCTTTGAGGGTCTCTTCATAAGAGATGCGTTTTCTGATGCTTGCGCAATTAGTGTTCCGTACGTTGATTGCTTTTAAAATAAAATTTGTTACGGAAGTATAAAATGATCATTGAGTTCAGAAAACACACATCCCAAATAAGTTTTCAACAAAGTTTTTTTCCGAATTTATATACATATATATATATATATATATATATATATATATATATATATATATATATATATATATATATATATATATATATATATATATATATATATATATATATATATATATATATATATATATATATATATATATATATATATATATATATATACCAGACAAATTATTAAATACTACTGATAATTCTCGTTCAATCTCCACCCTGTGGAGAATATTCCAACTTTTTTCAAAATTTTTTGATCAGTACTTTTCGAGATAAGGGGTAGGACAGCGACTTATCGAAATTTTTAAAAAATAATACAAAGAAAAGTATGCGTTACATTATATATATTTTTGAGCTCATGTTTTCACAAGCTCGTTGACCTGGTAAAGTTTTTTTTCGCTTCCGATTTCACCACTCAAAACTAACCCCTTAAGTCAAAATTTAACTTTCAGAATTACACGACTCTGATGAGGCCATCAATTCCTATTTCTGTGTCAAATACTTTCGGGTGTGACAGACGGACAGACAGACACCGAAGTGATCTTAAAAGTGTTTCGTACGGAACACTAAAAATTATGAGCAGACCCAAATTTAATAGCTGTGTAATGGAACTAATAATACGCGTGTGTGTGAAGGGGAAATAAATCAACACTGCGAGAGTGTTTTGAACACATGTTGCAAACTGAACAACAATACAGGCCTTAGGAACTGATAGAGCCAACTATAATTAACCCAATTGAAACTAAGATGAAAGTAGTGATGGGAGTAATTTTTTAGATTGAATTCTACTCTTATCCTTTGGTTTGATAAAAGTATTGATACTATTGATTGATAAATACAAATTTTAATGAATACAAACTTTCAATAATCAACTATTTTCATTAAAATTTTACTTTACATTAGATTCTTTCCTAATATTTAGGTATTCCAATCTAATATCTTTCTGCCATCTTGTAAATAGTTGGCTGGGCGGTAAAATCGGTCTTAGGTCCCCACCTTTCCTCTGGCGATGAATGTATGTACAGTTGCTCTTTTTAGTGTTCCGTATAGAACACTTATGGGATCACCTCGCTGTTCGTCTGTCTGTCACACCTAATTTTCTCCGAAACTATTTGACATAGAAAGTTGAAATTTGGCATTAGGCAAGCATGTGAATATGGCGGCGAGAATATAAAGACAGAAAGCTAGTATCCTGTTTTATATACGTCTGAGGTTGCATTTTAGTTATATATTAATTCTCATGCTATTTTTATAATTTTATTATAGTTTTAAGGCATCAAAAATTAACTGAATTCATAAATTAAAAAGTCCGCCCCAAATTAATAATAATTACAAGGAAAACAACTTGAAAAAATGTGGACATTTTACAACTAATAATACAACAGTAATTACAGTATTTTCGTAATTTTATAGTTGTTCGTGTGGCAGAATACAAATAAAGCCACTCAAATCCATTTTTAGTGTTCCGTGTCCGTTTGACATAGAAAGCTGAAATTTGGCACAAATATAGGAATCGATGATCCGATCAGAGCCGTGTACTTTTGAAAGTTAAATTTTATGACTTAAGGGGTTAGTTTTGGCGGGTGAATCGAAAATGAAAAAAAAAATACTAGGTCATCGAGTAAGGTGTCAAATAAAAGCTTTCGAAAACACGAGTACAAAAATATATATGATGTAATACTTGTGCACACTTTTCTTTGAATTATTTTTAAAAAATTGCGAAAAATTCTGGTCCCCTCCTATTTCGAAAAGTACTAATTGAAAAATTCTGGAATATTCTTCCATAAAGTGTAGATTGATCAAGAATTATCAGGAGTGCATTACGTTTGATAATTCATCTGGTATAAAATAAAACTATGAAAACTATTCAGTACATACAAGTGATTCGTCGCCCCTGTAGAGAGATATAATTTTAATTTATTTGTTTATAATTAAACAAATATTTAGGCAGTAAATATTTGTTTTAGACTTTTATGAGTAGATTCTAGATTGAACTAGATTGATTTATTGGCTCTTAGGTAGCTAAGATGTTATAATTACTATACATTATTAACTAAGAAAAAAAAGTGAAAAAAAATATTGGATCTTAAATGCTTGTGATGTTTTCTAAAGTAATAATACATATTTTGGGATTTAGGGTCTAATTTCTTATATACTGCAATCGATCTGGTACGTCAAAAAAAATTTAAATATTGCACATTTTAACAAATCTTAGAGAAAGGGAATATTTCTTTCCTATTGGAAATGCGCTGAAAGTTAAGCTATTACTCAAAAAAAGTAAAAAGACCTTGCCCAATAAGTACCAATTAGCTTTCACTAATAACGAATACAGACACTACGCACGTTTATTGAGAAAGCCACGAAATACAATATACCCTTACACTTGACTTTCATAGACTACCAGAAAGCCTTTGACTCTATAGAAATGTAAGCAGTTCTAAGAGACCTGGTAGAGCTAGAATAGACACCTGACACCTCGACTCTTATTTAATAATATCTATAACAATGCGTACATCCTAATACTAAACGAAGACATGAAAACCCCAAAAATACCGATAAAAAGTCAAGTAGATACGACCACCGCTCTGTGGGCCAGGAATCTTATTTTTCGTTCAAAATTGTCTAGAGCCCTCAACTATTAATGAAATCAGACAATTTTTTTTAAATACTCGTAAGCGAATTCCGGACAAACGTAAGGAAGCCTATTTGCAAATATAACCTCAAAATTTTTTAAAATTGCAAAAAGCCTCACGGAACCGGGAGGTAAAATTTCGAAATTCATTTGATTTCAAGTTTACACGTTCAAAACTGGTTCATTGGGAGTTTCTGGAATAGCCGAATCTATTTTCGGGGTCAGTTTTATCATATACATCCTTTTGAGATGTGAAAATGGGGATTGGGGGGGAGAAATTACGATATTCTCCTGTATTACAGTTTCGCGTTCAAAACTGGTTCTTCGGGGGTTTCAGGGGTCGCTGAATCTATTTTTGGGGTTACTTCGATCATATGTACTCTTTGGAGGGGTGAAAATGGGGATTGGAAAATAGATTCAACAATCCCCAGAAACCCCCGAAGAACCGCGAAACTCTAATTCAGGTGAATATCGTAATTTTTTCCCTCCAACCCCCATTTCCACGTCTTAAAAGGGTGCATATGATCAAAATGACCCCGAAAATAGATTCGGCGACCCAAAAAACCCCCGATGAACGCGCAAACTTGAAATCATACGAACTTCAAAATTTCCCCTCCCGATTCCGTGCCGCTCTTTGCAATTTTAAAAAATTTTGAGGTTATATTTTGCAAATCGGCTTCCTTTCCTTTGTCCGGAATTCGCTTATGAGTATCTTTAAAAAAAATTGTCTGATTTCGTTAATAATTGGGGGCTCTAAACAATTTTGAACGAAAAATCAGATATTGGCCCGCAGTGCACCGTACGGAACACTAACTGCATAAGTCCGACTCGCACTTGGCAGGTTTTTTTTGTTATGGTATAACGTTATCGTGCGACTATACCTATGCTTACTTACAGTTACACTAGAGTGGTTTTCTCACTATTATAGAGAGCACCATGAAAATATAAAATTTGTCGTAACATTTGCCGTGTTCCAAGTTTTATTATCTGCTTAACCATTAGTAATCCTACCGCTTATCTACCATTATTAAAATTTTTATTTCAGTGTATCTAAGATAGATCTAAATACGAGTAGATATTTATTTATCTGTACAGACACAATTCGCATCTAGCTAGAGAGAAAAGTAAACCTGGACCGCAATTCATTTTTAAGACTGAGACTGAAGTCGAAAATGATCTAATCTGTTGCTTTCCGTTTCTCGATCGGTGTATAAACAAACATCTAAAACAGAACGTAGTTGAAGAAGATATGTGGATAATTAATATTTAAGCGTCTTTAAAATAATTTCCGGTATATTAATTGTAGCTTGTAAACAGATTGGACAGCGATTACTTGGTCAACATTCCCGTAAACTACGCCATTTTAAACGGCTGTTTGGCAACGGTTCCGTAAATATTTTAGTGCTAATATACATAATATTTTAGAAACAATGGCTAAAACTGCCAGTTGTTTATTTTACAGGCATGTTTATTGAATCATTTTAGAGAAAATATTAAAACCCTATATTAAGAATAAATTTCTTTTGTTTGTTTTTATTTTAGTGGAAGTAATACCCTTATATGTTATTACTTTCGTTTATATTTATTTACATTTTACTATACATTCCGATTTCAACAAAGAAAAAAGTATCAACATAAAAAGAAAAAACTGGTCGAGTGCAAGTTGGACTTGCGCAATTAGTATTCCGTACGTTGATTGCTTTTAAAGTAAAAATTATTATTGTGGACGTCTAAAATAATCAGTGACTTCACAAAACATACCTCAAATGAGTTTCCAACAAAGTTTGTTTCCGATCTTCACTGAAAACTGATGACTTTGAATTTTTTTTTTATATACCAGATAAATTATTAAAGATAATGCACTCGTGATAATTTTCGTTCAATCTACATTCTGTGGAGAATATTCCAGAATTTTTTCAAAATTTTTTGATTAGTACTTTTCGAGATAGGGGAGGGGGACAGCGATTTTTCGCGATTTTTTAAAAATAATATAAAGAAAAGTCTGCGCAAGTATTACATTATATATATTTTGAACTCGTGTTTTTACAAGCTTTCATCTGACACCTTACTTACTGATTTAGTAAAAAAAAAAAAATTTTTACTTCCGATTTCCCCTCAAACTAACCCCTTAAGTTAAAATTTAACTTTTTAAAGTACTATGAGGCCGTCAATTTCTATATTAGTACCAACTTTCAACGTTCTATGTCAAAGAGTTTCGGAGAAACTCGGGTGTGACAGACAGACGGATGGACAGACACCGAAATGATCTTAGCAGTGTTCCGTATGGAACACTAAAAAAAACCGCTCAAGTGCAAGTTGGACTTGTACAATTAGTGTTCCTTACTGTGACTGCCTTTAAAATAAACATTTTTGTTGCGGAAGTATAAAATGATCAGCGACTTCACAAAACACATGAGTTTTCAATAAAAGAATTAAGCGCCCAGATTATAAACATGTCTAGTCAGATACTGACTCAGCTGGCTAGTCAGATACTGACTCAGCGGGCTAATCAGACCAACCAAGATAAAAAGGTCCATATGATATGTGTATATATTAAACTCCAATAAGTATTTTCACGGTTTTCGTTAGTCAATAATGTAAAATAGTTACAGCATCTTAGCTACCTAATATAGCCAATACATCAATCTAGATTAATCTAGAATCTAGTAATAAAAGTGTAAAACAAATATTTACTATTAACCTAAATATTTGTTTAATTATAAAAAAATAAAATAAAATTATTTTGTCTCTGTACCTAATGCTTAAAGCAGTAGCTATCAGTCCCGGTTTAATTCTCACCTTTCCAAGAAATAAACCTTTACCGTTTTGGAGGTCAAATAGTGTTTTTTTTATACCAGATAAATTATCAAACGTAATACACTCGTGATACTTTTGGCTTAATCTAAACTTTATGGAGACTATTCTAGAAATTTTTCAAAATTTTTTGATCAGTAATTTTTGGAGATAAGGGTGTGTGGACAGGTTTTTTTTTTAATAATACAAAAAAAGTGTGCGCAAGTATTATATCATATATATTTTTGAACTCCTGTTTTCACAAGCTGTCATTTGACACCCCATTTGATGACTTGGTATTTTTTTTTTTCATTTCCCATTACACCCCCCAAAATAACCCTTTAAGTCAAAAGTTAACTTTCGAAACTACGCGGCCCTGATTGTATTATCAATTCCTATATTTGTGCAAATTTTTAGTTTCAATGTCAGATAGTTTCGAAGAAAATCGAGCGTAACAGACAGACAGATGGACATCGAAGTGATCCCATAAGTGTTGCGTACGGAACACTAAAAAAAACGGTCAACTGCAAGTCAGACTTGCCTAATTAGTGTTTTTTATCGTGATTGCTGAGGTATTCTATTAAATTTAGTCCCATATTCACCGTCATATAAGAATTGCCAAATATATGAAAAGCGGGATATATTTGTAGTAAAAGTTTAAAACACACATTTACTGCGAGTACCTAAATATTTGATCAATTATAAACAAATAAAATAAAATTATTTTGTCTTGAAACCTATTCGTTGGTCACCCGTCATCATGGAAATTTATTTTATCTGTGATTGGTAAAATGGTTTAAAGCAGTAATGTACTGAAAAGTATTTGAGTATATAACTGATTGCGCCGAATACGTATTAATACTTCGTTGCTCTTAGTTCCGGTTAAATTCACAAAATTACACGAAAAACTCTCCACTATATTGTCAAGTCAAATAGCTTTTTTATATACCAGATAAATTATTAAACGTAATACACTCGTGATAATTTTCGCTCAATTTACACCTATGGAGAATATTCCAGAATTTTTTCGACATTTTTTGAACAGTACTATTAGAGATAGGTAGGGGGGGGGCAGCCATTTTTGGCCATTTTTAGTGTTCCGTAAGGAACACTTATAAAATCACTTAGGTATCTGTCCGTCTGTCTGTCTGTCCGTCTGTCACACCCGATTTTCTCCGAAACTATTTGTCATAGAAAGTTGAAATTTGGTAATAATATAGGAATTGATGGCCTCATCAGAGCCATGTAGTTTTGAAAGTTAAATTTTGACTTAAGGGGTTAGTTTTGAGGGGTGAAATCGGAAGTGAAAAAAAAAAAAATTTTTTTACTAGGTAATCAAGTGTGGTGTCAAATGAAAGCTTGTGAAAACACGAGTAAAATATATATAAATATATATATATATATATATATATATATATATATATATATATATATATATATATATATATATATATATATATATATATATATATATATATATATATATATATATATATATATATATATATATATATATATAATGTAATACTTGCGCGCACTTTTCTTTGTATTGTTCTTAAAAAATCGCGAAAAATCGCTGTCCACCCGCCTTATCTCGAAAAGTACTTATCAAAAAATTTTGAAAAAATCCTGGAATATTCTCCACGGAGTGTAGATTGAACGAAAATTATCACGAGTGCATTACCTTTAATAATTTATCTGATATATAAAAAAATAACAAAAATTTCAAGGTCATCAGATTTTAGTAAAGATTGGAAACAAACTTTGTTGAAAACTCATTTGGGGTGTGTTTTGTAAAGTCACTGATCATTTTAACCTCTGTAACAAAATTTTTTATTTTAAAAGCAATTAACGTACGGAACACTAATTGCGCAAGTTCCACTTGCACTTGACCGGTTATTTAAAATAATATAAAGAAAAGATTGCACAAGTATTACATCATATATATTTTTGAACACGTGTTTTCATAAGCTTCCATTTGACCACTCGATGACCTATGCAAAAAAATTTTATTTCACAGCCGATTTTACGCTCTAAAACTAACCCTTTAAGTCCAAACTACACGGCTCTGATTGGGCCATAAATTCCTATATTTGTGCCAAATTTTAACTTTATATATCAAATAGTTTCAGAGAAAATCTGGTGACAGACACACATCGAAGTGTTCCGTACGGAACACTAAAAATAGACTAGAAACGGTTTAGCAGGCTTCAGAATTAACAGACAATATTTCGTCTTCTTGAAATGATTTACCTTAATTTAATTGTCATTCATATTCTATTCTTTGAAGTGTTATTGGGCTTACAGTGAAAACTTCTCTATTTCAATGTCATTTGACGCATTAATTAAACTAAACTTTTTATAGGAAAATATACATGTAACATGGACTAAATTATGGGTTCCATGATAACCCAAATATCTCAATTAATTACCTCTAACAGCATGTCAATAAAGCAGCTTACATAACTCACCGATGTCAAATATCGATAAACATGTGCTGCAGAAGCTATATTAATTCTAAATAATGCAGGTTATTAATTAAAGATAAATATTTTGAATAGATGTAGTCGTTTCTAAAAAGATTTATATGTTATTTATACATTCCCTAGTCATCTAGCTATATTTTGTATACAAAATATTTTAAAAACTGAAGAATAACTTCTTTAAAATTTGTACTTACATAGATTAACTGCTGTGTAGTCCCAGCTTTCTGAATCATTTTTGTGGACATTTAATTTTTCTGGCTGCAACAAAAAAGATAAGAATGAAAAAATAATGTATATATAAATACTCGTACATACTATTTATGTATATATATATATATATATATATATATATATATATATATATATATATATATATATATATATATATATATATATATATATATATATATATATATATATATATATATATATAAATATATATAAATACATGGTCGACTATTTCATAAAGTTCAAAGTCAAATATTTTTTATTATTCGTAAATCAGTACAATAATAGGCTTACTAACTCAATAAATGATAAACACAATATATATATGATATTCCAGCTGACCTTCGCCAGTGGTGCATCTCGAGGGCAAGAATTTCCTGTTCTAAGTTCTTGTTTAATTGTAGGGTACGATGTTGATGCTGTTAAAGACTGCATTGTAGATGTAGTGTTTTTTTTAAACCTGATATTTTCTTTCACCAAAGGTCAGAATTAAAGTGTTATATGATGGCTTATCCTTTGCTAATTCTATCTTCTATTCATTTTTCTGTGCTACCAGCTTTTTCTATTTTTTTTTTCCTAAATAGATGTAGTAGAAGGATTAATCACTTGACTCCCGTTTAAGGTAAGTTCTCCTCTTATACAAAGATTTTTTTTTACAGTTTACTGTCAGTCCTTCGAAATTCATATTTCTGAAACCGCTTTTTTGTCCCATATTCTAGATCTTCCTTGCCTTGCGCAATCACTACTTGGTCATCTGCAAAATGAAGAGTATATATCGTTGTTTCATCGCTCAACGGTACGCCCATTTCGCTGCATATTCTTCTTCATCTTTTTAAAGTTTTGCTTAGGTAAATTTTGAACAAGGTGGGCGATAAACAGCAACCCTAAGTCCTTTTACTACTGGGAATTTATCTGAAAATGTGTTTCCTAGTTTTGTTCTAGAGTATGATTGATCGTTTTAGGTCAATGATTGCAGATTATTTACTGGCGATAGTTCTAAACTATTATTTACTTGCGATAGTTCCAGAGTATGCTAGATTTTTTTTAATCGGAACAGTGTCATATACTTTTGTTAGCTCTACGAACAGTAAGTGAACTTCTCTGTTTGTTACTGTTTTCTTTTCACTGAGTTGGCCTAAGCTGAATATGTATCCAAACTTGACCTCCTCACTCTAAAGCCTGATGTTCCTCAATTTCGTGAATGCTACATTCATCTTCAATGATAATTTAGAATATATATATATATATATATATATATATATATATATATATATATATATATATATATATATATATATATATTCAATTCTTGGGATTTGGGTTCGTTTTATGAATATTTGGTATTAAAAATTAAACTTAAATCGACGTTTGGTTTAGGGCATTTTCATTTTTTTCTATATTTCTTGAATCTCACATAAATACAATAAAATATGTGAGATTCAAGAAATAGAGGAAAAAATGAAAAAGCCCTAAACCAAAGGGCGAAACGTCAATTTAAGTTTAATTTTGAATACCAAATATTCGTAAAACGAACCCAAATCCCAAGAATTGAAAATAAATATTAATTGATGGTTCAAGAGAATTTTAAAGTATTATATATATGTATATATATATATATATATATATATATATATATATATATATATATATATGATTTTGTTATTTCTCTTTGACCCTGTATGTACCTAAAACATCCACGTCCAAGGTAAAAATTAACCTATCATTCATAAAATTAATTATTTTAGTCTTAATAAATTGCACACATGCGTTTTTAAAAAGCATTTTATGAATTAAATATGTGTAATTTTAACCAAATTAAACAATAATTCTGAGAAAGGCAAATTGTGCTGAAACGTCAATAATAAAAAGAAAAGGAACACAATAAATTTTGGAAAGTTTCATTCTATAATTGGATTGTAACATAATGTTATATATGTTACTAAAGCTAGAGGTTTTCACGGATGGTGGAATGTAACATTAAAATTCCGGGTTTCAATCCGTTCGTCTAACCCTTCCGAATGAATTTGCATGTGTCTGCAACGATTCGCCAAAATTGGAGAACTAAAGCTAAAACTCGTTAGCTTCGAGCGGCAGCAGCAGCAAGATTTCATCAGTATAGAGTAGCAGCAGCAGCGGGAGCACTTGAAAATGCCAAATGAGATTTTGGAGAAAATCGTCGTGCAAATTCATTGTTAGAAGAACGGATTGAAACCCGGAATTTTAATGTATTATATATATATATATATATATATACCATATATATATATATATATATATATAATATATATATATATATATATATTCACACGAATGCCAAACGAAAACTAACCAAAAGCTCTTCTACTATTTTAGCATTAAACCAGTCATATTTTAATATTTGCAAACAAATATAATATAACACAGATAGAACATAGAAAGCTACAAGACAAGACGAAAACTATTCCGGAAACGATAGAAATCGAAAAAGCGGGACCCATGAACAAAATAGACGATGTATTAAACGTTCACAACACTTGGAAAACGATAAGTAAAAAAGAAACCTATCAAACAGGAGACAGTACCCAAATATCAAGGAAGAAAGGCACTGAAACGAAGGCCGAAAAGGGGGGGCCAACTACGACCAATTAAAGATACTACATGAGGCGCAGATATAAAACATTAAATATACATAAAAAAATATAATAAAGGAATAAAACTCAATTCCAACGTGAATCCGTTTTCCATTTTCCAATTCAATAATGTTCTCTGCGGAATCATTCAATTTATAAAACGAAATCATGAATATGTATTATATTCGGAGATAATACAAAGTCGAATGGATATATTTATAGCAATATAGAAACGTTTTACTTTTTTCTAGCAATCTGTAAATGATAGAGAAACTTACAGAGAAACCATAATAGTTTATCTTTACTGTAAAACTGTTCCTAAAGGTTTAATCATTCTAACTCTAAAACCTTAAGCTCGAACATTACGATCTGCTGGAAAAGACCGGGAATCCAATCTACAGCTTTGCAGATGACAGTACGCTTGTCTCTTCATTCACTTTGAATGCTCGGACATTGGCTGCTCAGGCGAATATCCGCAGACAGCAGGAGGTCGTTCATCTTAACAAAGACCTGGAAGAAATTCTAAAATTTCTAAAAAAGTTAACGTTGCTGAACCCGACATAATAGTGTCGGGGCATTCCATTCCCCTAACATCGTCGCTCAATTTGTTGGGCGTTAATTTGGGAGCAAATATGTCCTGGCATGAACATGTTGCAGGCATAGCAAGGAGAGCTTCTCAAAAGTTGGGAATACTATTTCGAACCAGAAAGCTTTACACTCCACAACAACTGTTAATTCTTTACAAAGCTCAAATTACACCAACTATGGAATACTGCTCTCATGTTTGGAGCTCCGCTCCCAAACATACACTGCATTTGTTGGATTCTGTTCAGAGAAGAGCTGTTCGTCTGATTGGAGACTCGGAACTGCCGGCGCCCTTGATTCGCTGGAACATCGAAGAATGGTTGACGACTTGAGTCTGTTCTACAAGTATTTTCACGGAAAGTGTCGAAGGATGTAGCCCGCTTAATTCCTCCCAAAGCGGTGCATGTTAGAAATACACGTCGCGCTGATGCTTCACATCCGTATGAGGTTCAGCTTGTTACTCCGCGTACAACGCTTTTCAAGCAGTCTTTTATATGGAGAACATCATCCCTTTGGAATAGTTTTCCCAGCGCTGTGTTTCCCACCGAGTACAATTTACAGCGATCTTTGGAATCTGTCTTTTTGTCTAAACCGATATCTATTGCCAGCTACAGGAAGCTCTGGAGCCCCGAAACTTTGCTGTTATGGGGTTAAAAATAACGACTCAATAAACCACAAGGTTTATCTGCTGCCTCTATCGACCACCAAGTGACAGTAACTATTAACTTTAGAAGCCTTTTCCCTTCTCTTGCAAACACTATCAATCATATACAAATTAATTATCCAAGTACCAAAATTGTCATACTGGGCGACTTTGATGACCACAACATCAACTGGCTTAAGTATTCAATTATGACCGACGAACAAGCTCGTGATGCTGAATTATTCACAATCAGTTGTGATTTTACTTAGTTTATCGATGAACTAACATGGATCCCTGATCGAGGCGGAGAGCCCGCCAGTGTTTTTAACCTGTTTTTGGCCACCCATCCAGAGATTTACACTGTTACCGTAAATCCGCCGTTAGGTTCTTCCGACCATAAACTGTTTTAGCCATCGAGTATCCTACCGATCATAGACAAAGAGGAGTTTAAATCGAACAAGATTTGGCAGTACAAATTTGCTAAATGGAAAGAACTCATGGAATATTTTCGAACTGTCCCTTGGTTAGACATTTGTTTTAGATCCGACGACAGATCTAACTACGCTAAGGAGGTTTCCGATATCATTTCGATGGAAGCTTGGTTCGACGGAAACTCCAAAGAAGCAATAAACATCTTGCCTACTTAATGTGAAAATCCTAACATTATAAATCGTATCTTTGTTCGTACGCGGAAAAGATGCAAAGGGATTATCGACGAAACCAAGGAGACACACAATCAAAGAATTAAAAACAAACTACTTGCCGACGAAAATTTCCAAGGAGGCCACTAGTCAAACATACACCACTCATCAAAGATAATTAAAAACACCAAACTACTTGCCTGCCCTAAAATCGATTTCTAAGAAAAAACACCACCAACTATTCCTATAGTGCAGTGAAGGATGCCTGATTTTCTTCGGTTAGTTTTTAATGCTAAGGCCACGTATAGTACTGCGCGAGAGAACTCAAAATTTTCTGTACACTTTTCAACATATCCTACAGAAAGGGAATCGTTCCTTCCTATTGGAAATGTGCTACAGTTCAGCCAATACCCAAAAAAGGCAAGAAGTCCTTGCCAACAACTACCGGTCAGTCGCACTGCTTTCAATAATATCGAAAGTCATAAAAAAAGCTGTCAATCAGTATCTAAAAATATCTAGAATGATTCTTATTAGCGACGATCAATATAGCTTTCCTAAGCATATTGCATGCTATGCGCCCATAAAAAAAAACAGTATAATATTTGTGACGTATTTGAAATAATTTAATTAAAATCATTTTATATTAAACTTGTATGTAACAAAGTTAGTTGTCCATCTAAAGTAAATTATCAACTGCAGAGTTATTTCAACCAGATACTATTTTAATAATTAAGTAACACTTTTACTTAAATCAAAAGATGGTGCAGCAAAAAAAGCATTTAAAATTGCACAGTCTAGATACAGCCATATTATGATTGTATCCTCTCTAAGGTATTACCAGGAGTATTGTCCTGAGTTTTTGACCTCAAAAAACTTGTGCTCTTTTGTTTAAAAACAATCGAATTTTTGCATTTTTTTTGAGGTTAAGATGTGAATAACTCCGGTTATATAAATTGAATCGAGACGAAAAAAAAAACTAAACTATTTGTAATAAAATTTCCAACAAATCCTTGTTAGTTTTAAGTCGCGCAAGTGCGTACATAACCTACAAAATTGAAAAAACGGGCAAAAAACTGTTTTTTTTTAATATATTGTACAAGTCGACTAAATGAATCGATCGACTTAAAATTTTTAGAAAATATTCTTTTGTTATAGCAAAAATACTCTGAAATTTTGGTACAAAAATATTGAACCCAGTGGGCACTATTGAATTTGTTATTTAAAATTTGAATTGCCCTCCATTTTATGCTATTTGCCAAAATGGATCTTCTTTTTTTCAAAATTTAGGTCTCAACGTCAGCTTTCCGGTGCATTTGCCTATTAATTAAATAACAACAAATGCGTTTTTCTCGCATTTTGAAAAAAATTGAAATTTTTTTAATACATCTGCTAGAGAATCGTGAGACCTTTACTAAAAAAAAGATTCATTTTTGTTAACATTTTTTTTTCAAAATGACCGAAAAAATGCAATTGTTGTTATTTGATTAATAAAAAATGATTAAAATGACCCTCAAAAATTTTTTTTAAATGGTATCGGAAAACTGGCCTCAGGGTATTTTTGTATAACAAAAGGAATATTTTCTGAAAGTGTCAAGCCGATCGACCTGTACAATACAATGAAAAAAAAAAGTTTTTTGCCGGTTTTTCAATTTTGTAGGTTATGTACGCACTTGAGCGACTTAAAACTAACGAGAATTTGTTGAAAATTTCATTACGAAGAGTTTGGTTTTTTTTTTGTCTCGATTCGACTTATATAACAAGAGTTATTCACATTTTAAGCTCAAAAAACGCGTTTTAAAAACTTCAATTGTTTATAAACAAAAGAGCACAAGTTTTTCGAGGTCTATACTCCGGACAATGGTGATACCCCAGAGAGAATAAAATCATAATATTGCTGTATCTAAACTAGGCTTATCTCATCATTATTTTGACCTTTTTTTACTGCACTATATATGTAGTAGAGTCAAAAAATGTTTATTTCCTATGTAATCAGAGAAGATTTCCTTAGCTCAAAACATCTTGTTTTTCTTAGTGAAATGAAAAGTTCTTCTATATTTTAAGGAGCAATACATTCGTAGAAAATATTTGTTTTTTTTTTTCTGTAATTTCAACTTGGCTGAAATCTTAACACCACCTAATGACTTCATATGGTAGAAATCAGGTGAAGATTAAACGAACATAGAAATAACTAGAATCCCACATTTATTACCGAAAATGTCTGGTAAACGGTTAAAGAGTCGCTCACGAAAATAAGCCCTCTTTTAATCGCTACGAATTTCGGCAGACCCGATTTCATTAGTTTAACAGTTCAACTCTACAGCGTTTCTGACCTTTTTATATGCGGACCGTCAGTCGATCACGAATTTTTTTTATGAAAGGTAGCAATATTTCAATTTATACAAAATTCAGCATAAAGTTTGCAAATGTGAATTACAAGGGTATTAAAGGAAAGAGATTTTTTTTCTTTTTTCGGTTTTCCTCAAATAAACCATACTCTATATTGGAAAGCTTTATTCCTAATATTGCCTATTCTACAAGTACTGGTACTTACTATAAGAATAGATACATATTTTTATTCGGAGTATTACTTATGCTTGAGACATAATGGGAGTAAATATTCTTAGATTTAAAACATTTTGAGTATGTGTGCAAAATAAAGTACTTTATATTTGGTAAAGAAAGAAAAGACATCAAACAAAAACATGCTAAGAATGCCAACAGGGTTCGAAACAGTTTAAATAGGAATTATTTATTTTGTGCTCAGGAAAATGTGAGGGTTGATTTATACATACATGACTGTAACAATCTTTAAAAAAATTATTTGATCCTAGAAATGATTAAATACGTGAAAAATATTTAAAAAAAAAAACCTATGGTTTCATTAAATTTATAAATAATTTATAATAATACCAAATATTATATATTTATTTATATATATATATATATATATATATATATATATATACTCGTATATATATATATATATATATATATATATATATATACTCGTATATATATATATATATATATATATATGTATATATATATATATATATATATATATATATATATATATATATATATACTCGTATATATATATATATATATATATATATATATATATATATATATATATACTCGTATATATATATATATATATATATATATATATATATATATATATATATATATATATATATATATATATATATATATATATATATATATATATATATATATATACTCGTATATATATATATATATATATATGTATATATATATATATATATATATATATATATATATATATATATATATATATATATATATATATATATATATATATATTCTGTCTGCCAAGCAGCAACGGTATAGAAGGTTGTGAGAGGCATCCAGAATTTTTTTGTGAAAGTGCTGTTGAAACCGTTGTTACGTTAAAAACTGCTTACAAAGAGGATGCTATGAGCAAAACTCGAGTCTACAAGTGGTTTAACCGCTTCAAAAAAGGTGCAATGTCGATTAAAGACCAACCACATTCCGGGCGTTCTACAAGTTCTCGAACTGACGAAAATGTTAACAAAATTCGGGAATTAATTACTGAAGATCGACGTAGGATTATTGATGAACTAGTGGACTTATCCCAGTGGATCCTAAATAAAAGACTCGAAACTTTTCTGCTGCCGCAAATATCTACCGAAGAAACAGGCTTCATTCCAGGAAGAGGGACTAGAGAAAAAATTCAGCATACACCAGATAATAGAAAAAGTCAAGAAATTCCAAATAACAACCTATATTTGTTATATAGACTACTCTAAGGCTTTCGACTGCATACAATGGAACAAACTCTGGTCGATTCTACATCTTGTAAACCTTATCCGATTCTTGTATGAGAACACAAATGGCAGAATTAAACTGAATAACTTTTTTTCAGATACCTTTATCGCAGAAACCGGCGTCAGACAGGGCTGTATTCTGTCACTTCTACTTTTTAACATATGTGTGAACATTTAATGAGGTCTGTTTTGGATGACTGAAGTGGGGGTGTGACAATCGGTGAAAAAAAGCTAAGTAGGCTCAAATATGTGGATGATACTGTTATATTTGCAACTTCAATACTAGACCTAGAATCAATTATGGAGCGCCTGGAAATAACTAGTAAAAACTATGTACTGACAATTCATAGAGCGAAGACCAAAGTAATGATTGTTAGTCGTAATGAAGATCTGTCACACATAAATAAAATTGCTGGTTTCGCAGTTGTAGACCATTTCAACTATTTGGGATCCCTCATAACTAACAATGGTGGTTGTGAAGCGGAAGTAAGAAGACCTTTGGCAATGGCTAGAAACTCGACCACCAAAGTCACTAAGGTCTGGAAAGATCCAGCTGTCACAAAAAATACAAAGTTAAGATTGCTATCCAGCATTATATTCCTCATAGTAACTCACGCATCAGAGACATGGACCATTAAGCTGACAAAAGACGAATCGATGAATCCTCAGAGTATCACATACCGAACACTGTACTAATGTATTTATTCTTGAAGAGCTTGGTATAATTGACCAACTTTCAAATATAATTCCAAAAGATCACTTTTTTTTATAACTAAAGTCAAAATAAATGTCATTTTCTAACATATATTCCTGTATCTCCGATTTGGTGTTGGATGCATTAGTAAACTTATTTAGTAGGCGACTATGGTAACTTGCATTGTCCATAACTATAACACTCTGTTCGGTAACATTTGGCAAAGGGGAATTTTGAAACCAATTTTCCAAAAGTTCTGCGGTAGTGATAGTCCAAACTAGAATCTTTTATGTTTTTGCAGATAATAGTAGGCAATTTAAAACCCAGCCCGCTTCAGATCCAGTATGTAAAATGGTTATTCGTTTACCTTTATTTGAAGGTGCGTTAGTCTGACATTTTATACTGCTGTCAACCCACCCTTTTTGCACAGTGTCATGGGTATCGAACCATGTTTCGTCAAGGTAAATTATTGGCCAATTCTCTGATCGATACTTTTTAATTTCTTGTAAATAAGTATGTCGCAAGATTCGTAATCTTTGTGACTTCATCACTACTTGCTTTTTGTTGATTTTTCGGAACGTGAATGCTATTCTTAAGAGAATTCTGTGAAGAGTTGATGGGCCCCAATGTATATCGGTCCCGTCCTGCACCAGTCTTAATTTTATTTTGTCTAGTGTCGGCACCAACTGCTTTTCATATATAGAATATATTTTTCTCCTGATGACGTCTTTCTCACAATCGTCTACATGATGCATTTGAAAATCTTTCCGTTTTTTTTTTCCTACAATACCCTTAATCGTAGAAATTGTGGTTTTTGTTAGTTCACTGGTTTCTTGCAAAGCACTTTGTTTATTAAAATTTCTCTTTACCAAACTTTTTTCACTATTTGTTTAGCGTCAAGTGATAAATGTTTTCTCTTGCGATAGCCACTACTGCAATTTTCCCGCGGACGCCACATAATTAAAACAGAACCGTTACGTTGTAAGTTGTAAGTAGAACTAAAAATAAAAATAATAAAAAGTATCTTTCGAATCTTAATGCGGACCTGTGGTCATTAGGCCTATATTATCAAATACGTAAAGGGCTCCAAACCGGGTTGCCAGGTAGTAAATATATAGATAAAAATAGATCCAATATGATTGCAGGTGCAAGTGAGGGCGGTATACAAAGCAGGTAAAATCAAAAATACGTTTATCGTCAATACCTAGCAACTATGCACAAAACCATAATAGGGTCGTTTATTGCCCCACTGAAAAAGCAAAAAGGGAGGATCTTATATTTTGGGATCTACTATACCTGAAATATTCGGTCACATTATGAGGAAAGTGGATGCCATGGAAAAGCTTGTAGTACGGGGAAGGTAGAACGTAAAAAAATCGAGGGACGGTCTCCAACAAGATGGTCTGACCAAGTAAGATCTCTCTTGGGATGGGTATGCACGACTCAACTCAAGTCGTGCAGGATCGAGATGCCTGGAGATTGACTGTTGAGGCAGCAATTGTATAGTGTCACCGATACTCCTATTGGGGTAAAAGGATTAAGACAGAGAGTATGTAAGTATGTGTGATTGTAACATCAAAGTGTAGATATGCCCTTTTGATTTGACAGAGCGATACATTTTTTTTTTGGAATAAAATTTTAATAAATGTAATAAAAATTTTACCACTGTCTCTATTGTAATAGCACCACACTGTAAAAGTAATATAATATTCGAAATATTATTCTGTGTTTCAAAAATATATAAAAACCCAGATACAGGTGTATTTTTATATTAGCTTTAATGTTATCCTGTAAACTTAAACTTCTTATACAAAAAACTTATAGAAATTCGACCCTTCTGCAAATTTAGAACGTAATTTTTTATATCAATAACTAGCTGTAACTGTATATATGGTTATATTAATATGATAACCCGTCAGGTCACATCTGATGATTTTTGATTTATTAAAAGAAAATCTTTTCTAAAATAGCTAATTAAACAACTGACGAGTTAATATAACTTTTTCTATAGAAATTCTCACATCATAAGTTCATTAAAATTAAAATTGTAAGTTTCCTAATTGTTTTACAATAGCTTCAATTGGTTTCATAAAAAAGAAAACTTTTATATACCGACGGTCAAACTCAATTAACCGACACTAAAACTAGTTTAGTTCAAAAGTTTTTCAACATGAATTAAAATTTTGATTATACAAAGCATCTTCAACTATCTCAGTTAAAAACTTTCCTTGTTAAGCAAAAACCAACAAATTACGGAAATATAATCCTAAATCGGATTTTAGGGAAAATAGCTCGTCGGAAGGAAAAGTTCTGCAAAATTTCCACTCGGAAAGTTTCGAATTTTCGGTTCGTGACGTAGGGACGAAAGCTTCAATTATGCTTAATTGTACTGCCGCTTAAATCACCGGGCGTCAACAAGTTGATTTAATTGGTCTCGACATAAGAAGGCTTCGGAAAAAAAAATAAAAGGGTAGAAAAACTGGCGTAAGATATATTCACTTTTTACGAAACATTGTTAAGCTAGGAATTCATCAAATCATTAATAATTTCGTGATTCGATTGTCACACCGTTCAGGAATTCATCATTTGTCTTGATTATTTTTTCATCAAGTAAGTATATTTGGTAAAGAAAGAAAAGACATCAAACCAAAACATGCTAAAAATGCCAATAGGGATCCAAACAGTTTAAATAGGA
The DNA here is from genome assembly GCA_019049505.1 of Pachyrhynchus sulphureomaculatus. Lineage (NCBI taxonomy): Eukaryota > Metazoa > Arthropoda > Insecta > Coleoptera > Curculionidae > Pachyrhynchus > Pachyrhynchus sulphureomaculatus. Next base: position 70,028,849 of record CM032453.1, on the reverse strand, counting down.
ATTATTTATTTTGTGCTCAGAAAAATGTGAGGGTTGATTTATATATGACTGTAACAATCTTTAAAAAAAATTATTTGATTCTAGAAATGATTATAATCTAACTAATACGTGAAAAATATTTAAAAAAAAAAAACCTATGGTTTCATTAAATTTATAAATAATTTATAATAATAAATACTTTAATACTATTATATATATATATATATATATATATATATATATATATATATATATATATATATATAAAGATTTGTCTTTGCCTTCAAAATACGCCTCAATTTCCACAATAACTTCTTCAATAGAGCCAAATCTCTTTCCCGCCAACATTTTTTGAGGTTTGCGCATAGATAATTGTCGCTGGGGGCCAAATCTGGAGAATACGGTGGATGAGCAAGCAATTCGAATTTCATTTCATGCAATTTTGCCATCGTAACCATTGACTTGCGTCACGGTGCATTGTCTTGATGAAAGAACACTTTTTTCTTGTTCATTTGGGGTCGCTTCTTTACGATTTCTGCCTTCAAACGCACCAATAACTTTATATGATATTCGCTATTGATGGTTTTTCTCTTCTCAGCATAGTCGATGAAAATTATTCCATGCGCTTCCCAAAAAAAAAAGAATACAGAAGCCAAAACCTTTCCAGCCGACTGTTGTGTCTTTGGTCGCTTCGGGCGGCTTTCACCGACTGCTGTCCACTGAGCTGACTAACGATTTGATTTCAGTGTGTAGTGGTGGATCCATGTTTCATCCATTGTCACATATCGCAAGAAAAAAATCCTTTTTATTGTACTTAAACAGGTCCAAAGAACGCGCAGAATCACCAACACGTTGTTTTCGGTCCACTGTGAGCAAACGCAGTACCCATTTAGAACAGAGCTTTCTCATGTCCAAATGTTCATGCAAAATATGACCCAACATGTCCTTTTGATACCTTTAGGGTGTCAGCTATTTCACGCAATTTCACTTTACGGTCACCCAAAACAATTTTGTGGATTTTTTTATGTTTTCCGGTGTGACTACCTCATTTGGGCGTCCAGAGCGTTCAGCATCATTTGTGTCTGTACGACCGCGTTTAAATTCAGCATCCCAGGTGTAGAGTCCCCCATAATACTTATTAAGCCATTACTTTGTTTGAACGGTATTTTTTCCCATCAAAATACAGTGTTTAATCAACACATAAAATTCGATTTTTTTCCATTGTTTTGAAAATATCAGAAAGAAGCGTCACTAGAACCACTGTAACTTGTAAAGTAATCGTCGAAAAGTTATGAAATTTTCACACGTATCGTTTGAAGGTTGGTATTCTAAAAATGATATGAATTTTTTGAAAAGGACGACATCTATGTGTCAAACCAAAAACATTTCAGACTACGTGGTATATATATATATATATATATATATATATATATATATATATATATATATATATATATATATATATATATATATTAGATCCACTTCTCATAGATTTAAAACTTTTGTTTGTTCAGGTGGTTTGATGACACTTTCATATAAAAAATGTCACCAAACAAAGTTTTAAAAGAAAAATTTAAAATCCGAAAATAAGATCTTGTATGTCTGTTCCAAGATAAGCTACTAGTTTTTAGAATTTTAAAGTAATTATTCATTTATATTAGTTTAATCATAAATAAAAACCAATTTGCTAGTCTTGTACTATTAAGCTCTATAATTTTAGTTGGCCTACTGATGCTCATGTCTTGTTGTAAACCGATTTCCAAATTAGACCAGTTTTCACTTTTTAGTGAATCTGGCAGTTAGTGGTTTCGAGATCTCAATGCTGAACACTGAATTTGTAAATTTTTGTATAATGGTAACAGCGTGTTCTACCTTCTTCCTAATTTTATTTAGACATTTATCACTACATATTGAATGTTCCAGATTCAAAGTTTGCAATATGGTCAACAAGAAAATGGCGGCCATTTCCTGAAAAGTATACAAAATAATTATTTTCGATATTCGACTATCCCCGTGTAGGACCCATTTTTCTATATTGAATACAAAAATCTTGTTGGCTAAGCAGCTCACGCCTGCAATTTTTGAGCGACGTCTTTGTGCTCAAATTCTTGGTGAATAACAACGAACTGCCGAATCCCTGTTACGAGAAGCATCCTCAGATACTGACTTTTTTTTACTAAATGTTTGACTATGTACTGGATAAAATTCGAACTGTGGGCGAACCAAGTATGTTTTAACGCTACACTAAGAAAGTTCCTTCATACGACTAATCGCGACCCATATTCTTGGTTGCCCAGCGTCTGCGTTTCTGGATGTAAGCTTCTGAAAGCAGGAGTTTCGGCATCGTAGAACTTCGCTTGCTCGTATTTATACTGATGTTGAGCCAGTTTAATGGTGGCTTCGAGCAATAGGGTGAGGTTATTTTCATACAGTTGCAAAAACGTTTTGTTTTGGTTGGTCGTCGTCGGTCTGATTTTCCCTCGATCTGGAAAGGCATTGACGTTTTTTTAATATGCACTGTGTGTCACCCACTTCGCAACGAACTTCTGCACGATTACAGTAACATAAAGTAATTTTGATCCTTTTGGGTGTGTACAGAGGAAGACCACCCAAATTGCTTTGAATACGCAGCCTTCATTTTGACAAAAGTCTGTCACTACGACGTTTCGAGAGACATTGAAATATGTATTAGTATTGTAGTCCATTGATGGTACAATGGCGTCAAGGACAAAAGAGATATATATTTTTAAATATTAAACACATTGTAACTCCTTATTATATTTCTTGTAATAAACTTAGGGAGTTTATAAAACCAACGTCAAATTATGGAATTTGGTGTACAAGTCGTCCTATTTTCGATGTATTTACGGGGTATCAACGGATCCTGTACGACTAATTGGAACCATTGAAGTTTTTGCAAATGGCCAGCTTAAACTTTTCAACGGTAAAATGCCAATACATTTCTATCTATTCAGTTTTTCTCGCTGACAAAAAGTCCTATCTTTTATTGAACACAATTTTTCGTCTGCTGCATTAAATTTACTTGTCTCCTAGTTATTTAAAATATTAATACTTTTTGCCAACAAGACACCTGAGCCCCTATCCAATATTGCATTTAATTTTTCACTTATTATTTATGCGGCAGCATGTTTTACCGCAAGATACGTCAGATTATTCAAGCCATTTAATCAAATGTAAAAAACCCTCATTATGTCCCCTATTTTAGTCAACAGTTGTCGAAATTTATTACCGTAACCTGCTACAGTTTAAACGGCAATAGGTGGACAGTAGAGACCTACTGAAAACGACACATAAAGTAGATGAAAATGTAAATGAAAAATACTGCATAAAAAAGTTTCTTTTAGAAGTTTTTGTCTTCTTCCAGAAAATTGTCACTTTTTGATGAATTTTTAGTCGCCAAAGAGATTCATTATTGCCAAAAATACAAAGCGTGCGTAATGTCTGTGTCGATAATAAAAAAAAAAAAATATAAAACAATGTTTTTTTTTTATCATTTACCTCTCGCCTGAGTAGGGATTTTACCCTTTTTTCATATCCTAAGGAGGCGGGGATAACGTAAAGTGTAGGGTAAAGGAATTTACCCAATACTTCACCTGCAAACACGTAATTCTAAGGCGGGGCATTACACTATAAAAGTTCTTTTATAAAAGATTTTTTTATAAAAGAACTTTTACGATAAATGTGATAGTGTAATAGCTCTAGTTGTATAAAATTTGTCTTTTACAAAAGTTCTTTTATCATAGTTTGCATTTTCATCCAATATTTGATAAAAGTTTCTCCCACTCCTGCACTCGACTCGCCGGTAGGTTGGCTTCTCTTCTCTTTGTACGCATGCGCATATCTCACGTCTCGAGATAAAATCCCGTCACACGTATCAGTTATCAACTTATCAATCGATGCATTTTTAATTTTATTTGCGTTTTTAAGATATTATTTCTTTAAAACTGTAATTTAAAAATAAAAGCTTTGAAAGTAACTGAAGAATGGCCGAGTCAAGGATTGAGTGCAGGTGGTCTGTGGCGGCTACTAAAATTTTGATTTGTGAATATGAAAGAATAGATTATCTGTATGACGTTTGCCATACAGAGTATAAAAATAGAAATAAACGGTTGAATGCTTATGAAGATATTGCTTGTGTATTAAAAGAACATGGATACACGTATGAGGTTGACGACGTAAAAAAAAGTTAATGGTTGAAACTGTACAGCGAGGTATGCGACTACTGTATTGAAGACTTGTGTAGCTCTCGCCTGTGGCAAGAAATCGCAGAGTAGCCATAAGCCGTTCCTCGGGGGGTATTGGGTTACGCAAATGTATCGTTTCCCGAGATATAGGTCCCAACTTCAGAAGGTTTTTTTCATCCATCCATGTAGCTTTAATATCTTCCATGGCCAGTTCTTTGAGTAAATTCTGATGGATGCCCTTTAACTCGCGCCGGGCAACCCAAGGTCTTACCCACAAACGTTTGTTTACATTTTGTTTTTATCTTTTTCCGCCACAGCTATTGCAATTACAGCAGCCACAAAACCTGCGGCAGTTGGTAAAACTTCATCCATTACACAACAGTCACAACTAGCACCACTGTCTTGAAACGAAAAACTGAGATTTCTTTTAAAATATTTAACATAGTGTAATGCAAATTTTGTAGTCATAAAAGATATTTTACAAAAGAAATTGTAAAACAATTTTTATCCATCTTTTATAATACATCTTTGTCAAAGAACTTTTATAGTGTAATGCCGGCCTAAAGTAAGTGCCAAATTTGACTTCTTCATACTGAAAAAATGAACTAATCCAAACAATAGAAGTCAATATTTAAAATGACGGGAACTATATGGAAAGATTTAATTACAAAAAAAAAAAAGTTGCGCGAAGGAAGAGCTTCAAATGTATTTACAATTTTAACCTAACATTTCCGTCTGCGTACTATTTCTCCTGAAATTTAAAGTCATAAAATAACTCAGTTTTTAGATTCTCAGATTCAAACACCCTGAAAAAGGCGTATAACACGATATATACGACTAGGTTGAATTTTGATCACCACTGCACCAAACACTTTATTTTTGCGCTCGGCGCGCGTTTCGCTAACCATGCTAGCATTATCACGAACGATGATTGACAAAAGCACTCACATTGCGATTTACTAAAATGGAACCGACAAATTATATAAGTGGCATTAGTCGGTCGGTCGAGTAACCCGTACAAAAGGGTTTTATCCTTCGGATTTCCTAAGATATTTTTTAAGTCGTCTGAGGCCTACATTAAAGACTTATTACCACGATATACATAAAGTCACGTCTCTAACTCCATCGTCTACTTCATTTAAAAATTGAAGTTTTATGAAATAAAGCTCCAAGTTTGTTCAACTTTAAAAAGAAGGTACCGTGACCCACAAAAAGTGCAAAGTATGGGACCATGGATTTTGAAAAGGCGACTGTGATCTTTCAATCGTCCCGTCTAGACAAGGTAATGTCTCACACGGGGTCTTTTCTTTCGAATGGGAAGATGTTCCTCACGCGGCCTATTTTCTGGTCATGGTTCCACTTTACTTTATGGAAGGACAACAAAAACAACAAAGATCCGAATACATCAACTAGAAACAAATATAAATTCTGAAGAGAGAAACTCCACCAACTGTCTAGAAAGTTGGCAAAATATGTGGAGAATAATGAGAAATATTTTTCTTGACCGAGCTACTTGTAAATAAATAAACTTTGCTAATGCCAAAAAAATTACTGAAATACAGTTTGTCAAGTAAGAACGTGACCGCTCGTATCCTTGAAAAAAATATGTTTCGAGAATATTTTTTGCCATCAATAAATTCTTTAGTGTACTAACAACGGCCCAATTACCTTACTAAGTTGTCCAATTGCCTCCTGCATTAATTCACGCCTGCATCTTCAATGCTCGCTGTCGACGAGATTTTTTGCATACTTTGCAAATTTTTTGAATCTCGCGAGACAATTGAGTCAAAGTCCTCAGAGTCCTTCCTCTGGCGGCAATTGTGAAGGCCACCCTAGTATCTTATCGTGGGCCCAAGCGAGCCGCTTCGCGATGTGAGTTTCGCTTAGCAAAGGTTTCTTCAGCGTCCTTCGGAAATTTGCACATCATGAGCACGAAGATGTGTTTTCTTAATTTGCCGCTCTTTGATGCAGAGTCAATTTCGGGTCCCGTGAAAACAAAGACGATCCATTTTTGACTTTGCCTACCGACTTTCAGACAAGTTGTCGACTTTTTCGCTCTTAAAATGATTTACCCCACCGAGACATCAACGTTTTTAATACACAAGTGTCGATTTTAGGCCCCTTTTAACGATGATTTTGAATTAACGACGAAAATTATTACGCGATTTCGACGGGAATCGACTGAGATTTTTTACTATAATGGGTCGTAGACAAAGGTTCCCTTTACCGATTTTTTGTTGAATCGCTAAAATCGCATCTACCAAAGATGAATTATCGCGGACACGTTTTTACTTGACAGACTGTAATGTGTATACCTAATATGTCTTACTAACATAAAATTTTCCGACAACTTTGTTGAAATTTAGGATTAAAAATTACTTTTAATATTCTTTTTCGTCATACACTGACCAGGCTTAATATCCTACTTATTCCCCAAAACGCAGCATTACTAATGTAAACAAGCAAATAATACACGAATAGCAGAACTGACTGATCACTAAAGCCCTACATCCAATTGAGTATATAATGAGAAATCAACATGGTCAGCAAACGATGGATTTACAGGCTGAAAAATAACTCATTCCTGAAAATCTCTAAAATCCCTATTAGATAATATAGTAATAGGAACAAAGTATGAATTAAAATCAAAGTGGCAGTCACCTTACGTTTATTTCTCAATCAAACTTTTATATAAAAATTCAAATATTTAACTTAAATTAGTTTTAGGCAACACTTTATACACGTCATGACCCGAAAATACTATTACAGAACTCACAACCTTGTTCGTCCTACAAAATACTCGATCTTAAGAGAGAAAATTCATTTAACACTCCTAACATTAATTTTAACATAAATACTGTGTAGGTATTTACACAATAATATAACATGTAGGCTGAAAAGTTGTTGGTCTAGCTACTTAAAAAACATTTTTTTTGCAAAATTCGACTTTATTCATCAATATAGTCTCCTTCAAGAGCGATACAATCAGTCCAATGCTTTTCTAACATTTCTATATCATTCTTGTAGGATTTGTTTTTGTCTCCAAAAATCAGTTTCGGCGATAACTTCTTCATTGGGGCCAAATCTCTTTCTGGCGAGCATTTATTTCAGATCTGCGAATAAATAATAGTCGCTGAAGAACCAAATCTGGGAAATACGGTGGATGAGGAAACAATTCGAATTTCAATTCATGCAATTTTGCCATTCGTAACCATTGACTTGTGACACGGTGCATTTTCTTGATGAAAGAGCACTTTTTTCTTGTTCATTTGGGGCTGTTTCTTTGCGATTTCTCCCTTCAAACGCACCAATAACTTTATATAATAGTTGAGGAAAATTATTCCCATGCATATCCCAAAAACAGAGGACAAAACCTTCCCAGCCGACTGTTGTGTCTTTGGTCGCTTCGGGCGGTTTTCACCGGCTGCAGTTCACTTAGCTGACTGCCGATTTGATTCCGGTGTCTAGTGGTGGAGCCATGTTTTATCCATCGATACATATTGCATGAAAAAATCCTTTTTACTGCGCGTAAACTGGCCCAAACAGCGCTCAGAATCATCAACACGTTGTTGTGTTTTTAGTCCACTGTGAGCAAAAGGCGGTGCCCATTTCGAACAGAGCTTTCTCATGCCCAAATGTTCATGCAAAATATGACCAACATGTTTTCTTTTGATATCTTCAGGGTGTCAGTTATCTCACTTTAAGGTCATCCAAAACAATTTTGTGGATTTTGTGATGTTTTCCGGTATAACTACCTCATTTGGGCGTCAAAAGCGTTCAGCATCATTTGTATCTGATCGACCACGTTTAAATTTAGCATACCAGTAAATGATAAGTGATTTTCCAGGAGCAGACTCCCCGTAACACTTATCAAGCCATTACCTTGCTTGAACGGTATTTTTTCCCATCAGAAAATAGTGTTTAATCAACACACGAAATTCAATTTTTTCCATTATTTCAAACTACCAAAAGTACTGTCACTAAAACCACTGTAACTTGTAAATTAATCGTCGAAATGTCATGACATTTTGACACGTATCGTTTGAGAGTTGGTCCTTCCTAAAAATCATATTGATTTTTTGAAAAGGGTGACATGTGTCAGACAAAAACTTTTCAGCCTACGTGTTATCTATAACCAAATATAATATGATTTTTGTTGCTAATTAATATTTTTCTTCTTCTCAGCCACTTCTGGATGTAGATCTCTTCTAATCTTTTCCATGCTTCCCTATCTTTTGTCACCTTTAACCACTGGCTGCCTGTGTACTCTTATATCATCGACCCATCGTTTCTGTGGACGTCCCACGCCCCTTCCTATTTTTTGGATCTCCATACTGTGACTCTATATACCCATCTGTCTCCAGATAATCTAGCCACATGACCTGCCCATTGCCACTTCATCGTGCCTTGCCTAATTAGTGGATGGTATTTATCCCAGTAAATAAATGTTATTTATTTATTATCGTAATTTTTTTTGCACCAGACTCGGTGATAATGGGTTTACATTGTTCAGATATTTAATTGCAGCAAAAAATCTCTTTGTAAGAAGGTGACAATAATTTGCGATATCCATATTTTAGAGTAAAATTAGCTTAATAATAATCAATTTCACTTTAGATAAATAAATGGACAATAATAAATAATTCTCAAACTTGTTATCAGAGTAACTTTTACTTTTTAATGGTACGAAATAAAATTTCTAATAAGAATTTCTCACCTTTACAAAAAACACTGATGTATCCGAATAAGCTTAATAATATCAACGGCAATAAGTTCCTCCAAAAGCCACGTATATTTTACTTACCCTGTTATTTTACGTTTCCGTTTAACGTTAAACAAGGTAATAAATATATCCCTATAACACCGTTGGATAACTTACAAGTTGCGTGACATCCTGTAAGGCCGACGCATTGTATTAGAAGGAATAATTTGCATTCCTCAACTGTTTTTGACGGCATGTAATAAAAGCTAAATAAACGTTTTCATTATATCATATAAAAATAACCTGCATAGAAGCAAAAGTCCGCCAAACGCCTCTTAACTCTTTTCAGATATTAATATCTGGGAAATAATATCCACAGGTGCTATAATGCCATTGATAAAAATAATGACATCAGGGAATGGTAAGTATTATTCCAAGTAACTTTAATATGAATCATTGTTCAAAAAACTTATTAAATTAACGAAAAGAATGATCAACAATTTACAAACAGAATCACTACGTGTTTAATGGCGATCCGCAGTGTACCTTTTTCTGTCCTAAATAAAGTGGCAGCATCAGCGATGTTACACCAATCCTGTATATTGCGAAATCATAAGTGTTATTTTCGACTTGGCCCCTTTCTTCCCTCGATTTTTTTCCTATGAGTAGTCTTCAAAATATAGTATTTAGAACCTCGCAATATGTGACTCAGGTACGATCTTTCCGATGTTTTACAATACCAATAAGCTGTTGCTTGTATTTGATCTTTGCAAAACCTGTTCGCTGTTTCTGTAGTTCATGTATTTGGTTCATGTATTTTCTTCATATTAAGAATCTCCTTATTCATCTAAACTCTATTCGCTTGTTTGTTTTGTATCCGAGTAATTCCTCTAAAGCAATGGATCAATATTAAAACCAGTATATGGAAGTATACTAGTGCCCTTCTATATTCTCTACCAGAAGGTTGTTGTACGTGTTATGTCATCATCATCATTAGCTTATTTCATCCATAATCGGATGTAAGCTTTGTTATTTGCTTTTTGCATCCAATGGTATCCCACTAATCTTTTTATGTCGTCCGTCCATCATTCATTCATACGATATGCTCCGTCCAATTCGACCTAATGTACATATTCGTTGTATTACATCTGTCGCTTTTGATCTTTTTCGTATCTCGATGTTAGGAATACGATCTTGGAGTCTAATATTTAGCATTCTCCTCTCCATTGCTATTGGGGTTACCTGGAGTTTATACCATATATTAAAATTTCATTTTATACTTTTCTTATGTGTTATGTACTACTAATTAATTTGTAAATGAGAGTCCTCGTTGCTGACTCTGACAGTTCTTGGTCTACACATGATGAGCTTTCTCCTAAATCGAAACCTATTAGAAAATTGCGATTCTTTTCAATCTTGACGCTAGAAAGTACCGCTACTTTTTTAATTATATTCTGATATTTAACACAAGTAGCGTATTTGATTGTGTATTATGTGCTGATTGTTATCGTTCTCCAGGTATATATATTCTTCGTGCTAAGTTATAACATCTATTTTTGATAATGAATTCTTTCTTCAAACAAAACTATATAACCATCTATCCCCTGTCATTTCTAACCCCGGGTCCAAAATTTCCCAACACTTCGTCCATCATTTCGCCTCCACGGAACTCACCAAGAATTAAATTAATTTCACGTTTCTTGGTTGTTTTTCATGCATCTCGCACTTGGTCATACCTGAGTTTATTTATATTTATAGGTAATCCAGTCAACTGTAGTGGCATGATTCGATTTGACTGCGCTATGATGATTTTCCCTGTTCTTTAATTAGAATTCTTACTCCGTTTATGTGATATACCTCGGTTTAGATTTTCCTGAGTCGCAAAGCGTTGTTTTGTTGTACTGACATGAATCGTTATTTAGTCATTTGTTAACAAGAGTATACCGGCTGCAAAAGTCTACTTGTGTACTTCAATGAACTCATGAGATACCAGTAAAAAAAACCACTCATGAGTGACTATAACAAGTAAACAATATAGTAAACATATATATATATATATATATATATATATATATATATATATATATATATATATATATATATATATATATATATATATATATATATATATATATATATATAGTATATAAGGAAAGAATACTCAGCTTTTAAAGTATAGCATAAACAATACAATTCTTATCATTACGCAAAAGACAATCTTTTCGTCTTAGGAGATTGACGAATACATTAGTCTTTCAACTGAAGAAATAAACACACACTGATATGAGCATAATATATGTACTACAGGGAAGGGCCTAAATCGCTTTACGAGTGGTGAGTTTATGTAAAGAGTTTTGAATAAAAAAAAATTGGTAATAGTTTAGGAACAACTAATACAATTATAATATATTCAGAGAAAAAATAAAATCGTGACAATCGTGCATTTTACCACGTCAGTAAAAAAAGATTTCAAAATCTACCCTCTCATACAGACATACAAAAAAAAGTAGTCCTGAATTAAAGAGAGGTAATTTCGAATGCAGTAACAAAGATTATTTTTTAATAGGAAAATTAACGTATTTTCGAAGGACCATAGAAAAAACTGTTATTTTAAATGATAACTTAAAGTCTTGTTCTTATTTTTCAACCACATAAAACATATACAAGTGTACACATATCCATAAACAAAAACATCAACTTTTTTGCTATTGTAAGTTTATCAAACCATGAATTACCAAGTTTATAAATTTTCGATTAACTGTTTTCATGAAAATTAACACGTTTAAAATTTGTGTAAAGATTACTGTCTTAAACTAAAATCATAATAACATTTTAAGCAAGATAAATTAATAATTTAAAACACTAAATAGAGTTCGAGTGTGTAAAGGAATATTATACTCTAAAACGACCATATTAATTAATGTGGGCGTTTTAGCATTTCCATAAGATAACCTCAAAATATTTTGGACAGAACAGTTATTCAAGAGGGCATAAACTTGGTCAATATATAAAATTATCCTTAATTAAAATTAATCTAGTTTTAACGTTAACATATTCATTCATTATTCACAATTTCTCTACCCTTCTCAAACTTTGTATCTTTCATCTCAATATAGGGCTTTATGAATATTTCCAGACATATTTTTGGCTCTCCACTCTCTCAATTATAAGCGCCGTGTTACTCGTAGAGCGGTAAAATTTTAAAGTTTCTGGATTACAAAATTGGATTAACTACAAAAACTATAAGGCCTGTGAGAATTTTTTGACACAAATTATAACGATAAAAGTATGTATAAGATCAAAATTCTAATTTTGACTTTATGACTGTAATTTTATTGTTTCGTACATTTTTTAAATTGTAAGTAGTATTTCTTATTAATGTTCGTTACGGAACACTTATACGATCACTTCAGTGTCTGTTCATCTGTCTGTCTCACCCCGATTTTCTCCGAAACTATTTGACATAAAAAGTTGAAAAATATAGGCATTGATGGTCCAATCAAAGCTGTGTAGTTTTGAAAGTTAAATTTTGACATAAGGAGTTAGTTTTGGGGAGTGAATTTTTTTTTATCTAGGCGGGATGTTAAATGAAAACTTGTGAAATAAGCAATATATATGATGTAATACTTGCGCACATTTTTCTTTGTATGTAAATGGCCAAAAACCCCTGCCCATCCACCCTATCTCGAAAAGTACTGATCAAAGAATTTTGAAAAAATTCTGGAATAGTCTGCATAAAGTGTAGATTAAGCAAAAACTATGACGTGGTGAATTGAACCGGTACTAATAGCTACTGCATTATGTACCGAGACAAAATAATTTTATTTTATTTGGTTATAATTAAACAAATATTTAGGTGCCCTAATATCTGTTTTAAAGCAAGAAGGATGATGATGTCCAATGACACAGTTGATGAAATCCTAACATTACGGTGTAATAGAAGAAATACTAATATTATGTAATAGGAACATTTGTTGAAAATCATGCTGTTTCTTAACGTTAAAAAAACATATTTTGGCATTTTATGGAAATATCAATTTCGGATTCAGCAACTGAGGTTATATATAAATATTTCTATATATCTGAATCTAATTATCGTAGGCTTCTTCAATGGTGATGTCACCATTGATCCTCAATGTAAGATATTTTTCTTGTCATCTGTCTAACATTGAATAATAATTTCGTCTCAATTTGAAAAAGAGCCGAGAGACCTAATGTAAGTTAAATAAAGCTTAAAATAAGCTGAAGCGCTTCTGAAAATTAAGCAAATTAATCGATTGAAATTAGATCAATTAAATTCGGCAATTTAATAAAATTGAATTTCATTAAAAATAAGAGGTGATCAATTTAAATTCCTATATGTATCCTAATTACGTCAAATACTACTTCCGTAAAAACTAAAATTTATCGCTCCCTGTAAATAACTATAACTGATGACAACCAATGATAAATGAACCTAATTTGTTGTGCGTAAAAATAGCAACGGTAAAATACATTTTACTAAATTATTTTTTTTAGAATAAAAAAAATACTAGTCTGATAGTGGCAGAAAATAACTCATTGTGTTGGTAACAGTGCTGCACTTCGAAAGTAGCTTCAGGAGTATTGCCCCATTACTATGTTAACGTTCAAAAATTTATTATTTGGTATTGTTAAGGGTGCTCGGTTTTCCCAGCTAAATGCAGATCCTTTTACCAGCGTGGTGAATTGAATTTACTTCTATATCTTTGTATAAGTAGTGGTGGCCCTAGTGCGGCGTTATCTCGGACAGATCTATATACCTAATTAACTATATAGCCATATATATGGCTAGATTACAAACCACCAAGCAGCAAACAACGCGAAACTCTTAAGCCGACAATCTCTGTCAACGTTCGGGGGACTTTTGAACTTGCCTGTGTCCAATAAAGGTATATCCCCGCTTACTGCCCGTTGTTGGTGTAAGGCTGCTGGGAACAGAAAAGACGAATGTTGTTGATATCATGTAAAGCGCATATCTAAGTCAGACTGGATGTATCGAAGATCGTCTTCAGTAAACAGCATGTTGGACTTGCTTGGGCTAAAAAAGACTGACGATACAGACAGTGACCTTCCCGCTCGATATAACTGGAAATATCCAGGGCCATCTTCGACAAAACTTAGTACACCGCAATGTTACGAAGATGTTCATGGGTAGTAGACACTTCTATAGAAAAATGTAGTATATCGCCATAAAATAACTGACTTGAGTACTATCTTTCAATCATGTTGTATCGGATTCCATCTGTAGGTCCCATCTAGTTAATAGTACCTAGGCTTAAAAACGGGGTTCCATCTTTCAAGGATTTTTAAATGATGGGACATATATTCATGGTCAATAGCGTCCCTAATGTGGATATAGTTGGTAGAAAGTGGTGGGAATGAGGGCAGCAAATGCTTTATTTGCTTACAGCTTGTAAATATTGCATCCATTGCCTATATTTAGTACGGTAGAGATCCAAAAAGTCCACTTTCGTATATATCACTATTTAAATTTCATTTTAAATTTAAATAAAATAAAACAATGTGTGTGATAATGCTCGGAACAAATAGATCATTTTACTGCTGTCCTCATTCCCACTACCTTCCACCAATTATAACCAATGAGCCACGTATTTATCAATTATTTCTTTATGTTTTTCTTATTCCATTTTTAGTGTTCCGTACGGAACACTTCTAAGATCACTTCGGTGTCTGTCTGTCCGTCTGTTATACCCGGTGTTCTCCGAAACTATTTGACAGAGAAAGTTGAAATTTGGCACTAATATAGGAATTGATAGCCTCATCAGAGCCGTGTAATTTTGAAATTAAATTTTGTCTTAAGGTATTAGTTTTGGGAGGTGAAATTGGAAATAAAAAAAAATACCAGGTCATCGAGTGAGGTGTCAAATGAAGGCTTGTAAAAACACGAGTTCAAAAATATATACAATGTAATATTTGCGCGCACTTTTCTTTATATTATTTTTAAAAAATTGCGAAAAATCGCTGTCCCCCTCCTTATGTCGACAATTTTGAAAAAATTCTGGAATATTCTCCACAGGGTGGAAATTGAACGAAAATTATCACGAATGCATTATCTTTAATAATTTATTGGTATATAAAAAAAAAAAAAAAAAAAAATTTCAAGGTCATCTGGTTTTAGTAGATTGAAAAAAAAAAACTTTATTGAAAACTTATTTGGGGTTAAAATTTTTATTCTAAAAGCAACCAAGGTACGGAACACTAATTTTGCAAGTCCAACTTGCACTTGGCCAGTCATTATTTTTTAAAGCAGTGATATATTAAAACGGTGAATTTTTATCACAGCGTAAAATATCAAATACAACAACAACAATACTTCAGAAGCAAAAAGAAAAAAGAATTACATGAAGTTTCAAAGTTTGATAAATGACATTATACTCAGAATGTCATTTTCAGTCAAAATAATCGAAAATACCTAGAGTGTCCGCACTGAGTCACTTCTGGTCAAACCAAAAGATGCTCAATTATTTGATATTACTTCTAATAAATGCAGTTTTATCCATAATCCTCACACTTAATTTTGCTATCTATAATTTCCCGGTACATTAATTTGGTCACATTATAGTTTTCCTAATGACGAATAAAACTCACTGACACCTAGCAAAAACATTCCACTCGTATTTTGAAAAAAATACCGTTTTAAAATATTGCAACACTAATTTAAAACATTATAAGTATTTTAATTAGACGATTTTGACAGACTGGTGTCACCCAAAATGACGTAAAGTTTGGCAACAGTTTGGCACAAAAAGATATGTTCATTAAACCAATGCATTTATTTCGAAAAGATTGACTCTAAAATTGCTATTTTGTGGAAAGGTTGTATCAATATAGGGTATAAAATATCTAAACTTGTCACATCATACAGTAAGTATTTACAAAAATATTTAAAAATCACTTAATAATTTTTTAATGACATTTATGTAAACAAAATTAATAAAATAATTCACTTGAAACATCGTAATGCTTTTAAAAAAATGGAATAGTACACGACTCTTTTTACATTCAAAACATATTTCTAAAATCTTTTTCTGACGACCTATATCTCTTAATAGTCATCAAGACCACATTTTTGTGCCTCGCTTCCTTCTTTTATATTTTTAGACGCACATTTAGTAGTCTATAAAGTTGTATCGAGTATTGATTTTTTACTAGAAATATAGCTTTCTTTGCACAAAGTTAAGCTTTTAGAAAACATCAATAGGCAATGAATTAAATATTAAAACCTTGTTCCATTACACTGAAGAAATCTTTCTATTTATAAAAATTTTACTGACAATTTACATGGACTCTACGTTTAGATTGTGGAAAATTCTATGTTTTAATTATGCTCTTCTTTTACTCACCACACAACAATTATTTAAAATTCTGCAAAGAAATCTTTTGGTAAAAAAAGTTAACAAACAGAAATCTTCGTAAAAAAACATTGCGAAGAAGTGAAGGAAAAGTGAAAAGAGAGAAAAAAGTGTACTTATCGTATAGATCAAATAAGACACAATAAACTTGCGACAACTATAAAAGAAAAACATGAAACACATGCTCTTGTCAGCAGGACTAAAAAGGAACATTGGAAGCGTCTCTTGAGCTAAAATGAACATGATTTCTATGGGTTATATATGAGTTTTACATTCAGCCAGTTGCAGTCAATTTGACACATAATGTTTTCGTCAATAATGAATAACCTCCTCCAATGACTGACTATGTACTCAATCAATGAATTGAACTATCATCTGCCACAGTTCTCGGTTCTGTGAATGCTCTGATATTTCACGCAATAACTTACCGGTTAACTGTTTCACCTTCAACCTTTCCCTGTATGACCAGTGATTTCAGCTCACATCTTCTGCTAAGGTGGCCGAAATACCTTAGGTTTATAAATGAGTCTTTTAGTAATTTTTAGTTCGATGTTCTACCCACGGTATCCTGAGAATTCAACGATACACCTACATCTTAAATGCATTTTATTTCTATCAGCTTTCTTTATCGTCCATGTTTCCGATGCGTATGTTGCAATCGGAAATGTAAGCGTTCTAGCGAGCCCAACTTAGTTGATCGTGAGATGCTCAAGTCTTTCCATATTTCGACTAGTTGTTGCAGAGCGAGCAATTGAGAGTCTCCTACGTATTTCTAAGAGGCACCCTCCGGTACTGGTAATTAAAGACGCAAGGTATTGATAGGAATCTACAATTTCATACCCTAGCAGATGTTGAAGTTGATTATCATTCGTTCGACTAATGATCATTATTTTTGTTTTGTTGTTTAATTCTAATCCGTAGCTTTTACTGATCCTCGTCAGTCTTTGCATAATGATCACTAATTCACTTTTATTTGCGGTTCTAATCAAGGTGTCATCTGCATAGCCAAGTTCTGTATGCGTTTTTCTCTAACGGCGATACCACCATTCAAATTATTGAAAACTTCGCGCATTAGGTACTCCGTATAATATAGTGTGACGAAAGAATGCATCCTTACCAGACACCAGTCTTCGTGGTATGCACATGCTATTAACACGCACTTTGGCTATATTGAATTCGTAAAGCGTTTATATTAGCTTTAATAAGTGTGGCGGAGTTCGCATTTCTCCCAAAATCAACCACAGTTTTGACCATCTTACCTTGTCAAATGCTTTGTAATAGTCGATGAAGCAGAGATAAATTTTGATGTTATATTCTTTTCCTTTGTGTATCAACTGACGCACATTCAAAATGTGCTCCTGGGTTCGTTTTCCTGGTATAAATCTCCTTTGTTCTTCTGATATTTGTGGCAATAAATAAGACTTGAGACGTTCGTTCAGTATGGTTCAGTGGGTGAGCCCTTTTTGTATATCGGTATAAATATTGACTCTCTCCAGTCCCCAGGCCATTCGTCGATATTCTACACCATACTGCATATGTAGTAAATCGACCCCATGCTCCCCATAACTTTAGGACTTCGGCTGTTATGGTATCTGGCCCTGATGCCTTTCGATTTTTCAGTTTTGCAATGGCATTTTCTATTTCTAATCTCAGAGTATTTAGTTTATGATGTTTTACTTGAAGGGAGGAGCTTGGATCAGGGTCAGAAAAGCCTTTATATAATTCTTCGCAGTATTCTTTATAAACCTTTGAAATTCCTTTTTGGTCCCTCACAATCTCACCATCCTCAATCGCCTGTGTTTGGAGCTTGAATTCTCGCGCTACATATTTTATTTTCTTATAAAGTTCGTGTGGCTAACTGTGAGCTGAATGTGGTTCGACGTCATTGCATATACTGTTTATGACTACGAACCACCGTGTCACCTCCTCCCGCCAGACGAGTTGCCGTTTGCCAACAACGCATTACCCCCTTTCCAAATGGAGCTGGAAGCTCTCGATCCACCGAGTTCCACCCTGTTACTAGACCAATCACCTTTCATTACCGATCTGTTCGAATTGGACAGACGGTGGTCGGACGAAGACTATTTTTTCTATTCTGCAGAGATTTTTAATTACATGACTTATGTGTTTTAATCGAGCTTGTTTTATGTCATCAGCTATGTCCATCCATATATGTCTTCTTTCTTCTATTTCTGTCACTGTTTTTTCTGGCATCCAGGGTTTTCTGTGTTTTCTCTTTGTAACTGTATTTTTCTGAGCTGTGTACGTGATTCAGCTTCCAGACTCTTCCCATTTTGTACTGATATCGTTTATCATACTTGGTCTCTAGATTTGGATTTGGATATTAACATCTTTTTGTGTGTTCCCTATTTTTGCGTTGAAATCTCAAAGTTTATCATTTCTTTATTCGGTGTTTTTGTTACAATTCTGTCGATTTCGCTGTAGATATCCTCGACATCCTAGTTTGGTGAGTCTGAAGTTGGCATATAAATTTGTAGACGGTGATGAATAACATATGAACTTAACTTTCATTCTTTTAACGTTAGCATATGAAATTTAAAGATAATAATTTGTGTAATTCAGACTATAGCTCATATATCTCATAAAAATGATAAAGACAACGGTTCACTACTTAACATGTAATTGACTAATATTGAATATGAACAATTTACTTTATTAACTTATCAATATATTATTAAACTTCTACGTGCCTGCATTGTCGTGGGTTTACCACATTTTCAAACGCAATGCGCAACCCACGAAATTGCAGTCAAGTAAAAATTTAGTAATGCAGTGACAAGTTAACGGAGTAAATTGTTTATTAAATATTCAATATTTATAATGTTCTATCACAAAGTAATGGACAAATTCATCAATAACTGGTAATTTATAAAGTATCGTTCGTACTGTTGACAGGCAGTAAGATAATATGTCATGAACATTCTATGTACAGTTTTATTTAGCCACAAAACAGAAATACGAGGATATAAACTACGCTATATAAATCGAGTAAATGATCAATCGAAAGCACACTTAAAAATTTAAAAATCAATGCCCTGATTGTGTTTACATATGTATGGTAAGACAACGAATTATACCAAGTACGCACATCTAATACTGGATGATGGAGTGGTTGACAAAATCAACACTTCAATGCAAGTGGTACGCTGAGACATCCCCTCAGGCATATGTGGTTTAATGTAAAACTACTAAAAGCAGACAAAGTTTATATTTCAGCGGTCTACCAACTGTTCTCTTATTTGTCGATGCACCCCGAGACGTGTTTCGCCGTATCACGGCTCATCAGTCGGGCTAGAATCGACAAACAAAAGAACGTATGCAATTTCATTTATTGCTCTAGTTCCTTTTTTAAAGTTTAAGAAACCGCTGAACACATCGAAATTAGTTCTCTTCAGATCTGACGATTCTTGAAATTTTGGTAAATTATGTATGTTGACGCCACAAAAGATTTTTAGATAGTTCGTTAGTAATTACTCTTGATTAAGAGCTCGCAATTTGGAAAAAGTAGATACATTTTAAGAATATCATAAGTATTTGTTATCACAGCATTGTCACTGGGAACTGAGACTGTACTACAGAAGAAACTTTTAAGATTCTGTAAAGAAATGTTTTGATAAAAAAAAAAAGAGTACACAAACACAAATCTCCGTAAATAACAGTGTGGTTCTATGAAGTAAAGGAAAATTGTAAAGGAAGATAAAAGCGTACTTATTGTATAGATTAAATAAGACACAACAAACTTGACATAATTATAACAGAAAAAATAAACCACATACTCTTGTCAGCAGAATTAAAAACGAACATTGGAATTATTTCTCGGACTAAAATGAACACGATTTTTATTTGGCTAAGAAAAGAAATGTGGCGCTCCATATGATGCTAAAGAACATAAATGAAGAAATTCATACATGTAAAATACATAGAAAAAATAAATGGATTGACTACCGTTAACGCAGAAGAACCTCCAATGTCGACAATTACAATAACAAACGACTATAATTAAGAGAAATGTAAAATCAATTTAAACGAAAACAAGTGCGAAGGAAATAGTTATCACTAAAAAGTATACAAACATAAAAATAAATGAAACCAATAAAAATTAATGACATCCAGATACTTATCAGAAAGCGCCTAAAGTACCTAGGTGTCATTATTGATTCAAGATTGAAATTTCATCTGCACGTCAACCATATATTGCGAAAACCCTTTATTGCTATGCAAAACTTATACGCTTTAATAGCACCTAATTCTCAGTTCAACTTTCAAAATAAATTGACAATATACAAGCAAATAATAAGTTGTGTTGATGTATGCTGCACCTGTATAGTGCAGTATATCAGATACACAGGTAGCTCGAATACAACGAATGCAGAATAGGGAACTCAGACGTGTAGGCTCCTCGGGGCGATACAGGAGAATAGATGACCTACATGACCTAACTAACGCACCAAAAATAAGACAATACATAACCGACATATCAAACTAAATTCTACAGACACAAAACACAAACATCACTGACACACGACCTCATAGCTACGCGCGAGGTGCATAATCCGATACACAAACCGTTGTATTCAAAATTGCCAATTTATTTTGAAGACCTGGCTGAACGAAATTAAAACCAATCCAGCGAAAATAGAGTAGCAAGGAAGGTGACTAATTGAACAATTCACCCAAGTAAATATAAATGTAAATAATTTTAGATTTAATTGCACAGTGTAGCATAAACAATAGTGTAGTGAAAGTGAAAATACACAAAAAAAAAATTAAAATTAGTAATAAAAATTACATATAAACGTAATCTACATGTATAGCGATTGCAATATTGTAAAGAGATAAAGAATGTAAATAAAGCGAGTAAATAACTTTAGAACGAATGAGTGAGAAGGAAAAATGAATGACACACGCGTCAAAGAGGGAAAGAAAAAATAGAGCGAATGCAAACAGTAACAATATAAGGTACACGTATCTACAAAAAACGAGTCGGGTTTTTTGATTTAATTTTTCCTAACGAAAACACAAACAACTATGAAGAAATAAAAAAAAAACAACAAAAGGCTTTAAATTAATAACAAACACCATCCTGTAACAATATCTGAAAATGATGCAATAAGCAAAACGGTACGAGGGCCTACCATTCGGCAAAACACCTGCCAACCGAAAGGTTATTGTATAAATGAATATGTTACTCAATGTATTGTATTTACGCCACATAAGTAAAACTTGTAAGCCTAAGTATATATGTATAAAGTAATTAATAAAAAACTTTTTGAATTTTGACTATAATTAGTACACGAGAAAAAGGAGAAAACGTTGATGAATGGGAAGGTTGCAAGCAAAGATAGAATAGCAGACAAATGCTTAATGTACTGTGGAAAGGCAACAATGGAACCAATACTTATTAAGAAAACACTAAAATACAATAATCTTCAAAGAACGGAAGACAAGAATATTAATCTTGCCATTCAAAAAACATAATAAGGAACTAAAGAAAAACAGAGAAAACAACTAGCTTAATATCGCTTTAAAGTTGAAAAAAAATCTTTATACTGACCGGATCTTATCTGAACGGATAACCCAAAAAAATAATTTTGGAAAACGATCAAAATGGTAGTTCACGCGTGAACGCAATACTTGTCATTGAATAAATCAAACAAAAAGCAGCCGAGTACAAGAGACCAGTTTTCCTTTATTCGCCGACCTAAAAAAGCACTCGACAGGAAAAAACTTATGGACGTAATTTGCCATTTAAACAATAAAGACATCGCGTTATTTATCATCAAAACAATCGAAGCGTTTAGACGCTAGGATAGAGGTATAACGTATAAAGATAAAGAGACTCATTAGGCTCGTAATTCTCTCATAATGAATGGAATAATAAACATTGTAAATAAGAGAAAAGGCTTCAGAATCGAGAAAAAACTAATTAAAATATTCTATTATGCTGATGATGCGGTGATCAGATCAGATGTAAATTGGAATTTGAAGGTGTAAGTATTGGAACAGGTTATGGATGTGAGGTGCTTGTTTGTCGAAATATTGCACTAAGAGTATTCATAAATAACAATTGCAGATGGAGAAATATTTTGTTTGCTTGTTATTAAAATACTAATTAAAAAAATTAACGTATCTGTCATTGTTAAACATTAGATACACTTACCGAAACGAAGTTTCCCCCCATCATTTTATAAAATCAACCAAATATGAGTAAGGTTTTAGTTAGCTGTGAAGGTTAATTTGACGTTTAGATTATTTTGATATTTAAGAATGATCAGTGAATACGTACATCTAATTACAAGTACCATTTGTAATATATTCTATAGATGCTACTTAATAATCAATTACCAATTTAAACAAAGTAAAATTTTGCGGCATATACGGCAATCCTGATTAATATTATCATTTCATAAATTAAATAACCTTTATATCTTTCCTTTCAATAGCAAGAAGAATATTTCATGTCAGGTCACTTTATTACCATCTACAATGTAATCCAAAAAAAAAAATAATTTTGAGGGTCGACATTAGTCGAAAAAAATATACTTTCAAATACTAAACTATCACAGTATCTGGTTAAATATACTAATAAGTTTTAATGGCGATTCCTGAAATGTTTTATACAATTAGTTGAATCTTAATCAAAGATATAGCTGTGTTCAAAGAAATCATATATGTATGTAGGTTCACAGTCTAGCTGTATCTTTACAGGTTTTGAAGTGTGACCTTTGACCTATAAACCACATGTATGATTTTTGTGGCCACGGTGTACATGCTCCTGTTCAGTAGTGGCTATTTTAAAGACCAATATATATATATATATATATATATATATATATATATATATATATATACATCTATAATATATATAAAATGCAACGTCTCTCTGTCTGTCTGTCCGTTAGTGCGCTTATCACTGGAGAACCACTTATCCGATTTACGTACTTTTTTTTTTTTAAACACACATATGTACTCTCGCCAGGTTATAGGCTATATTTTATTACGATAGGTAGCATAAGGAATGAGCAGTGACGATAATAGTGAATGAAGTCGGAAAAAAAGCTTTCCGCTGGCGCGTTCCCTTGCATTACACAGCCTAAACCATTAAATATGGAACAATATTATGTAGCAGAGAATATCTGTAATCTATAATATATATAAAATGCAATGTCTCTCTGTCTGTCTGTCTGTCCATCAGTGCGTTTATCACGCGAGAACCACTTATCCAAGTAACGTGTCTTTTTTAAATTCATACATATATTCTTTGTCCAGGTTATATAATAATAATAATAATAATCTATATCTATAATATATATAAAATGCAATATCTCTCTGTCTGTCTGTCTGTTAGTGCGCTTATCCCTCGAGAACCACTTATCCGATTTTAGTGATTTTTTAAATTCATATATGTTCTCTGACCAGGTTATAGATATATGTTTTATTACATCTATAATATATATAAAGCGTATCTCTGTCTGTCTGTCTGTCTATCAGTCTGTCCATTACTGCATTTACCACTGGAAAATCACGTATCCGATTTACGTACTTTTTTTTTAAAACATACATATGTTCTCTGGCCAGGTTATCTATAATCTTCTATCTATAATATATATAAAATGCAAAGTCTCTCTGTCTGTCTGTCTGCCTGTCTCTCTGCCTGTCTATCTGTCTGTCCCTTAGTGCGCTTATCACTGGAGAACCACTTATCTGATTTACGTGCTTTTTTTTAAAACATACATATATTCTCTGGCCAGGTTATCTATCTATAATATATATACAGTCCCTAGCCAAATTATTAGACGCACTGCAAGATTTCATGTAAAATATTAATTACCGAGTGATATTGTACCGTTTTATTTATTTTAAATTGATTTGTTTTTTATTTTTATATTATCCAATCAATTACCTATTTATTTGACATAAATAAAACAGCATTAATTTAGAAAAGCATAAGTTTATTAAGTTTTAAAGAAAAGTGAAATTAATGTTAGTAAAAGTCAATATTTAGTTGAGCCACCTTTAGCCATGTTTCCTCAGAGAGCGTTCTTTACGAGTGGGCGGTCGACGGATTTCTTTCTAACACCCTCACTATCAACGCCGGTGTGCCCCAGGGCTCCATACTGTCTCCTACTCTCTTTCTCATTTACATTAACGATCTGCTGGAAAAGACCGGGAATCCAATCTATAGCTTTGCAGATGACAGTACGCTTGTCTCTTCATTCACCTTGAACGCTCGGACATCGGCTGCTCAGGCGAATATCCGCAGACAGCGGGAGGTCGTTCAACTTAACAAAGACCTGGAAGAAATTCTATCTTGGGGTGACAGTAACCAAGTGGAATTTAACGCTACAAAAACCCAGGCGGCAGTTTTTTTTCTAAAAAAGTTAACGTTGCTGAACCCGACATAGTTATGTCGGGGCACTCCATTCCCCTAGCATCGTCGCTCAATTTGTTGGGCGTTAGTTTGGGAGCAAATATGTCTTGGCATGAACATGTTGCAGGCATAGCAAGGAGAGCTTCTCAAAAGTTGGGAATATTATTTAGAACCAGAAAGCTTTACACCCCACAGCAACTGTTAATTCTGTACAAAGCCCAAATTCGACCAACTATGGAATACTGCTCCCACGTTTGGGGGCTCCGCTCCCAAACATACACTGCATTTGTTGGATTCTGTTCAGAGAAGAGCGGTCCGTCTGATTGGGGACCCGGAATTGACCGGCGGCCTTGATTCGCTGGAACATCGAAGAACGGTTGGCGACTTGAGTCTGTTCTACAAGTATTTTCATGGAAAGTGTTCGAAGGATGTAGCCCGCTTAATTCCTCCCAAAGCGGTGCATGTTAGAAATACACGTCGCGCTGGTGCTTCGCATCCGTATGAGGTTCAGCTTGTTACTCCGCGTACGACGCTTTTCAAGCAATCTTTTATATGGAGAACGTCATCCCTTTGGAATAATTTGCCCAGCGCTGTGTTTCCCACCGAGTACAATTTACAGCGATTCAAGAACAACGTGAATCGCTTTTTCCGCACTCGTGCCGCTCCTGGAGCGCTTTAGGGACTTCCCTGCAGCACGTGTGCTAGACCAACAAAAAAAAAAAAAACCTTTAGCCGCTATCAAAGCTTTAATTCTGCGCGGCATGCTATCAATGCAAGATTGTACTGTCTCCTGCATTTGAGGATGATGATTCTACACATGAATAATCTTTTCTAGGAGCTGGGTTTTGTTGGTAATCACATCTTTAGCCACTTCTCTTTTCATCAGCTCCCACACATTTTCAATGGGGTTCATATCAGGGCCAATCCAACAGAGGGATATTTTTTCTGCCAAAAAAGCTTTAACAGACCGAGCAGTGTGGCAGGGAGCTCCATCTTGCATGAAAGTGAATGGTTCCCCATTTGGAAACCATTCTCTGAGCTGCGGAATCAACCGATTTTGTAATACTTCTTTGTACTGATCTTGCCTCATTATTCCTTTGACGACGTACAGACGTCCAGTGCCCTTGCCGCTGATGACTGACCAAATCATCACTTTGGTGGGATGTTTAACCGTCGGGACGACACAATCAGGATGAAACTTTTCTCCATGACGACGACGCACATACTGAGCTTTATTCTGCAAAATTTCGAATGTGCTTTCGTCACTGAAGCAGACCTGTCAAAAATAGGAAAAATATATAAACTTCCATGTTTATTTGCTTTATTTAACTGAAAATGATAATAATGTATCAATTATTGATTAAATTGCTGTATCTTACCGATCTCCAGAAGTCCACATCTTTGTCTTGCCATTGTTTGGCCCACTTCAGGCGCTTTGCTTTCATTGCAGCTGTTAACTTGGGCTTCCTGGCGGGGCGACAGGCCCTAAAATCTAATTCTTTCAATTTTCTTCGAACAGTGCGCTCAGAAGCATTTACGCTAGCATCCTGGAGTTGTGATTTTATTACCTTTGTGGTAGCAAAATCTGTTTTCTACACAAATTTTCTTCAAACATCTCTCTGACCGTGGAGTGAAAATTGGTTTTCTACCGCATCTTTTCTTTCTTTTCGGGCTTAATTCCTTCCTGTGGGTGGGGGGGC
>CM032453.1:69912477-69997477 GCA_019049505.1 Pachyrhynchus sulphureomaculatus | reverse complement strand
TCCGCTATAGTACATAGTTGAAGTTTGGGTTTCAGAACATCTACTGGGTGCTATTATCACATGAATGGGAGTAAGAGTTTTTTCCTACTCGTAAAATAATCTAGGTACAAAGATCAAAGTAGAAATATACCATGATTTAGGAATATTTTAAAAAAATCTGACGTAAAGTGATACCATGGCTTAATATAGTCTGTCAAGTTAGAATATGACCGCTCGTATTCTTGAAAAATTGTGTTTCGAGAACATTTTTTGCCATCAATGTATTCTTTGGTGTGCTAACTACGGCGAAATTATCTTAATAAATTATCCAATCGTCTCCTGCATCAATAATAGCCTGGCATACTCTACAAATTTTTCGATTCTCGCGAGGCAACTGAGTCAAAGTCCTCAGTCTTTCCTTTACGCTTTCTTTTTTACAAGGGATCAAACGTTTTCAATAGAGTTGGCGTCCGGCGATTATGAGGGCCACTCTAGTATCTTATCGTGGGTCCAAGCGAGCAGCTTCGCGACGTGATTTTCGCCCGACAAAGGTTTCCTCAACGTGCTTCGGAATTTGACATCATGAGCATGAAGAGGTTGTCGAACATTCAAACCAGATTTCTTTAATTTTGCCGCTCCTTGTCGCAGCGTCAATTTCGGGTCCCGTGAAAACAAAGACACGATTCGTTTTTCGACTTTCCAAGTGACTTTGCCTACCGAGCAAGTCGTTGACATCTCTCGTCTCGTTAAAATGATTTACTTACTTCTTCACAAACGATACCGACTTTCTAATATATTTAGCGGCCGCAGCATGTGCCATTTTAGGCCCCTTTGGATGGTAACAAAGAAACACTGCCTCGGACTGACGCGCAAACAAGTGACTCATTTTGGATTTTACGAAAGTTCGAAATCGACTGAGACTTTTACTTAAATTCATCGTGGACAAAGGGTCCCTCTACCGATTTTTTGTTGAATCGCTAGAATCGCCTCTACCAAAAACGAATTATCACGGACACGTTCTTACTTGACAGACTGTATTTAAATAATTTTTACAATTCGGACTAATCAATAGAGCGTATAAAAATGATAAAAACGTGTTCACTACTTAAGAGTAAAATATCGCTCGTGTTGTTGACAGGCTGTAAAATAG
The DNA here is from genome assembly GCA_019049505.1 of Pachyrhynchus sulphureomaculatus. Classification (NCBI taxonomy): domain Eukaryota; kingdom Metazoa; phylum Arthropoda; class Insecta; order Coleoptera; family Curculionidae; genus Pachyrhynchus; species Pachyrhynchus sulphureomaculatus. Next base: position 69,996,348 of record CM032453.1, on the reverse strand, counting down.
TATTTCACGAACATTCTGTGTATACTTTTAATAACGTGCTATAAAAAAGAGAGATATAAACTACGCTACATAAAGTGATTTAATAGTCAACCCAACGCACACCTAAAAATTTAAAAATCAATGCACTGATTGTGTTTACGTATGCAATTCAATTTGTTGCTCTGGTTATTCCCTTTTTAATATTGAATGACGCCACAGTGTAACTGGGTAAATCGCTGAAGAAATTGAAATATAAATAAAGAATTTGCATCGAAATTGATTCTGTGCAAATCTACCAATTTTTCGAATTTCGTTAAATTATGTATGTTAATGCCACCAAGGATTTTTACATATCGATACCGTGTGACCCTTGATTAAGAGCTGATAATTCATTAAAAAATGTAATTTTAAAAATATCATGGATATTTATTGCTCTAACACTGACACTGGGATCTGAGACTGTACTGTCATAAAAGAAATATATATGTATATATATATATATATATATATATATATATATATATATATATATATATATAAATATATACTACTGTGGTCAAAAGAAATAAAACCCAAACGGGTTATTTATATTTCCAAATTTATTTCGTCCCCTTCAAAGTAATCCCCATTGGATACAATGCATTTATCCCAACGTTTTTTCCAGTCTTCGAAACAGTTGTTGAATTCGATTTCTGGAATGGCCTTTAAAGCCTTCTTCGATTCGGTTTTAATCTCTTCAATCGACTGAAAAGGATGTTCTCGAAGCGGTTTTTTAAGTTTAGAGAATAGCCAGAAGTCCGACGGAGTTAAATCAGGCGAATAGGCCGATTGCGAAATGATATGAGTTGAATTTTTGATGAAAAAGTTGCGAAGAAACAATGCAGTGTGAGAAGGCGTATTATCGTGATGAAAAAACCAAGAGTTATCGGCCCATAATTCTGGCCGTTTTTGAACCTTTGGGAAGCCGAAAAACCATTTTTAAAACAAAATTTAATGCAACTGCTTTGCCGAATTTTTTCACTCATTATAAAAATCGAAAAAAAAAAAAAACGCACTTTTGTTGTTGAACGAATGCAAGCGCGCAGGAATGCGACGCTATGGTCTTAAAATTTGATACAGATGGCAATTAAGGTCCTACCAACCTAACGAAACAAAAATTAATCCGATTTGGAAATGCCCGGACGATTTAAATTTAAAAGTCTTACTATTTTTTGATCATAGTAATACATATATATATATATATATATATATATATATATATATATATATATATATATATATATATATATATATATATATATATATATATATATATATATATATATATATATATATATATATATATATATATATATATATATACATATATATACATATATATATATATATATATATATATATATATATATATATATATATATATATATATATATATATATATATATATATATATATATATATATATCTGCAGATTAAAAATTGTGTTTTTAACTTTAAGAGAAAAAAAATAAATCCCTGGATTAACCCCTAATACTTAGTCTGGCCATAAATAATGGAGGTGTCACACATGATTTAAGTATGTTTTTACGAAATTAAACAAACTATTTAAACACGACGCGTCACCGAGTCAACTTGGAGTAAGGTATCAAACAGAACTGTAACGCTGTGATAGCATTACATAGTTACAAGACACCTACATAAAATTTTTATCGTCCAAAGTAAATATTTATCATTCGTTAAAAATATAAAAAAGAAAAATGTATATGGGCTTCCTAAAACGAAAATCGTGCTCTTTGATCAAAAGTACGAGCGTCCAAAGCTATGGACTACCCAGGCGTTCCATCTACCATACGAATCACCAAACTAGGACATGCAGTTATCTTTCCATATCAGATTTGATCAGCCAGCCTAGGTGAAGAGGCAAATCGCAAACAGTCAGTATTAGCAGAAGAGATTTAAAAGGCATATACCGAAAAGTGTTAGTAACCAACAGACCTCAGCGGTATCTGGTGTGAAACCGCAAAACGTTGAAGCAGAATAGCAATGAAGAGCAAAATAAAATAAGATTTAATACCTTTGCTATTATAAGGGAGTTGGGTGCTGATATCGCTATTAAATGAATATCGATAAAGCATTAGATGTCGCCAATTCATTTTAATATATTACTACCCCACATAAATATAAAGTATACAAACGAAACATTTGACAATTTTTTGCAAATTTCTTATTGATCGACGAACTCTGCGGCCTAATTTAAAGTCTTCGTAATAAATATTTCTATTTCTTGGTAATATTTCATTTTTATAATTTACACTACCGCATTAACGACCGTTTCTTAATCTAAAAACCTAATATAAATATCCGACTCGACGATACAAGTTCATTTTCAACCTAGTTTAAACATAACTAACTACTGTCTAGATTTGAATGTAACTGCCACATGTCACGACAATCACGACATTTTAGACGGAATGTACATGAAGTAGTTATGTCACAAGAAATAAACGTAAATTTAAAAATTTGTACTACGATTTCCGGTTGGTTTGAGGGAGTACTGAAAGGTCAAAAACCTAACGGAGTTCAAAACATTATTATTTATGAACAAGACAGGTAGTAAGTAATTTACAAGTGAATATATGACATATTTCTTCCATCTAATACATCGGCGTTAATACAGCCAGTGGATCAAAATGTAATACATCTGGGTCAGAGGCAAGCTTCTATAATCATAACAATGTAACTATAAGACCCTATACGTTCAATTAAAGAGAACTAAATGAAAGCTGGATTTTCTTCCGCGCTCATTAGTAACTTGTAATTTTTGAAAACCATTATTTTAAATTATTAAATTATTTTAAAATTTTAATTGAAATGAAATTCAAGGTATGATATTAGTCCTTGATGAGGCGAGAATAAGTCCAAATTTGTTTATAGCAGAAGGTATCCAGTGGGATGTACAAATATCTTTTTTACATTTTCTTATTTTAAAAATTTTATTTTGCGTTTCTGAAATTATTGCTGTATATATATTGACATATAAAATAACAACGAGAACAAACAGTGAAATTCATTTTAACATTTTGCTCGCTCAGTTTATTTTTAATTTTGTAAATTGAATTAGCTTCAAACAAAAACAATATATAAATTGTGCTCTTTATAAGATACCAAAAGTGTTTTATTTTAAAAATACATTGCTTATTTTTTCTTTTTGTATGGCTTATACTACATTGGTGAGCAAAAAAATCGACTCAAACTATTTGGCTTCATTTAACACGGATCCTAGAATTTAGTGTTCATATATTTTTACGGATTTTAGTATCATTTGAAAGTCCATTCTATTTTTCTTTCTAATAGTATCAAATTCCATAGCATACCTCATGCTATTTACTGATTAAAGTGATTGAAAGGGACCGTAAGGGAAACAAGTATTGAAAAGAGGAGTAAGAAAAAGGAAAAATTAACCAAATTTTAAGTTTAACAATTAAATTTATTGATAAAAACCAAAATCAATATTTTGTATTACTCCCTAGCCCTTATTACTGCTAAATTTTGAATTGTTTTGGCTTTTACTTGATGGAAATCCATAACTAACGTAATGAAAGACAATTTTGTCAAAATTTCCACTTTTTATTACAAAATTGCATGACGTGTTTCGTTACATGGTAACTTCTTCTGATGCTTTTTGCAACTAACAAACATTTAGGTTTTATTCTACCTTATTTACTTTTACAATTAGTCTGAAAATAATTAATTAGGGTATTCTTGGAATTCATACTGATAAATATATAAATTTAATAATGGGGATTTCCTTAATTACTGCTTCCAGCCGGTTTTTTAAGGGGGTAAGCTTTTTCACCACTGCCTGTGGGATTCTTCCACACTCTTCTGCTATCGCAACTTTTAAGTTCCTCAACGATCTGCTATCGCAACTTTTAAGTTCCTCAACGACGTAGGGCCGGATTTTTAGCTCGAACCCTTCTTTTAAGCTCATCTCACGTATGTTCGATTGGATTGAGGCCAGGACTCCCTGCAGACCTGTCTAATGTGGGTATTCCCACTTCCGCCTGGTATTGCCGCACAAATGCAACAGTATGTGGCCTCGCATTGTCGTTCACCAGCACGAAGCTACCGCCAACAAACCCAGCGTATGGGACGACGTGTTCCTGCAGGATCTCCTCGATGTACCGGTGAGAAATTAATCCACCTCTACGAGTCTCATCAGTCACGAAAACCAAATCGGTTTTCGCATTCAGTGAGATGCCTCCCCACACGACAGAACCTCCCCCGTAGGCGACCGTTTCAGTAATGCAGCACAGCGCATAACGCTCCCCAGGCCTCCTACAGACTCGTCTTCATACATCACTGCCATGTAGGCACATTCAGGACTCGTCAGAAAATAAAACGGAACGCCATTGCTCTAAGGTACATTTCGACATTTTTTCGAGCAAATCTGAGTCGCGCTTGTCGATGGATTGCTGTTAATTTGGGTCCGTTAGCTGTTCTTTTCGGAGTTAAGTTAGCTTCTTTAAAACTTCTTCTGACTGTCCAGTGACTGACAGCCTGGCCACGAACTTGTTAGAGCTCCTGCTGGACCTCAACGGCGGTTAAGTGACGATTTTTTAGAGTTGTACTGACAATGAAGCGGTCGTCGCATTCCGAGGCACACCTTCTTCTTTCTAATCCTGGTCTTCGTGTAAAGATGCCAGTCTCTTGGTAACGTATGTAGGCTCTGGAGATAGCTGACTGGCTTAGGTGAAGTTGAACAACGACTACACGTTGGCTATGCCCTTCTTGCAATAGGACATTGACCTGTGCCGTTTCTTCCGGGGTGGTATCCATTTTCCGATGACTTAATCAGTGAGCATGTATAGTAGAGATGTTGACGGTTCAAGTTCCGATAAAAGAATGATAGGAAAATGCAATTGCATGTGTTTTTATAAGGATAAATAGCGCGCAACGAGTACGTTGTTGAGCGAGCAAAAACAGTTGTATTGAGTAAAGCCGTTTTAATCAGTAAAACTTTTTGGAAATTCAAATTTTTTGGTATTATTGGAAAGAGTAGAAAATCAGTATTCTAATGATACCAAAAATAATACCACTGTTTGAAAATTAAATTCAAGGATCGGTGTTAAATGAAGCAAAATCGTTTGAGTCGATTTTTTTTGCTCACCAGTGTATATTACAACTCAATCCTCCTCAATTATCAGACTTTAGGTTAGCAAAAAAGTAATGTACTTAACAAACGGGAGTTCTCCAAATCCTTTCGAAATACCACATACCTACCCCAACGCCCATCGGTTTAATAATGCTCTGAAATTAAAAGCCTTTAAGTTCAATTTTTATCTTCGGAAATAACTAACAGTTACAAGAAGCCATGTCTAGAGAGTAAGCAGACAACCGGAATTTTATATATAATGTGAAGAAATTCTGATTAACCTGTGACGAATGAGACGAAGTATTGCCATGATCCAACTGACGGTCTCGCAACTTCCAGAAGTTTGGTCTTGCATCACAGGGATGGGAAGAAAATTGTTGATAATACTCTTTAATACCGGTTTGCACCTCTTCAACGAAGAATGTATTGCCAGCTGCTTGTAGTCTTATGTAAAGTAGTTTTTCTTAAATATTCCCATGGCATAATAACCAGGAAGTTAAGATGGCGCCGCCAGATGATGTGTCGGATTCTGTGCGGACCGATAAAGTGAGATATTTCTGTTGTAAAAATAAAATTAATAGTGCGATCACATGTGTCGTGTGCGGAAAAGTGTTCCATCTATCTTGTTTAACAAGAGATTGGGCAGAAGAAGTGAACATTCTAGATAAAACTCGTTTAAAGTGTCGGGAGCATGCCGATGTTGACGTTTTTGTATGTTCCGAAAAAAGACGTCGAAATTAGCTATTTGAAGACCTTGGTAGATGAATTGCGAGACAAGAATAAGGTATTGCAAGAAAGGGAAAAAGTTGTTTTTTTGGAAAAAATCTAACCTCCAATCTGTCAAATATGGCGTGAAAAATACAAATAAAAATCAACAACTCATCATTCAAGCCGAAAGAAGCCTGAAGCTGATGATAAAAAGCTAGAAGTTAGTCCAAGGGTTGTTACATCTAAACAATGTTGCAACAGAGAAGAATGCTCTGAAAATAGTCCAGGTGCTGTGCAAATGACGAGCAACAAACATCGGAGTCAAACCGACTACTGGACAATGGGGAAGATGATGGAGATCCTAACCTACTAGACCGTCCTAATGATAATAAACGAGAACAAAGGCAAATATTACAAACGGAGAAAGAACAGGATGAGGATAATAAATGGAAATTGGTTAAAAAAACAAACAGGAGAAAAATAGACCTAAGGATAAAGCCCAGTCAGGACAACCTTCAAAATGCGGTACCAAACAGTAACAACCGAGCCAAAAATCCAGCTTGTGGACGACCGAAGCCATTGATGGGCAACAATCAAAACGATAATAGCTTGCTCAAGGCTGCAAAAAGAATGGCTTTCTTGTTTGTTTCGGGACTCGCAGCTGAAACAACCGCACAGATGGTCTTGGAATATCTACAGAGTTGCAACCTTGATATTGGCTGCAAATGTGAGAAAATAAGAACTAAGCGAGAAAATATTGTAGTTCTTTCAAGCTGGCCCCCATGGATCAGCGAGCCAAATATCTGTGTGCTGATCTGTGGCCTCAGGGAGTTACAGTGAACCATTTTTTCAATCTACAGAGCCGAGGGAGAGTGAATATGCATTCTCAGACCCTGTCTGGAAGCTATCATGGCTGAAAGACAGGTCGATGTTATTTGTCTAACGGAACACTGGCTGAGAGAGGATGAAATAAGGAGCACTCATATCGAAGGATATAAGCTTGCAGCCTTCTCAGCTAGGGTGCAGCCCTCTGGGGATGGGACATGTATTTTTATTAAGAGGTGCTTAGATGTTAGTAGTGTAAATTATCGGACACATTTTAACGTTGAAAAGTGTTTTGAGTACTATTATGTTTTTCTAAAGATATTGCTTTGATCAGTATGGTGACTACATTTTTTTATTGTATTGTTTATTGACGTATGTAAGACATTTTTTTGTTATTTAGCATGAATAAATATCTATCTATCAATAGCCTGCGGAATTTTAGAAATTGTTTCGGCTTGGGTATCCCCAAGTATTTGACAAAACTTGGGAAAATAGTAACGCTGCTCTTTCACTTTCCGTCATTTCGGGCCGAATGACAACGTTTACCTCACAGCGACTAATGCGCTTGAATTTGTGGTGAGAATTCACTTATGCACGTCAAAATTCCTCACTCCATAGTGCAAAGTGGTGCTACGACAGAGATAGATTATTTTGCGTGAGAAAAATTAAGATCGAACACTTTTTCGACACACAATGTATATTATAGATTCTAGAGACAAGGCTTCAGTCAAGTCACACATTAATAATTATATAATTCTCAATTAGTCAAATCAGTACACTTATAAGTAGCGCATTACAAAATATTTTACTTTTCCAATAAATAAGAAATATTTTAGTAGACACAAAAATGCTTTTTAAAAGAAACATTGTTCGGTCTAATCACTTCTCATAGCTATGGTCAAATAGGATATTATGGTTAGAGTCACTTCAATTGGGCACAGTTTAATCCCAAGAACATTGATTTATCATGAGGCATGCGGTATTTTACTACATCTTAGGTAACTACAAATCGTAAATAACAGAATTTGACCGACTTCTCCTTTGTTGCATTTAAAGGGGTTTATGCCAAATACAGACATTTAATTCAGCATATAGTTATATTCTAGACATCTATTATTATTACTTGAACTGATTAAGTTTATTCTATGCTATTATTAAAGTAATGTTATTATAATTTAAACTTACATAATAATATTGATAAAGAAACAATATAAAAACAAATTAATTTTAATAAATTTCTTGATATTAGTTGGATTCTTCCCTTTATGAATAACTATAAATATTATATGATATACCTTTGCGTAACGAAAATTCAAATTAGGTCATTAATATCACAAAAAATTTCCATACATTCCCGAGACCGACCGTTTTTTAGATTTATTTTTCAGGAGGATAAAGAAAAGGGTATGTTGCATTTTTAAAAAATAAAGCGACTTTAAAAATAGACGTTAACGATGAACATATGTACGGTAAACAATCTCAATACTGGAAAAAAAATAGATACAGTCTATTTTAAAATTAACTAAAAGCTAAAAAAAAACTCTAAAAATATTGTGCTTTGCTGATGATGCAATATTAACAGCAGAAAATGAAGATGGCTTACAGCGACTAATACATCGTCTCTAAACAACAGCAGAAACTTACATCATGAGAATATCGGTGAAAAAAACACAGCCAATAGTTACAGTTAATGACCCCCTTAGATGTAAATTAGCCGTCTACAACAAAACAATAGCACAGAACATGCACTACACATACTTGGGAGTACAGCTATCGAGCTCAAAAAATCTATATCAAGAGGTACTCAATCAGGCAAATAAAGTATCGAGAATATCTGGTTGTTTTAGGAACTTAATATGGAAAAATGCCTACATGTCTACAGAAAGCAAAGTGCGTGTATATAGAACCATGGTAGAGCTATAGAAACAAAAACACTGCTCACTATCAAACGAATAACCCTTAAATAAGATCAGGTACGAAGCACAACTATACGAGAAGAACTCAAGATTCAAGACATCCTCCGTTTCGTAAGATCAAGACGTCGGTATTGGAGGGAGCACGTAAGTAGGAATCGAGCTAATAGCTTTCCAAGATGGGCAAAAGATGAAAAACCAGAACATGAACACCTCCTTGTCACTCACCAAAAAGATGGCACAAAAGCTGGACATCTACGTCACAGGAGGCTTAAAACAGACAACTTACAAGAAGAAGAAAAAAAACTTCCAGAAAGTGAATATAGGGTTCAAAGTTGTGATTTGTGTTGCTAGGTTATCGACTTTACTATTATAATTAATTTTTGCAAATATCTCACAAAAATGAGTAATCAAAAGAGGAAGAGATAGAGTCTTTAAAAATATCAGCTTAGGACCAGTACAACATGATTGTGTATTATACTCTTGCTTACTAATCTCGATAGTGCCTGGGCTGGTGTTCATATTATTACTCTAAGAATTTTAAATCTTATTAAGGGGTTACGCCACCTTTTTTGTTTTTTTTTGGTTAGATTTATTATTCATCTTTCAAGAATATTTCAAGCTGCACAAAATGGAATCGCAGATTGAAGGTAATATAAAAAAAATTATAAACTTTTAAGATGCGGGCGTGGTTTTTTTTTTTCTTTTGCGTTTTTCTCGAAACTATTTTTTTCAAACTCGTGGACAAGATATCTCGAGATCTATTGAACCGATTTTGATAAAATTTATACTACATATTCTTTACGATGTTATCTTGAAGTTGACATAAGGATTTTTTCGGTGGAATGTACCGTTCAATTTTTATTAATTTTTAAAGCTATACATTTTTGTGAGAAATCCTAGTTTATTTTCGAACGGCTGTCACTCCTACAAAAAAAATTTTTAAAATTTTTTTCATATGTGGCCACTTAGCTATGACCTTTCTTAACAATAAAAAATTATTTGTTTAGTTTTTAGACGGTGGCAGGAATTTTCCAATGAAAGTCCTACAAGATGGTTCATATCTCCGGCATTTTTGAATTTTTTTAATATATTTTTTTTTCAATTGTTGTTAAAATTGTAATGTATTTGTGAAAAATAAAAATTATATTATATATACAATAGTTGCATCAAAAAAAAAAAAGTGATGCCTATTTTTCCGAGCGCCAAGGTGGCGTAACCCCTTAAAACATGGCGGTTAATATACACTTAAATTGTGAGTTCAAAAATTTACAATTATCGGTACTTCACACTACTATTGCTACAAATTTACGTGTCAACAAAGAGCACATTTCTGCTAATTCTTACGGAGATGATTATTAGAAGTATTTCCCTGGGTAGTTTTATAGTTTAGTTGTAATGTGAAATCAGACAAGTATGGGATGTTTGAACAACGCACTAGCGGATACCTTACTTATTTAAGGAAAATATCATATATTTGCTGCAGCACCATCCCGACTATACGCAAAGTGTTTCCGTTTCAAGTTCCAAGGGTGAAAGATACTGGTCACTCACAAGAACTTCGTGGCGGATTTAGTGGAAGACCTGGGCAACCTAAAATGCTTCAAATTCGAAAAGCAGTTTTACAGTGAAATCTTGTGAATGAAAATTTTATTAGATTAATCACGACGAGGCAACATTTACCAGAAGCAGAATCAACAAATTTGGAAATACTCTAGTACGACAATGTAAACATTCCATGTTATTTGCTGATCTAATTTTCAATAAAATTTTCCATAAATTTAAGGGCTAGTATTGTTAACGGCATGCTATTGGTTGATTTGTATTACCGGATGACTGTTTGATTGCTGAGTTACTAGTAGACGTGTCATTAAATATTAAACAATAGAGAAACATACAGAAATAATGACTGATGATTGATTGAGTAATGATGATCACATTATTTAAATATTGAAGTTGACGATAAATGGGTAAAGTCAAACTAACTAATGCTATCCTCTCATCATAAAAACGTTACACCAAAATTAGTATATGGTAATAGAAGAACTACACAAATGCACAGAAAATAGCGCAAATTTTTTTAACGGTATGCACTAAACTTCAATAACACGACCTAGGATTTATGTGCAACAAAATATTAATTTTAAGACTGGATTAAATAGATGTTTCAAGGAGGTTGCTGCACTAGCTTTATTTAAATATTTTTAAACAGAGTGTTCTCTAAGTTAGGGTATTCATTTTAATAGGTTACACTTCTCACTAAAATAAACTGCTTTACCAGTATAGTCTTTATAAGAATTAAATAATACAGGATACTGGTCAGTAGTCATTTAAAATTTTAAGTGCGGATCTAATTAAATGCCCTTGAACTATTAAATTCATTCCCTTTTAGCTTTGTTCCCTAAACAAATGTTGCATTTTTGTTAATTAAATATGAAAAATGATATTCTGATGTGAAAATCCTAACGATATTTAGTTCGAGGTGATGTCTATATACAATTTATCTAGGCGGAACTAAATAGCATTTTATATAATTTTATGGTGCCATTTTTTAAAAACGTTTTGGAAATCTTTCATGTAGGCTATATTTGGCGAAGTGACTTTATTACTACTATCATCATCATTAGCTTATTCAGCTTATTCCATCCACTGTCGGATGTAGGCCTCCCCAAGTTGTCTCCAATGAACTCTGTTTGCTTTTTGCATCCAATCGTGTCTCGCTAATCTTTTTGTGTCGTTCATCCATCTTGCCTGTGGTCTATCTCTGCATCTTTTATGATCCCTAGGCCTCCATTCAACCATACGGCGTGTCCATCTGTTATCATTCATCCTTATGATATCCCTCGCCCAATTCCACCTTAATATACATATTTGTTGCATTACATCTGTCACTTTTGATCTTCTCCGTATCTCGATGTTAGCAATACGATCTTGGAATCTAATATTTAGCATTCTCATCTCAATTGTTCTTTGGGTTACCTGGAGTTTATTTATTATAGTTTTATTTAAAGCCTACGCTTCAGTGCCATATATTAATACCGGCAGTACATACTGATCGAACACTATGGCTTTTATTGTATTTGGGTTCTCCAATTTAAATTTATTTTTTTGTCCTAAATATATAAATGTTTGTACCTTTCCTATTCTTTCATCTTCTATTAATAGTTCCTGGGGAACTGAATACCATACTAAAACCAGGTTAAAATAAAGCATTAAATTAGAAAAGACTCTGTGTGTAGTCATAACTATGTATATATATATATATATATATATATATATATATATATATATATATATAATAGTAAAAACATACATAAGCGTCTCATTAGAAGAAGCACGCATATAAATGAACCTTTCTTGAGGTTTTACTCTTAGAGTTTCTATGTTTAGTAGTTTCGCAATGATAATTTTACTGATAATAGTCTCGTTACAAATTATGGCACAGTTTATTGTAGGGTATAATTAATTCCTATTAATAGCTTTTTAATAGATCTTGAAATTTAGTTTAAATATACACTTCACATAATTTTATATAAATAGTTACTAGAGATCAAAATGTAATCTTTTTAGATGTAGATTTCTATATCTCACTGTATGTACAGTCTATACTTTGATCTTAGCCAAAAGGCCGAGAAATGAACCTAGTTAGAAAAAACAATGCAGAACGAAAAGAATTCGAAACAAGACAGGGGGTCAAACAAGGATGTGTATTAAGCCACTTCTGTATATAACGGTGCTGGATGATGCTATGAAGAAAGCCAAGAAAAAGATGAAAGAGTTGACATTAGGGTACCGGCGAATGAGACCCACACAACTGGATGAACTGATATTTGCAGATGACATGGCCCTGATAGCAGCTACCGGGGAAAATCTACAATACAATCTTGAAGTAGTAAAAGAAGAGCTGGAGAAGATAAACATGAAAATTAGTATAAAAAAACAAAAACCATGATAATATCAAATACTAAAGAAACACACGAAATAAAGCTGGACGGAAGACTAATTAAGCAAGTAGATCATTTTAAGTATCTGGGTGCGATTATAGAAGAGAACGGGAGAATAGACAGGGAAATAAACGAAAGAGAGAGCGGAAGGCATATTCAATGCAATGAAGACAACATTTCTAGGAAAAAGATAAGTGCCGAAAAATATCAAAACGGAGGTTGTGAAAAAAGTGGTCAGACCAACACTTATGTACAGTAGTGAGTCATGGACACTAAGTAAAAGACAAGAATCCTGCACCACGCAGTGAAAATGAGATTCCTGAGAAAAATCGAAAACAAGAGCAGAAGAGACAAAATAAGAAATGACACATTTAGATGAAACTAACAAACCGAACCCATCAACGAGAAAATTATAGAGTCACCAAAACAGTGTTCGAAACGCGAGCGTCGGGAAGACCTAGGAGAGGAAGATCAAGAGCAAGATGGATAGACAAAATCAGAGAAGAAATAGAGGGGAGAGGAATGGCATGGAGCGAAATACGAACTTTAACCCAAGACCGACAACAATGGAGACAAAAATGCAAAACTCAACTCCCACAGCCTTATACTTAACGGTAGAAAGGCTTTGGACTAAATAAGTAAGTATGTACAGTCTATAAAGTAAGAACGTGAACGTCGTATTTTTGAAAAAATGTGTTCCGAGAAAATGTTTTGCCATCAATGTGTTCTTTGGTGTGCTAAGAACGGCGCAATTACCTTTAAGTTGTCCAATCGTCTCCTGCATCAATAATCGCCTGACATCTTTGAGGCATACTGTCTACGAGATTTTCTGCATACTCGCGGCAATGATCTTCAAATTTATCGAATCTCGCGAGACAACTGGGCCAAAGTCCTCTGAGCTTTCTCTTTACAAGAGACCAAACGTTTTCAATACGGTTGGTATCCGGAGATTATGAGGGCCACTCTAGTATCTTATCGTGGGCCCAAGCGAGCCGCTTAGCGACGTGATTTTCGCGCAAAGATTTCTTCAACATGCTGCGGAATTTGATCTCATGAGCACAAAGATGTTGTCGAATGGTCTCATGGGATACATTCAAACCCAATTTTCTTAATTTTGTCGCTCCTTGACGCAGCGTCAATTTCGGGTCCCGTGAAAACAAGACACGATTCTTTTTTCGACTTTCGAAGTGACTTTGCCTACCGTGTCACGTTTTGGCAAGTCATCGACATTTTTCGTCTCGTTAAAATGATTTACCTACTTCTTCAGAAACAACACCGAATTTTTAATATATTTAGCGGCCGCGGAATGTGTCATGTTAGGCCCCTTTGGATGGGCACAAAGAAAGACTGCCTCAAGCCGATGCGCAAAAGTGACTCATTTTGAATTTTACGTAATTTCAAAGAAAGTTCCGAAACACCTGATACTTTTACTAAAATGCGCTCTACCGATTTTTTGTTGAATCGCTGGAACAGCAACTACGAAATATGAATTATCGCGGACACGTTCTTACTTGACAGACCGTAGGTAATATTCACCAAGAATGCTGGGGAACGACCACAAAGAATTCTCCTCGAGCATAATAAGCCATGTGGACTGGAATTCTGTTACAAAAAAAAGGAAAGTACACGCATTTTTTGTAATGCATGACAAATCAGTCATTTTATAACAAAGTAAAGATTATTATCGGTTTAACTATGTCACTTTGCCATTTATCTTTGGTCTCTCACATGTTAAAATAGCTTTTACTTTTTCTGTAATCTAATGTAACCTCGATCTAACTAATATATTTGTGAACTTGTTTTCAATTTTATGATCTAGCCGATTTATTTATTTTGTTATTGCTTTTTAATACTTACATTAAAATATATAACAAAAATTAATTATTCTAATAAAAAAGACAATCACATTAATTAGAGACCTTGGTACAGGAAGTATACCAAAAGGAGTTTCGACAAGCAAAACTGCGACTTCATATTTTTAAAACGAATAATGATGAATTTGTCCTAATTTTTAAGAATTCGAGTTCAGCCGTAAAATAACGATATAAAAAGGAATGTCTAAAGAATACATTTCAAAGATACAAGGAACTGCTCTTTCCTGACCCTCTTTTTCCCTATTTTCGTTTTGGAACTTCAGTCCTGGCCTCCAAGAAACGGTAGCAGCGGGTAACGCACAAAGGGGTATTTGGATAATTTAAGGTTTGCCAAAAGAACTTAAGAAGTTAATGTAACTCGATGCGATCAGTTGCATCAACTTTTTTTCACTTCTACACACAAAATACCTTAACTAACAACAATCCACATAGCGATGATGAGCACTAGCAATTTATTGCGTGAAAAAGTTACATTCATGTCCGAGGAACACATAGTGATCTATAATTATGTCATAATGCCAATCTACGTTAATCTGAGGGAAACACAAGAAGATAATTTAAGTAGGTGAAAATCAAAGTGACAGCTGAACAGTTTTTTTTTGCACTGGTAAGTCCTATCATAGGACTGAGTTCAGGTTGGACAACATTACTAAAACAGAGAACTCTATGGCGTAATTAGAAAACTCTCTTAGACAAAGCGTAGTCTTTTGGTCTAATACATGTATCTTCTTCTTCTTCGGGTACCATAACCGTTCAACGATTGTTGGTAATCATGTTGTCTACCATGTTGATGATTATCGTTTTATTGACAGCCGCTTGGAAGAGTTAAACCGTAGGCTTTCCGTACCACTGCTTCAAATTTCTCAACCACGATGTTCTCCTTCTCCCTGGACTCCGTTTGCCTGGAATTTTTCCCTCTATAATCAGATGCAAGATTTCGTATTTTTCTGGATGTCTCATAATGTGACCAAAATATTTTAATTTGCGTCGCTTGATGGTCCTAACCACCTCCAAGTCTTTATCCATGCAAGTGAGACCGCTGCTGTTACTAATTTTGTCCATCCAACTGATTTTCAGCAATCGTCGATACACAGACATCTCGAATACCTCCAGACGTTTAATCATTGCTTTAGTTAGCGTCCAAGCTTCCATGCTGTACAAGACAACCGGAAAGACACAGCAGTCTATCATCTTCATCCGTAATTTTAATGAAAAGTCGTGACTAGTTAAGATTTTTTTGTTCTTCATAAATGCGGTTCGTGCTTTCACTATTCGAATTTTCACTTCCATAGTTGAGTCCCAATGGTCGTTGATATTGTTACCGAGTTTATCAACTCTCTCTATCTTTGTGCCACCGTAATACCATCATCTTCAATATTAGATTCTTTGCTTATAATCATGTATTTTGTTTTATTTGCATTGAGTCTTAAACCAAACTGTGTACAAGTGTCAGTTATTTTATCCATAAGTTTTTGCAGATCTATTTCGGTATTAGTGACAAGTAATGTATCATCGGCGTATCTGATGTTATTTATGTTAACGCTGTTGATGTCGATTCCTTCACTGGTACCAGGGAGTGCTTCATTATAGTATGTATGTTGATGTAATTTGTATTCATTATTTAAATGATTTGTTAAATGTTAAAGTTTTTGTGATTTCCAATATTTACTCAACTTAACTCAAGTAGTTTTAGTAGTTTTATTAAATTGGTTCAATAGTTTCGGAGTTATACAGAGAAAGTCAAGGATATTTCTAACATTTAAATCAAGTAAATAATAAGAATACTACTAAATTAATAATTAAATAGTAGATCAGAGTTAAAACCTTAGCTTGCACGCTACATTATACAAAATTAAAAAATCAATCAGTACAACGAATCTAATCAGACTTGCCACAGAAACAAACGGAATTTATTACCCTAAATTACGTAAATACAAACATGCCAGAAACATTAAATTACCTAAATAAATAAACGGAATAAGAAATTGCTCGAGTAATAAAAAACCATTAGGTCAAGAAAAATTAACGCAAAATAAAAAAATAAACATGCCATATAAAAATTCGAAACGGTAGTGTGTCAGTTATCATATTGGACATACTATTTGTTATTTTTTAATTAGGAATCTCCTGAAATAAAAAACAATGGAAATTTTATGTGTTTTATTATTAGAGATGTTTTAGCATCCCTTAACGATAAAATTAACGTGTTTTTAGTCACCATAAAATTGAATTCCGCTGCGCTCTTATCAATTATATTCGTATGTTGTTTTCTATTAGGGGTACTGAGTAATGAGTATTATTAGAGATGTTTAATATCCGCAGCGATATATATACCTGTATCCATCAGATTGTTTATTTTATAATCGATTGACTACAGTCCAAATTTATTTCACTTACTATTAATACGATACGATAATAAATTTCCAATTAAAAAAATATTTCTTTATCCCTACACACTATAAGAAACTGAAGCGAACATTAAATCACATCATTATGTATATATATTTTCGTTTTTATTCGTAAATAATTCTAGTGTGAACCCTCATTATTAACAGAAAAAAATATACAGGGTACTCTTTAAGTTGAGAACTTTTTTACTAGACTACTAGTTTTTAATAAATTTTACAATTTACAATCTATTAAAAGTTAGATTGGCAAACAAAATAGGATCTTTTTAAATTTTTAATTTCCAGCATGTAAATTTTTAATGTGTTACTTTAAAGTTGTTAGATAGTAGATACTTCCTCTTTAAAGTACTGTTAACAATTCTAATTTTCAATAATAATAAAAATACAGCAGATATCCCGGCACTTACATGAGAATTGTTTGATATTTTTAAACAGTTTTTCTAGGGCTAAAATAATTACTATTTTAGGGTACTGTTTTTAAACACATGTTTAACTTTTATATAGTTTATATTTGGTGAAGTCATTTAGTGAGTAGTAGTTAAAACAAATATCTCTTGAAGAGGCAGAATCTGGAGAAACTGAGTTAAAGAAAATAAATTTACTTTCTTACTCTGACTTCAGCATAGACAGTTTTTACTTATATGTCTAAAGATTATTAATCCATTACTTAATGCCACACCCAACATGCTCGCTCAATATCTTAGGATATCTACGGCACTATTCTTGAGATGATTTGTTAGTGGTCGTATATGGTAATCATACAATGGTGTTTTAGATAAAATAATACAAAAAAGTCAATTTACTTAAAGTAAGTATATCTTGTTTCCTATTTATATGCAACCAAAAAGTTTTTGGTCTAGCTACTTAGAACATATTTTTTTGCAAAAATTGACTTTATTCATCAATATAGTGTCCCTCGAGAGCGATATAATCAGTTCAAGGCTTTTCTAACAATTCTATAGTTTTCTTGTAGAAGGATTTGTCTTTGCCTTCAAAATAGGCCTCAGTTTTGGCGATAACTTCTTCATTGGAGTCAAACCTCTTTCCCGCGAGCATTTTTTGGAGGTCTACGAATAGATAATAGTCGCGTCAAATCGAACTTAAATTCATGCAATTTTGCCATCGTAACCATTGACTTGGTGGATCCATGTTTCATCCCTTGTTACATATCGCATAAAAAAATCCTTTTTATTGCGCTTAAACAGGTCCAAACAGTTCAGAATCATCAACACACGTTGTTGCTTATGGTCCACTATGAGCAAACGTGGTACCTATTTCGAACAGAGCTTTCTCATGCCCAAATGTTCATGCAAAATATGACCAACTCGTTCTTGATATGTTTAGGGTGTTAGCTATCTCATGCAATTTCACTTTACAGTCATCCAAAACAATTTTGTGGACTTTTTTGATGTTTTCCGGTGTAACCACCTCATTTGGGCGTCCAGAGCTTTCAGCGTCATTTGTATCTGTACGACCGCGTTTAAATTCAGCATACCAGTAAATGCTGAGTGATTTTCCAGGGGCAGAGTCCCCGTAACACTTCGATTTTTTCTAAAACCACGTAACTTGTAAACTAGTCGTCGAAATGTCATGAAATTTTGACACGTATCGTTTGAATGTCGGTACTTCCTAAAAACCATATGAATTTTTTGACAGGATAAACTGGTATGGAGAACAGTATGGTCTGAGAATGCACATAAGGAAAACAAAGATGATGATAGTCAGCAGACAACAACATGCTAACGACTCACTCACGATAAATAATGATTTAATCGAACGAGTTCCCAAATTTAAATATCTTGGCACCTTCTTGAACTAGAAAAGGGACTGTGACGAGGAGATCAAAACACGGATAGGCATTCCAAAAACAACCTTTCACAAGAACACAAATGTACTATGCCAACAATGTATGTCACTCGGTCTGCGTCTCCGGGTCATAAAATGTTACGTTTGGTGTGTTTTGTTGTATGATGCCGAAACTTGGTTATTGAAGGTAAGATCATTGAACCGCATTGAGGCTTTTTAGATGTGGACTCTTCGAAGGTTGCTGCGTATACCCTGGACTGAACGCCTCTCTAATGAGCGGGTACTGCAAAGAGCAGGAGCCGAAAGGGAATAACTGAACCTCGTTAAAAGAAGGAAGGTCTCGTATCTGGGTCACATACTCAGAGGGCCCCAATATTACATCCCCAAATTAATTCTTCAGAAAAAAATTGGGGGTAGGCGTGGGCCTGGAAGGAAACAGCACTCTTGGCTCCGGAATATTAGAGACTGGTGTGGATACTGGATGTGGCCAAAATCTTCCGGCAAGCACAGAAAAATGAGCTCTTAATATTATAGAAGAGAATGGGACATGACCCCAAGGTGCTGTGTGCACATGGGACTGGAAGAAGAAGTCAAGAATTAATAAACAGCCGAGATGGTTTAGAGCCGCTTGAAACAAAAATAACCCGATATTGAGAAATAGCACTAGCTTTCACTTCTCCATATAAATTTAACCTGTTTAAACTGGTAGGTATCTAACGAACGAAATAATGAGAAAATGACATGACTCGTGACAGTGAAAAAATAAGAATCGCCGCTAAGTTCCATAAATACTCAAAAGTTTATACTACACACACATATCTTCCTTAAAATCACTTTAAAATATTTTTTGTCAAATTAAATGTAAAACAAAAACAGCTTATTTGAGGAGGTTATAAAACATATGCTGTTGGAGGCTCTACTTGAACAAACTGCCAGATTGATTTAATCATTACAGAACAAAAGTTAATCCAATAAAGACTGAAGTGATTATATCCTCCAAGTCAAGTAAGATTTCCGCCTCATCCACGTCCTCTATACTGCTAAATCGATCCTGTAAGTTTTTGCTAAGGCACAAACTGCCAGTATATAACTACATTGTTATAACAGAGCTTCTGTATTGCTGTCAGATACGGATTCAGGTGTGTAAAATACATAGAAATACCCAGCGATTTAGAATGTCTTGAGGATGATTACCAGCGCTTCTGGATCCGTTAGGTATGCCGGGCTCTGGATATCAAGACCGTGTTACAATTCATCAGTAGGTCACAACAGCAGTTCTTGGGTGCTTATAGCCAAGCAAATAGATCAGAGAAATCGTTTCTGCCAACGTAACTTAAAAGTTTAGATAATGTCAGCCAGACGGCACCTACAGTCTAATGTGGGATTCGAATCCTATAAATGAGAGGCAACACTCGCTGAGTCTGCTATTTTTATATTCTTATTCTCCCTTTCCGCTAACCTCAAACTCTTATGAACGTGTTTGGGGTATTATGGCGACATATGTTTGTATGTGACGGTTCTCGATCCTTCTAGTCCGACTTCAGACCTGCATCTCATTCGAGAATTAAAAAATGACACTAGCTCCCTGGGCTATTGACCTCGACAGGCTTTCTGGTTTACGCGGTGCCTACGTCTGGTAGTTTTCCAACGGAGTCGTCACTCAGTTCTTATCAGACTCGTTCGATCCAAGTGGCCAGCTTGTCTTGTGCAGCAATGTTGACTTTGCGAGTTTACCGATATCTGACGCGTTGGTACATAACGTTATATGTGACAAATCAAATATATTCAAATAAACAAATGTATTAACTCTAGGGGCATAATATGCGACCTAGTGACGCCGTACCAGATATCGTGATAAGTGGAGCAGGCCACTGCTTCACGCACAAAATCTCAGACAGTGGAACACAGATGTGAGAGTAGTCAGTCTCAGTAGAACAATAGCCTAAATAAGATGACAGAGGAAGCTACAGCTGCTGAAGGCTCGCCGATACCCATGATATAATGGCACTGTTGACATTATACGAGAGAAATGTATCTTTGTTTACATTCCTATTGTAAGAGTAGTTAAGTTTACCTATAAAACAATGGCAACTATTAAAATTGATATCAAAATATATCCGTAACATGCCAATATCCCCACATAAAAAAATCTCTCTATTTCTCTTTTTTCCGACCGCATATCAATCAATATGTTTTTCCTTTGGTGTGTATGTAAACAAAAAATGTTATGCAAACGTGAATATTTAATTTGTTTAAGATAAATTTAGTGCGCCTTCTACTAAACCTTTTACTTTATTTATGTAAAATTGACGTGATACGAACAATCAACAGTTGCTTATAAAACTAACTATCAGTTGTTTTACTGTTCTTGTTGAACATATATATGTATATATATGGTATATATATATATATATATATATATATATATATATATATATATATTTATATATATATATATATATATATATATATATATATATATATATACATATACATATACATATACATATATATATATATATATATATATATATATATATATATATATATATATATATATATATATACATATATATACATATATATATATATATATATATATATATATATATATACATATATATATATATATATATATATATATATATATACATATATATATATATATATATATATACATATATATATATATATATATACATATATATATATATATATATACATATATATATATATATATACATATATATATATATATACATATATATATATATATATATATATATATACATATATATATATATATATATATATATATATATATATACATATATATATATATATATATATATATATATACATATATATATATATATATATATATATATATATATATATATATATATATATATATATATATATATATACATATATATATATATATATATACATATATATATATATATATATATACATATATATATATATATATATATATATATATATATATATATATATATATATATATATATATATATATATATATATATATATATATACATATATATATATATATATACATATATATATATATATATATATATATATATATACATATATATATATATATATATATACATACATATATATATATATATATACACATATATATATATATATATACATACATATATATATATATACACATATATATATATATATATATATATATATATATATATATATATATATATATATATATATATACATACATATATATATATATATATATACACATATATATATATATACATACATATATATATATATACACATATATATATATATATATATATATATATATATATATATATATATATATATATATATATATATATATATATATATATATATATATACACACAAATTCGACTTTATTCATCATCATAGTCTCCTTCAAGAGTGATACAATCCGTCCAAGGCTTTTCTAATATTTCTATACCTTTCTTGTAGAAGGATTTGTCTTTGCCTTCAAAACAGGCCTCAATCTCGGCGATAACTTCTTCATTGGAGCCAAATCTCTTTCCCGCGATCATTTTTTTAAGGTCTGCGAATAGATAATAGTCGCTGGGGGCCGAATCTGGAGAATACGATGGATGAGGAAGCAATTCGAATTTCAAATCATGCAATTTTGGCATCGTAACCACTAACTTGTGACACGGTGCATTGTCTTGATGAAAGAAAACTTTTTTTTGTTCATTTGGGGCCGTTTCTTTGCGATTTCTGCCTTTACACGCACAATAACTTTATAGAATATTCGCTATTAATGGTTTTTCTCTTCTCACCATGGTGGATGAAAATTATTCCATATGCATCCCAAAATATAAAAGCGAAAACCTTCCCAGCCGACTGTTGTGGCTTTGGTCGTTTCGGGTGGCTATCATCGGCTACTGTCCAGGTCCAGGTGACTGCCGATTTGATTCCGATGTGTAGTGGTAGATCCATGTTTCATCAATTGTCCCATATCGCATGAAAAAATCCTTTTTATTGCGCTTAAACAGCTCCAAACAGCGCTCGGAATCATCAACACGTTGTTGCTTTTGGTCCACTGTGAGCAAGCGCCCACCCATTTCGAACAGAACTTTCTCATGCCCAAATGTTCACGCAAAATATGACCAACACATTCTTTTGATATCATTAGGGTGTCAGCTATCTCACGCAATTTCACTTTACGATCATCTAAAACAATTTTGTGGATTTTTTTTTATGTTTTCCGGTGTAACTACCTCATTTGAGCGTCCAAAGCTTTCAGCATTATTTGTGTCTATACGACCGCGTTTATCTTCAGCATACCAATAAATGATGCGTGATTTTTCAGGAAGAGAGTTCTCGTAATACTTATCAATGCTTGAACGATTTTTCTCCCATCAAAAAACAATGTTTAATCAACACACGAAATTCGATTTTTCTCCATTGTTTTGAAAATATCAAAAGTAGCTATCAAAATGTAACTTGTAAACTAATAGTCGAAATGTCATGAAATTTTGACAAGTATCGTTTGAAGGTTGGTGCTTCCTAAAAATCATATGGATTTTTTGAAAAGGGCGATATCTATGTGTCAAATCGAAAACTTTTCAGCCTACGTATACATATATATATATATATATATATATATATATATATATATATATATATATATATATATATATATATACAGTCGACTCTCTATATAGTGAAAGACCAAAATGTTGACAGAAATTTCACTATATAAAGTTTTTCACTATATAACGAGAAAATCCGTATATATTGCTCTGTATGTAGGCCTTGAAAAAAATTGCACTATAAAGAGTTTTTCACTATATAGAGTTTCACTATAAAACAGTGTCGACTATATATATATATATATATATATATATATATATATATATATATATATATATATATATATATATATATATATATATATATATGTCAAGATTTTGTGGAATTTCTTTGCCGTTATTGCGATCTTTGCGTTTAATCTCGTCGATCTAACCGATTTAAAGCAATTTTGTTTACATCTGCTTTTTTTGTTTTGTCACATATCTTATACTCGATGCTGTTAAACAATTTTACAGGAGCAACATTATCAATTTGAATGTCGTTAGTAGTATAAATCGTAATCAATATAAATAGAAAATATATGTTTTATTTCGTATATGCTTATAAAAAAGTTCTTTGTTCAAAAGGCAACAAACAACCAATTTTATTTAAAACCGTAACAATATATTTTATATTAACTGTTGAGTTCGTCGATTCCGACCAAAGGCTGTGTTTGCGTGTCTGTACCGGTAGTAGTTACTGTTGCAGAAATACAATGATGCCTGCGGTAGCACTGCTGCGTTTGTTTTAGAAGTTCCGTGAAATAGAAATGTATGTTTTGGCCGCTGGGCAACGTTGATGAATGTCATGAGATTTCCACCGATACCTCTAAGATATGCGAAAAGTTTTAACCTCTACTGAGGCGGAAAGGTAAACGATAAAAAAAAACAAATATCAACATCTCATAAACACTATTCACAATGTTATCTATGTACGTATCGAACAATAACATAGGATTAAAAAGAAAAACCGATCTTTTTCCTAACATTCACCAATACTGCAATTATTTATTTTACTATGATTACCTATAGATGTGATTGAAAAAGACCTATTTAGGTTAACTCGTAACAGATATTCTCTTAAAGACTTTAAGATCCTGCTCCTACAACAGAAATTAGAGATGTCGTGAACATGTCTTAATATCATTGATATAAATAATAAACAAGAGTGGCTACAAGTGACTAACGTGGGCTACACCCGATGCTGAAGTAAAGATCTAGTGCCAGCAACTCCAATAAGTACACGACCACACCACGATATTATATACAATATACCCATTCAAGCATTAATTTTAGTCCTAAAACTATTTACAGTTCATTGTATATTTCGGAAATTATTTTTAACAGTTTATTTTAGTTTATTACCACGTGATAAATAAATAAAAACGACGAATAAATAGAAAAATACATTAATACCCATTAAAGGCGTGCTTCCGTGGACATATCTGCATCAAAAGTATCAGCATTAATAATTGTATGTTTTTCCAATATCATACCCTTTACAATGTTTACACACCGATTGCCTATTCGTCATATTATTTTCCGACACGTTTCGCAACAATAATTTTTCAAGCTTGTCTGCCGCTCCAAACTCGCCCATTGTGCACGCGAGGCAAATTTCATTTTTAATTAAAACGACCGTATCCTTTATCATAATTGGTTTAATTACACTGTAAACAAAAGGCCCTAATACCCCGCATTATCCATTACAGAGGTCGCAACTCAATTATTTAATGTTTTAACTAGTTTATCTATCTAACACTATTACACGTTATGTTGTTGCAGAAATATAATTAACTTGTTTTTGTTCTAAAAATGAATGTTATTTTTATCAATTTTTACTAAAAATTTAAAACTCAACTTTTGGAGGTAGTTTGTGGGAATACCTCCTTCTCCTCGTTCGATAAACAGAATGACTCCTACCAACAAGCAGAGTGCCTCTTGCGCCTAAGAATAATATTGATAAATTTTAAATATGTATTAATATATGCCTCCTCCCAACGTACACATCCTAACAAAATAACCCTGAAGGAGGTCAAATCCCATCCATGTGAAGAGTACGAGAGAGACGTTAAGGATTATAAGAGATTCGCCAAACTCTGCATTCAGTAACCTTAGAATATAATGTGCACATCTAACCAATCCATTAATCATTTGCACCAACAAATTAATAAATTGCATAAAACTTTTTGGGAATTTGTTAACCAACACTTTAATTATTTTATGGATAATAGACCAGAGTGGGTTAAATTATTACAATGATTTGGCAATTTATATTTAGATGGTGTAGAATCTTGTACCATTATTTTGAAACACCAAATATATTGGAATTTGTAAAGGAATTAAAGAAAATGGATTTTTTGCAGAAGTTGTCAGTTTGAAAAGCTATATTAAAGATCTTGTTGTGTTAGAACATACAAGTGAGACTGAACAAGAACATTTAGAACATTCAGCGTGCTGAAATCACGTGGAAAAATTTCTAGAACCTTCTGTGTAAAAATTGGGAAATTAGTGACGGAAATATACGAAGAGTTCATTATGTTAGAGGCATGTTCTCGATACTAACGGAAGATAGAATAGAATTTAAAGAAACAGAGAAAGAGACACAGAATATCACTTCTAATGGTTCTCCGATAAGATTAACTCTAAGCGAAGTAAAATTAGCTTGTACATCAATGAAAAATCGAAAAGCTTCCGGGCCTGGTAACATTCCACCAGAGTTACTGAAATGTAGGTCAGATAAATTATACAGGCACCTTACAAAATTATTCGAAGTGTACTTAAATCGGGCAGATATACCAAAAGAATGGAAACTTTCTTATATGTCAACTATGCATAAAAAGGGCAGTAAAGACAACTGCAATAACTACCGCGGAATATCAGTTACCAGAACCATTAGTAGAGTATACGGAAAAATTATAGAAAAATAAGATAGAAAATGAATATAAAGACATGGACGCGGAAGAACAGGCAGGCTTTAGGGCAGACAGGTCAACGATAGACCATCTATTTTGCGTTACCAAATAATGGAAAAGAAAATAGCATTTAATCAAGAAATACATCTACTCTACGTTGATCTCCAAAAAGCATACGACAATGTTCCGAAGATAAAACTCTAGGAATCTCTTTACAAAACAAATATCAATGTAGGGCTAATTAAAGCAGTACAAAAACCCATATGACAACACAGAAGCTCGAGTAAAAGTAGGATGAAAATTTACAGAAGAGTTTAGAGTTACCAGAGGACTGAAACAAGAGTGTTGCCTTTCACCAACGCTTTTTAAAATATATCTAGAGCAAGTTCTAAAAACATGGAAAACCAATGCAGAAATATGGGTATTCCCTTAAACGACATCATGTACACGTTATGTTTTGCGGATGACCAGATTGTACTGGCGCAAGATTACGACGACTTGGAATACATGACACGCAAATTAGTGGAGAAGTACGGAAAATGGAGGTTGGAAGATAATACAAAGAAAGCGAAGTACATGTTTATAGGTGGTGTGCAAGACCTAGTTTTAGAAGATGGACAACAAATCCAGCACATCAGTGCATACAAATATCCAGGATTACATTAACAAAGGACGTCACATGAGACGAAGCTATAAGACACAGGAATGTGCAGGCCCGACAAGCTATCTCTCAATTAAAGAATATCTTATGGGATAAAAACATATCTAAAAATAATAAAAAAATTTATTTATAATTCCATAATAATGGGCTTAGCAACGTACAGTTCAGAGGTGTGGCAACTGAAAGAACGGGCTGAGAAAATGTTAATGGCAACGGAGTTAGGAAATCGAGAAGAGACAGAATCAAAAATGAACGAATTCGGGAAATCATAGGGATTAACCACACAACTATAGAAGATATATGAATAAAACAGTTAATATGATACGGTCATGTACAACGGATGACCGAAGAAAGACTTCCGAAACAAATTTTGACACAGACACCTCAAGGAAAAAGAAAACGGGGAAGACCGAGAAAAAGTTAGAGAGAAGGGATAGACAAGGAAATACGAGAAAAAGAACTGGAAGACTTTGGATGGACAGAGAAAAGTGCAGATTGGGAATCGGAAGACGTCGGAGAACGTTTTGAACCGATCTATATATATGTTCTCGATATTACTCATTAGTTGGTAAAGAAACTGAAGCTCGAGAATGGTGATTATATTTCAAGTTAAATGATGCAGAAGCATGTAACGACTATTTAAAAACAAAAAAATTTGTCAAATTTATTAGTAGAGTTTCAAATGTTAAGATTAGATAAAAACACTGCATTAATTAAAAATATGTTTTAAATAAGTACTTATTTTGTTATAGTAGTTGTAGCATTATACGTCATACAATAAACCATTTATAGATATATTTAATTTGTTGTATCCATTAATAAAAAATTATCGATACTCTGTAATATATATATATATATATATATATATATATATATATATATATATATATATATATAAATGCAACATCTCTTTGTTTGTCCGTCAGTGCGCTTATTACTCGAGAACTACTGATCCGATTTACGGTTTTTTTTTAAAATTTATACATATGTTCTCTGGCCAGATTACAGGATATAAAGAATCAGCAGTGACGATAAAAGTGAATCAAGTCGAAAAAAGTTTGCCGCTAGCGCACTCTCTTGCAGTACAGTGCCTAAACCGTTAAATATGGAACAATATCATGTAGCAAAGAATATAATATACATAAAATACAACGTCTCTCTGTGCACATATCATTCGAGAATCACTCATCCGATTTAAGTTTTTTTTTAATTCATACGTATGTTCTCTGGCCAGGATATACCATAATAATAATATAATTTATATAATATATATAAAACGCAACATCTCTCTGTATGTCTGTCCGTTAGTGCGTCTATCATTCGAAAACCATTTATCCGATTTACCCGTTTTTTTTTTAAATCATACATATGTTATGGAGCTGTTACAGGATATATTTTATTACGTTAGGTAACATAAGGAATAAGCAGTGACGATAATAATACACAAAAATACAATAAACTGTAGGGCCCCCATTGTCTGTGGAATACTTAAAAAAAGGCACGGACCATAGGCAAAGGATACGTCCGTATCGGATATGACACTTCAAGAAGATAAAAATAATATTTGATGATATAATTTGTTGTAGTCAGGACTATTTTTGACAAGAATACAGATTGTTTTTATTTATGTTAATGATTCGTGATAATGCAAATTTAATTGTGATATATCAACAAGATACTACAAATTTAAAACATATTTATGATGATCATGTTAATGTTGATGTCATTTAATCAGTTTAAAGAATTATATTTATTACGTTGAACAGATAAATTTGGATTTTTGGTGACAGATAAAGGTTTTAATACAAAGTCGGGGCGGTATCGAGAAGGATTTGATTGAAATATTTACTTATAAAAATAAGGGAAATCTTGACAAAATATTAATTATGGACGAACGATTGGCAAGAGAACTTGTCAAATCGAGAAAGGTTGTTAAACAAAAATATCAGAATTTGAAAAATGCAGAATTTGAGGCACAGTCTAAACTGGAAGAAACCTATAGACCAATTACACAACCTTTACAAGAACTAGTTTCAACATTTGGGAAAACTGAACTAGCTTACCTAAAGGAATACACTAATTAAAAAACTTTATGATTCTTCAACACTACAAAAAAAACTTGTTTGCTGCAGTATCATCGCCAGGATAAGATATTGTCGTTAATAATCAGCTCCACAAAAAAACAAGAAGAGTGGGAAAACTCCAAATCTTCAATATAAAATACCATCATTTCTAAACAATAATTTTACTATCAATATTACAAACAAATGTTATAGCGGAAACCGCATCTTCTTCACAATCACCAGAGTCAACACCTAACAATTTTTCTGATATTCTGCAGCAGACTAAACAAACAATAAATAGATTGGTTAATACGGAAGCTTATAACTATTGGTTGGAAGAATTTGGTGAACTCCCGCGTCTGTGTATTGAGATGGTATAAGAGATACAGAAACACATTTCGTCTTCACTATGGAATAGTTCATGATTATGAAATGGAAAGATTCTACCTAGGACTAAGAGAATAAATACAAAAACCTGTTGATATTATTGGCAAAGTAGTAAAATTGGTATAAAGTATACAGGTACAGCAAGTTTATATGAGTTGTTGTTTAAAGAAGGACCTGTTGGTTATAAACAAAACGGGCTTGATAATTTTATGGATAGTTTAAAACAGAACTAACACATATCGTAAGAATCACGATCCCAATGAACGAGTTCAAGGAAATGGTTCATACAAGTATGTGACAGTAATAGGACCTTATTTGCAAAAGAAAGGTGTTACTCAAACCAGAACTATTAATCCTGTTCAGAGTTTATGTGGAAGTGTGATGCCAATTAATCAGAGGCAGACCAGAGCTAATAAAGTAACTTCAACTACAAAGCGTGGGGCTGGTTTAACTTTAAAAAACTAATAAATAGAATGGAGACTATGTGCACTGCGATACAGTTAATGAACTTCGTTTATTGGTCGCATCCATAAATGCAGGCCACATTGACCATAACCAATGAAATTATTTGTATTATAGAAGAATTAAAAGAAGCCAACGTTATTATATAAATAATTGTATCAAATGATCTAATACACTAATACAATGACACTTGATAAGTTTAGCCACCATATTTCAAAACGTTACACAAGTACTATAGGTGTGCCCTCTTTGGAAAATTTTCAAATATTGAGGATAAAATTATAAAAAAATTTAACAGTCTAAATATGTTGAAAACAAAATAATTTAAAATTTTACACCTGATTTAAAAATAGATATTAATAATCTAAAGAAGAGACTCAACAAAAATAATGGGATGTACAAAATGTTAAAAAAAATATTCAAAAATAAAATTATTCTTGAATACAATGACAAGATATTAAAAAAAAATATATAAAAAATTGTCTACAAGAAAAAAATTGGGTTATTAAATCGAGTTTCTCAATAAATATAAAAATGTGAAGATGATGTTCAAACAACGGAACAGGAATATGAGGAATTAAATAGTTTGGGAGAAGATATGAAAAATGAAATATCTGAGTTAAAAATGGGATACAATAAAAATTGATAAAGGGAAAAATGATATTTCTAGCGATTTAGTGTTAAAG
The DNA here is from genome assembly GCA_019049505.1 of Pachyrhynchus sulphureomaculatus. Lineage (NCBI taxonomy): Eukaryota > Metazoa > Arthropoda > Insecta > Coleoptera > Curculionidae > Pachyrhynchus > Pachyrhynchus sulphureomaculatus. The sequence goes on along the minus strand of CM032453.1, from coordinate 69,965,922 downwards.
TTTCAAATTTTTACAGACAAACTTAACAATAAAGGTGCAGAAGAAGTTGAAAGTTCATGATGATATGCACAAAAATGTTGGTCTATGAAACTTTATTTTCTACCCCACAAAAATGACAGTGTAAAAGTTGATGACTGGATTGATTGATAGACTTATTAAGAGAAAAAATCAAAACTATAGAAGATGTTTCAAACAGTTTATTTGTCAATAACACAAAAATGGTGAAAAAATTGAAGAGGTTTTGGCACAATTACATAATCTAACATAGAATTAAAATATCAAACTAATGTAGATAATAGATTAGTGAAAGAGATAGAATTTTTAAATGAAGAAGTAAGATCTATAGTAGAAAAACATACAAAGGAAAATTTAGCTACTAAAATTTCGATAAATAATGAACAAATCGATTAGCCTTCCATCCAGTTAGAAAGTTATGAAAACGATTTTAAATTTGACGTAAAACATAACAAGTTTAAAATTAACGATATTGTTAAAATTTCCAAATGAAGAGAAGGGTTGCATAAAGGTTACACCCCAAATTAGTCTACTGAAATTTTGCAAGTAAGAAAGAAGTAGTTAACAAATCGGACTACCTACCTCTTAAAAGACTCTAAAAATTAAAATACTGAGGGTGGTTTTTATGATGAAGAATTGCAGAAAGTAAAACAACCTGATGTTTATCTACTGGAAAAAATTTTAAGAAGAAAAGGAAATAAACTTTTTGTTAAATGGTTAGGATTTGATAAAAGTCATAATTCGTGGGTTCTAAAGAAATATGTATTTATTTAATAAGAAATAAAAACAAAATTAGAATTTAATTATATAATTAATATTTTATATATATTAATAATTTTTAATATTTAACTTATCATTATATATTTTATGTGTTTATTAATAATAATTCATTACATTATCATATTGAGTCTGACACTATATTTTATTTAAAATAATTCTTAATTTTAAATATTTTATTATACATTAACATGCTATGTTTTTCATCAAGAATTTTGAAAAGAATAATTTCACAATCTTCAATTCTTGTTCTAAATCGCAACTTAAATAAATAGTATTTTTTCCACTCACTTTTTCGTGGCCTACGGTAAGCAAAGTCCCACGCGATTTGTAAACACATCTTATTTTGTTCCTCGTTGAAAGTCACCGAATGCTTTATAAAATTTTCTTTTTGTTCCATTTCTAATTAATTTATTTTCCAACTCGTTGGGATAATAAGTCAACAGTTTCAACATAGTACAAATAGTTTCACTATTTGGATATTGTTTTGGATTTATAGTGTTATAAACTTGCGAAATCACAATTCCAGAATAATTATTTGATTTAAACACTTTAAAACACTTCGAAAACTCTTGTCTTTTAAAAATTTCAATTCTACAGTAAATAATTTTTCTTATTTGCCATTGTTTGTCCATAAGATCACAGGCAAAACACACATAATATCCACAACATTTTTGAAGTTTTACAATCGGAGACTGATTGCATTTTTCAAAATATATAGTGTAAGTGTAAAAGGGGTTGTATCACCATTAATTGAATAAAAGAACATCTTGATATCTCCGCGAGTTCTTCCAATCTTTCTCATTTATAGATACTCTGAATCCGTTTCGTCCACCAATAACAAACTTTGGTAAAAAAGCAAAGATAATTCCAAAAGTTACAAATTTTGTTGCTGATTTGTTCAGAAAATATATTTTAGAATTTAAAAGTTTATCATATTTATTTTCATTACTCCTACTATTTTGGATGGTATACCCATAATATGAACTATTGGTTGAATACATCTCGATATCTGAATTATTTTAGGTGATATGAGTATTAATATAGTATTCTTCCTCCTCTACTGTTTCCTCTTCTACTTAAAGAATCTTTAATTGTAGAATAGTTTGCAAAATATAATTCCTAATAAGGTAAGGAGTAATACATATTATAAAAAAAAATATTTAAAAAATATGATAAATTACCAATCAAGGTTTGTCCTCAGGATTTTTTTTACTAGTTTGGGATTTATGACAAGAAAACTGTTTGAAGATTATAAAAACTGGGGATTCACAGTTAACTGTAAGAAAACCAAATTTTTGTGTATAGGAGGGAAACAGAAGAAGCCTTATTCTAAATACCAGTGCAGTCATTAATGCTTGTAAAGATCTCGGGACTAACATAAGTAAAGACGATAGAACGGAAAAAGAAGTGGAGAGTAGAATAAGTTAAGGAAGGTGGTCATAAGACACCTAAATTCTGTTCTATGGCCGAAGAACATAACATCATAGAGGAAGCACCTCATTTATAATGCAGTATTTAAGAGCATCGTGTTATACGGTTGTGAAACTTCGCAACTGACGAAACGATTGGAACAGAAACTAATGGCACTCGAAATGGATTACTGGTGAAGATCGGCTGGAGTATCAAGAATGAATAGAGTTAAAAATGAAAGAATAAGGGATGTATTGAAAGTAAAAACCACGATTATTAAGGAAATTCAACAACGGCAACTTATATGGAATGGACACGTGGAAAGAATGGAAAAACACCGAATACCAAAGATGATTCTAAAGTGGGTACCAAGCGAAAGGAGGAGAAGAAGGAGATCAAGAGCGACATGGTTTGGAGGTGTTCAGAGGGAAATGTCAGAGAGGAATCTGAGACCCGGAGATTGGGAAGATGGAAGAGGATGAAAAATGAAAAGCGGAAGGCGAAGAACGCTATAAAAGACCACATTGATGACGATAAATTATAATATACATTTTCATTGTTTTCAAAATTGAAAGGTTTAGTTATACTAAAATTATTTGAAGTTTTCAAGATGTTCTCATCTTTATTTCTTGTACACTTTTCCATATAATTTGTATAAAAAATGGTTTTGTTGTAATAATATAGTATTTATATTAAACCTCTTATAAGAAAAGGCAAATCTCCTGTTATCATTAATTTTTTCTAAATTCATCTTGTGACAATACTCATCTATTGTCACATTTGTACCATTTGCGAAACATACCATACTATATGTTACAATATGATGATTAAATACATAAGAACTATTCAGAAAAATATATCAATACTAATTGGGGAATCAATATTTTTATTATCAGAAAGAGGTAATTTCAAAGGTTTGTGTAACTGGTAGACTAACATTAGTCCTTTCTTTTTAATGTTTATATATGTTTAGTAATGTAACTACAATTTGTACTAAAATTACAAGAACACACAAGGAAAATGTAGCTTGATAATCATTTTTCTTGTCTGGCAACACACGATACATTTTTCATTTTATATCGTCTAAAACACTCAGCTTAATCACAATTTTTAGAAAATTTATAATGTAACATTTGCATACATCATATATCATTAGATAATAAGATCCAGCAGCAGTTAGTATTTCAGGATTCGACTTTCTTTTCATTTTTTAAAAGGGGTTAATATTTATTCATAGGTTTTATAGGATATACTATTTATTCCCTTGTCAAAAGATTCTGAACACATACTTAAAGCGTTTTATTGAAAATGAGATTGGATACTGAAATACCGTACAAAGCAAATCCTTAATATAACAAGTATGTCTAATGGACGAGAAATATTTTAAAGAGAAAAAAGTTCCTCATTTTCTTTAACCCACTGATGAAGTGAGATATCCTTGTGACCCAAGCAAGCATATCGAAATTGTTTTAAATTTTGAATGATCAACTGAGGTTAAGGCTAACCTATTAACTAATCGAGGATACATGTCTAGATCGAAATGCATACATAATACAACAGGTTTCAGAATTATCTTCTACCACATCCTTATAGTGGATAATATCCAATTGTTTATTAATACTACTTTTTTAATATCTATAGCTTTTTAAGTAACTTATTTTTTATTTTTACACAATATGCTTTTTCTCCAGCTCCATAGAAACATTCTTTAAGTTCACTAACATATTCATCTTCAAATTAACCAAACCATTACTCGTTTAGTAATTGACATATTGTGTATGTTATCATATATTTTATAACTAGAAGTGTCGAGTTTATCAATATAATGTTTCATATCTTCATAGACATTATATGTCTCTATTTCCAAAATAAATGAGTCAGTATCTGTGTATAGCAACTTTACCTTATTTTGATATAATGATTTTATGAAATCGTAAAAGAAACCATACATTATAGTTTTAGGTATATCTAAAATACAAATCCAACATAAACTGGTTTGTGATATTTAACTCATGTCTTTTGCATTTGAATAACAACTAAATGTTCATCAAAAATTAAGACGTATCCTAACCAAGCCTCAGTATATTTGCATTTTAAAACAGGATAATCATCTAACATGTTCTCAAATTGGTTGACTGCATCGAATTCTAACGAATCAATCAAATATAGTGCGTTGTCAATCAATATTATTAAAAATCTAACCCATTTATGTGCGTAGTTTGCGCTAATACCGAAGAAAGTAAATAATGTTATATCTAAATTAACAGACGAATATTTCTAAATTTATATTTGGATAAGTTATATATAACCACTAGCTGGGCCCGCGGCTCCGCTCGCGTGGACTTGATTCACTACTATCGTCACTGCTTATTCCTTATGTTACCCAACGTAATAAAATATCTCCCATTATTTCCCCTTATCTCCCAATATTTCTCCTTATCTCCCATTATCTCTACATAATTTCCATTATCTAGGCTTATCTCTGCTCATCTCCCATTATTTCTCCTTAGCTCCCATTATCTCACCTTATTTCCCATTATCTAGGCTTATCTTGACTTATCTCCCATTATTTCTCCTTATCTCCCCATTATTTCTCCTTATCTTTCATTATCTCACCATAACTTCCATTATCTAGACTTATCTCTGCTTATCTCCCATTATTTCTCCTTATCTCCCATTATTTATACTTATCTCCCATTATCGAGGCTTATCTCGACTTATCTCCCATTATTTCTCCTTATCTCCCATATCTCACCTTATTTCCCATTATCTAGGCTTATATCGAATTATATAGAACATATGTATAAATTTATAAAAACACGTAAATTAGATAAGTGGTTCTCGAGTGATAAGCGCACTAACGGACAGACAGAAAGACAGAGAGACGTTGCATTTTATATATATTGTATTCTTTGCTACATGATATTGTTCCATATTTAATGCTTTAGGGAGTGTATTGCAAGGGAACGCGCTAGCGGCAAAATTTTCTCCGATTTGATTCACTATTATCGTCACTGCTTATTTCTTATGTCACCTAACGTAATAAATATATATCCTATAACCTGGCCAGAGAACATACGTATGTTTAAAAAAAAGCACGTAAATCGGATAACTGGTTCTCCAGTGATAAGCGCACTAACGGACGAACAGACAGACAGACAGAGAGACATTGCATTTTATATATATTATAGATATTCTCTGCTACATAATCGTGTTCCATATTTAATGGTTTGGACTGTGTATTGCTAGCGGCAAACTTTGTCCGACTTCATTTACTATTATTGTCACTGCTCATTCCTTATGCTACCTATCGTAATAAAATATAGCCTATAACCTGGCCGGAGAACATATGTATGTTGTAAAAAAAAAAGTACGAAAATCGGATAAGTGGTTCTCCAGTGATAAGCGCACTAACGGACAGACAGACAGACAGAGATACGTTGCATTTTATATATATATTATAGATGTAATAAAATATATACCTATAACCGTCAGAGAACATATATATGAATTTAAAAAATCACGTAAATCGGATAAGTGGTTCTCGAGGGATAAGCGCATTAACGGACAGACAGACAGACAGACAGACAGACAGACAAACGTTACATTTTATATATATATTATAGATATAGATTATTATTATTATTATTATTATATAACCTGGCCAAAGAATATCTGTATGAATTTAAAAAAAGACAGGTAAATCGGATAAGTGGTTCTCGCGTGATAAACGCACTAATGGACAGACAGAGAAACAGAGAGACATTGCATTTTATATATATATTATAGATTATAGATTACAGATATTCTTTGCTACATAATATTGTTCCATATTTAATGGTTTAGGCTGTGTATTGCAACGGCACGCGCTAGCGGCAAACTTATTTCCGACATCATTCACTATTTTACGTCACTGCTCATTCCTTATGCTACCTATCGTATTAAAATATAGCCTATAAGCTGGCCAGAGAACATATGTATGTTTAAAAAAAAAAAAGTACGTAAATCGGATAAGTGGTTCTCCAGTGATAGGCGCACTAACGGACAGACAGACAGACAGACAGAGAGACGTTGCATTTTATATATATTTATAGATTATAACTCTTAAAATTAATAAATGTAAGTAGTAACACCACAAGGGTATATTATTTATACTATAAAACAGCTGGTGGTTATTCTGTTTTCTTTCAATATTGAATGGAAGCAAATTAAGGCAATTTTTGCATAGATCAGGGTTACAATTTAGTCCAGTGTTTTCATTGCAATTTTAAATCGATGATTTATTTGGCGGAAAACGATTTTATAAATGACATACTTAGTCTACATATATCAAATGTCTTTGTCTTTGTTCATAACGATGCCGATGCGACCAGGAGTTTATTAAAGTAGTTACTGTTAAAGTAGAAGGCACGTTTAAGATTTTACCGGATTTGAAAATAAAAGAAGTTCCAAATTTTCATTATTTAACGTTTGTATGCAAGATATCGGGTAAAAAGTGGTTTCTTCTAGTAAATAAAACCTCGTACAAAAATGCCTCCTCAATTTAGAAAACACGCTGAATACTGTAAGATATAAAGAAATTTGTGGACAAATTTGCGCGGACGTATTTCTTAATGTAAGGACTCGAAATGTCTCGTACAATTACGTTGGATCGATATCTCGTCAAAGTTCGTAGATATACCGTAACTAATCCAAATCGATCTACATGAGTCCAAATAGCGGCCATTAAAAATTGTCCAGCATTTGTTGTGATCGATCGATATTTCTTTTTTACTTCCGTCGTTAAAGGGACTATTGAACTCGTCACCCTCCGAGATGTTTGCATTTCTTCAGATTTCAGGGGCCCTAAATTACGAAACACATACTTTCTAAGTTCCACCTGTTGGCTTGTGTATTTATATATACTCGAAGTAGGAACACATAATAATTTTCTGCGATGCCGTTGTAGCCTCACGGGCTAGAAGAGGTGGATTTTGTGTAGTTTCAATATTATAACAATTTTTATGCTTTTTGGAGAAAATAATGAACAAATAAAAACATAAGCATATAACAGGTTAAAGGGGTAGCAGCGGAGGTTTTTTTCAAATACATCACGTTTATGTCCCTTTGAGGTTCTTGGAGTCAAAAAATCTGAAAACTGTGTTATTTCTTCATTATTTCTAAGTTTAAGAGAAACAGTATGTAGGGGGAAACGTCAAACTTCAGCTGTAAACTCGCTAAAGAACCCCTTCTGCACAACTTTATTGTGAATAATATCTTGCCATAAATCACTTAAAATACTGAGTTGTAATGTTTGGATTAAGCTATTCTTTAGTGTGAAAAAGTAAAAATCAGTTTTTTTTTGCCACTGTATTTTTGCGGCGGAAACATATTGGATAGCTTTGCCATTTTTTTTTCTAAAACTTATAGAAAAGGCAGAAATAGAAAACCATTTTTAAATCACCTAACAGTATACTTTGCTTTTAGGATTAAACAGATCTTTGGGACAAGTGTCAGTCATCAAAGAACTCTCTCTCATTTTTTCTCCCTTAAGTTTAATAACAATACATTCAACAAATTACTGCTTCAATAAGTATCATGATTTTTAACCTTTCTGCCATCAAAACAGTTCTAATATTCTAAATTTTTTGGTATAATAATTACGTATTTATAATTATTATTGTTACATACTAGCTAAACTTAAAAGGAATTTTATCTTATATTTTCACACTGAACAATTTTTTTTACTTTTTTCCGTCGGCTAAGTCGTTCCGAGCCAAATATTTCTGCAAAAGCGAATTAGACTAATAAACACACAGAAATAAAAAAAAAACTTTTATCCGTAAATTTTAACGACTCGGTGTGTAAGGATAAGGAATATACTTTTAAGGGATAAAGAGAAACATTTTATAAGGATTAAATCTATCGAGCAAAAATAACAAATGTTTAGGATAAGGACCATTATTTTCCCTTATTTTGCAAGTTTTTCACGGTTGGCTGTAACTTGCTCCTTATTATGAGGGAGAAAAGAAGGAATTTGGTAAAATAATAAAAAAATGCGAAGACAACTTTTTATTAAAACAAGAAAAAAATAATTAATATGATGATATCGCCTTTCTCTATGCGATGATAATAATATAAAATAGTAAAGAATTCAAATAATATACTGTTAGGTAGACGTTCTATCTGATCTCAAGGTCTAAGGACTGAAGAGTTGTATCTACAAATTCGTCGTCAAATACTGAAATTTCAGGAATTACTTGTGACAAACTAAAAAGAATTTTCTAAATAAAAATTTTAAAGAATAAATGAAAATCCCTCAAAGGTTCAGTAATACACACGACTTTTGGATTCATAGATTATCCTCCTGACTAAATAGAAAATAAATTCATATACTGACCATTTATACGAACGAGGTGAAAATTCAAATAGAATCCAGACTGTTTTCACAGCATGGGTAAAGTTATAAAATTATCATGTCTAACTAAATGTGTCAGGTGAATGGCAACGGCCCTAAGGAAAGCGACTTGTTCAAAAATACGTGCTTATATTTTTTCGACCAAATGGTGTCAGCGTTCGAAAAAAGTCTTGTTAAGTAAGCATAACTTAGCTTTACGAGAAATACGGGACACCTGAACGCGTTAAAGTTAAAAAATGTGTCACCGGGTTGCCATTTCTCACGATATTAAAGTAAAATGAATAAAGTATCATGTGTACCTATCGATTTGCGTGTTTCATCCTTTAAAGCCACGCCTCGGAAATGAAAAAATTAATACTTTAACAGTTCTAGTTCACGCGAACCTCAGCTAGAATGGAGAAAACGACGAAAATAAAAGAATAAATAAAAAGACGCGTTGCCGGAGATTGTTTTTTACATTTTTTATGGGTTAAGAGGGTCAGGATAGCATGCACGGGCACGCGAGTCGAGGGACTCGATACATTTGTTTACTTAGTTTTTCGGGACTTTAAAATAAGCCTTGGTTTTGTTTTCTTTCTGGAGCTTTTTTAGATGTTTCTCTTTGATACTCAGAATACATATATATATATATATATATATATATATATATATATATATATATATATATATATATATATATATATTACAGTGGAGTGCAAAAGTTTCCGGCCACATAATATACATTGACGCAGTAGGACGTTCAAAGACGTATTTACGAATAATAGCATGTTGAATGTTCACATTTATTTCATAAAAGGTCGTGGGAGCATAAACATGGCTCGGCATATGTAAATCCAAATTCGTTAGAGAGTAATAAAATTTTCAAAAGAAAGAAAGTCTTCTCGTGAGATTGCTTCATTATTATCGATAGGTAAATTAACCGTGAACGATATTATTGTAAAATAGGGTTGTGGATATGGTTTAAAAGATCGTCCGTGTAGTAGAAGACCAAGAAAAACGTCTAAAAAAAGTAGAACGTATCATTAAACGCAAATCAACTGCGGATGTCAAGAAAACTGCTGCCGAAATTGCACGCGAGGTAAAGGATGAAAACCTAGCTAATGTTAGTCATAGTACTGTGGTACGAAGACTACATGATGTGGGCCTTTTTTGGCCGTATAGGTATTAAAAACCATTAATCAGTAAAAAGAATAACAAGGCCCGATTACAATTTGCCAAAGATCACCTAAATTGGAAAATCAAAGACTAGAAAAAAGTAGCTTTCTCAGACGAATCTAAATTTAATATTTTTGGAAGCGATGGTAGACAAACGTATACGACGTCCTACTGGTACAAGAAATGATGTTCGGTACCAAATTTCTACTATAAAACACGGTGGAGGAAGTGTGATGGTTTGGGGAATTTTCTCTGCACAAGGAATCGGTCCATTGATCGAGATCAACGGAAATATGAACGCTGATATTTACAAGGACACAACAACAATTTGTTATCATATGCTGAAGAAACACTGCCGCAGAATTGGATATTTCAGCAGGATAATGACCCCAAACATACATTCAAGTTGTTAAAACAGTGGTTTTCTGCTTCAAATGTGAGAGTTTTAAGCTGACCATCTCAATCACCGGACTTGAATCAAATAGAACACTTATGGGAAACGCTAGATCGTCAAGTTCGAAAGTATACATATTCAAATAAAGCCGCATTATTCAAATCATTGAAGGAAGAATGGGATAAAATTTCACCTGCTTGTATTAATCGATTAATTAAGTCAATGCCACATCGTTGAGCGGCTGTTATCGTTGCAAAGGGTATGGCTACAAAATATTAACATAAAAATATAATTTAAGTCTATTATAGAGCATATGGACTAATAATTTTTCTAGTAGTACAAAGTGGCCGGAAACTTTTGCACGCCACTATATATATATATATATATATATATATATATATATATATATATAAATATATATATATATATATATAAAACCTGAACTAACCTGATCCTGATTCATTAAATAGAAAATGATAAACTATTTGCAAATGACCTATCATATCTAGAGAATAATAAATGTGTATCATATATTTAAAAATGGTTACCTATAACACAGCTCTTTTTTGTTACTAAGCAATAAATTTTCAACTGTTTCACAATAAAAGTTATAACTGGAAATCGTATATTTAGAAAACAGGCTTAGGGTTAAGTTTTAATTGTGGTTTGCAATTCTTACTACAGGCCTTGTAAACGTTTTCAGAAAAAAAGTATAATATAAACATTAATTAGCTACTATGCATGTTACGTTTTCTAAGTTAGAATTGTAATAAACGTCAAATAGAATACGGCGTTAGAGATTTCACAACCATTGACGTTCAAATTGTGAATTTTATATTACATAATTTGTTAAAATGGAATTTACAAATGATGAAATAATGGACATGCTTCTAGTTTGAGCATGATGTATGTGTAATTCAGACAATGTATGCAAATAGGGCAATTCCCAAAGACTTACTATAAATTTGGAAAAAATCTTCGGGAATATGGATAATTTCAAAAGGCGTGTAATAGAGATAAAACCTTTAGCGATTTAATTAAATTTTAGGAGGCGGTATTAAAGAGATTAATGTATTAGGTGTTTTTAATGTTCCGTACGGAACACTTATGGGATCACTTCGGTGTCCATCTGAAACTTAAACTCTGACTTAAGGGTTAGTTTTTGAGGGATGAAATCGGAAGTGAAAAAAAATATCAGGTGTTCAAGTCAATTAGATTGGTATAGGAAAAAATCTGCCTCAGGCAGATACATTACCATTTCACTCCTATCACCCTGTTAGACAGAAAATGAACATTATAAAGGCGTTACTTAATAGAATTGAAAAAATTTGTCATCCTAACTAGGAAAAAAGCAAAAAAATACTTGAATGTTTATTACTTAACAATAGATATCCAATGGCGTTTTTAAAAAAGATTTTCTAGGGCGATGCACGAGTCAGAACTCCTATAAATGACAATCCAAATCACAATAATGAAATAAAATTTTCAAAATTGCAATATATTCATGGCCTAACACAGTCCATTACGGCCCTTTTCAGAGGGACGAATCTTAAGATTGCCAACTATAATATTAAAAAAATTAATATGTTTTACCCTACAAGAAAGGATAGAACTGACAACTTTCAAAGATTGAACAGTACGGCATCAAGTGTACATGTAGATCGGTGTATGTAGAACAGTCCTCTCAAAAACTCTCAAAAAGAGTAGTACTACATAAAAGTGATTGTGCAAAAAAAAACCTAATGCTACAAGCCTTAGTATGCACGTGAACAAATATGACCACAAAGTGAATTATGAGAGTTTCATCTTGGCTACTAAAAACAATTTATTTAAACGCAGTTCCCTCGAAATGTGCTACATACATTACTGCGAAAATAGCTTGAACAATAAAAAATATATTCAAGGTTTAAGTTCTATATACACTTATCTGTTGACATAGAACTTCACTAAGGACAATACGGTTAATGACGCCTTCAAAAAACGGATCTTGAGCTTTTCCTTTTAATTAATCAATGAATGTTGAGGGTGGTCGGTTTTATTTTAATTTTTATTTTATTTGAATTGTATATACAACTATTTCCTAAACAATTTAATTCCTAATAATACTAATTAAGAAGGTGGTTTTATCAACTGATGTGGGTTATGTTTCACCGAATAACTGCCATTAGAGTATTGGTATCTGTCATTTATTAATTACTAACTTCGTACAATTTAAATAGACTTTCGATTTACATTTACACAACCTTAAATATAACTGTCTTCTGTCAGTCTGTCTTTAGTTTTGTTGAGAGATTTTACAGAATAAAATTCAGTTGAAAAAAATGCATTACTAACTTTTATTTGCACTCTCAACCCATAAGAGCGATCCCCAGTGTTTACTTGTTCTGAATTATAATTATATACATATATATATATATATATATATATATATATATATATATATATATATATATATATATATATACATATATATATATATATAGATATATATTATATATATATATATATATATATATATATATATATTTTTAATTGGTCTAGCACACGTGCTGCAGGGAAGTCCCTAAAGCGCTCCAGGAGCGGCACGAGTGCGGAAAAAGCGATTCACGTTGTTCTTGAATCGCTGTAAATTGTACTCGGTGGGAAACACAGCGCTGGGCAAATTATTCCAAAGAGATGACGTTCTCCATATAAAAGATTGCTTGAAAAGCGTTGTACGCGGAGTAACAAGCTGAACCTCATACGGATGCGAAGCACCAGCGCGACGTGTATTTCTAACATGCACCGCTTTGGGAGAAATTAAGCGGGCTATATCCTTCGAGCACTTTCCATGAAAATACTTGTAGAACAGACTCAAGTCGCCAACCGTTCTTCTTCGATGTTCCCAGCGAATCAAGGCCGCCGGTCAATTCCGGGTCCCCAATCAGACGGACCGCTCTTCTCTGAACAGAATCCAACAAATGCAGTGTATGTTTGGGAGCGGAGCCCCAAACGTGGGAGCAGTATTCCATAGTTGGTCGAATTTGGGCTTTGTAAAGAATTAAACAGTTGTTGTGGGGTGTAAAGCTTTCTGGTTCTAAATAATATTCCCAACTTTTGAGAAGCTCTCCTTGCTATGCCTGCAACATGTTCATGCCAAGACATATTTGCTCCCAAAAACTAATGCCCAACAAATTGAGCGACGATGCTAGGGGAATAGAGTGCCCCGACATAACTATGTCGGGTTTCAGCAACGTTAACTTTTTTAGAAAAAACTGCCGCTTGGGTTTTTGTAGCGTTAAATTCCACTTGGTTACTGTCACCCCAAGATAGAATTTTTCTTCCAGGTCTTTGTTAAGTTGAACGACCTCCTGCTGTCTGCGGATATTCGCCTGAGCAGCCGATGTCCGAGCGTTCAAGGAGAATGAAGAGACAAGCGTACTGTCATCTGCAAAGCTATAGATTGGATTCCCGATCTTTTCCAGCAGATCGTTAATGTAAATGAGAAAGAGAGTAGGAGACAGTATGGAGCCCTGGGGGCACACCGGCGTTGATAGTGAGGGTGTTAGAAAGACATCCGTCGACCGCCACTCGTAAAGAACGCTCTCTGAGGAAACATGAGAGCCACAGACAGAACCTTTCAGACATACTATAAGAGCGCAACTTAGCCAACAGTCCATCGTGCCAAACACGGTCGAATGCCTTGGATATGTCAAGAGCAACCGCTCGAGATTCTCCAAAGTGTTCAATTGCGTTGTTCCAAATCATGTGTTACATAAGTCAGAAGATCTCCTGTTGATCTATGTTTACGAAAACCATATTGGTGATCGCTAATAATATTGAATCGTTCAAGATATTTTAGAAGATGCTCATTGATAAAAAACCTTTTCCATGACTTTCGATATTATTGAAAGCAATGCAACTGGTCGGTAGTTATTTGGCAAGGTCTTCTCACCTTTTTTAGGTATCGGCTGAACCGTGGCACATTTCCAGCAGGACAGAAATATTCCCTTTCTGTAGGATAGGTTAAAAAAGTCTACAGAAAACTGGTGTTAGTTCCCTTGCACAGTTTTTTGAGAACTATGGCAGGTATTCCGTCAGCGCCAGAAGCCTTCTTGGTGTCTAGCTTCATTAAAATACGCTTTTATGATGCGCTGTCTAAAGACGACATCGGGCATCCTTGACTGCAATATGGGAATAGTAGGTGGTGTTTTTTTCCTTGGAAATCGACAGTAGTTCGCTCTTCAACAGGTGTGGTTGCAATGGAATTATCTGTCCGTGTGAGTGGTGGTATGGTGGATTTGGTAAAATTTTGACTACCTGCCTTAGCGACTGCCAAAAGGACCTGGAATTGTTGGGACAAGCGAGAAGTTTGTTTCTAATTCGTTGATTGTGTGCCTCCTTGGTTTCGTCGATAATTCCCTTGCATCTGTTCCGGGCATGAACAAAGATGTTTCGATTTACGGTGTTAGGATTTTCACGCCATTGTCGGTAGGCAATATGTTTAGAAGCAACAGCTTCTTTGCATTTTCGGTGGAACCAAGGCTTGCCGTTGGAGGAGCATTTCTTCGAAAAAAAAGGGATGTAAGCTTCCATACCAGCCAAAATAACATTGGAGACCTCCCTGGCGCAGTCAGATGGGTTATCGGATCGAAAACAAACGTCCATCCAAGGGAAAGTTCGAAAGTATTCCATGAGATCTTCCCATTTAGCAGATTTGTTAGTGCCAAATCTTGCGCGGCCTAGGCGCCTCTCTGTCACTGATTGGCAGGATACTCGATGTCGAAAGCAGTTTATGGTCGGAAGAACCTAACGGCGGATTTACGGTGACCGTGTAAATCTCGGGATTGGTCGTTAAAAACAGATCAAGAAGACTGGCGAACTCCCCGTCTCGATCAGGGATCCGTGTTGGTTCGTCAATAAGCTGAGTTAAGCCACAACTGATTGAGAATGATTCAGCTTCACGACCTTGTTCGTCGGTAGTATTTTGAATATTTGAGCCAGTTAATATTGTGGACATTAAAAGTCGCCCAGGATGGCAATTTCGGCACTTGGATAGTTACTTTGTAAATGATCGATGGTGTCTGCAAGAGAAGCGAAAAGTATTCGAAAATTGGTATCACTTGGTGGTCGATACAGGATACAGATAAACCTTGTGGTTTATCTGTATCCTGTATATCATATTATATATATATATATATATATATATATATATATATATTATATATATATATTATATATATATATATATATATATATATACATATATATATATATATATATATATATATATATATATATATATATATATATATATATATATGATATATTGCAGTCGTTTCCAGGTTTCCAAATTTTTAGTTTTTACTTTTAGTTTACTTTGAAGTATTAATTTTAAAATATTTTTTGTTTTTATATTCATAATAAAATATATCTTCCTATAAGTTATTTGGAACATATGGGACAATAAACATTCTACTTTTTGCGGGGGTCGCATACCGACTATTCAAAAGCGAGAAAATTAATTTGGCAATGGCTAATTACTATTTGGTACCGCACTAACAAACATTCCTCTGGCAGCATAAACCGACTATTTTTAATTAAAATAATTTGTTTTTGAATGGAGGAGAAAATATTAAGAAATTCAATGAGACAAATAGTAGGTAATAACAAATCTTATATTTCTTAGTCCTGCAGGGTTCTTAACGAAAATAGTTTATGATCCAGAATTTTGTTGTTATA
The DNA here is from genome assembly GCA_019049505.1 of Pachyrhynchus sulphureomaculatus. Classification (NCBI taxonomy): domain Eukaryota; kingdom Metazoa; phylum Arthropoda; class Insecta; order Coleoptera; family Curculionidae; genus Pachyrhynchus; species Pachyrhynchus sulphureomaculatus. Next base: position 69,950,050 of record CM032453.1, on the reverse strand, counting down.
GGTGTGATTTTTAATTAATGAGCGGAAAATCTTTATATCTTTCCTCCATAAACAAGATAAAAAGAAAAATTACAAGAAATTCAGTTTGCTGCTTAAGTGTATTCTCAAAATATATTTTGGTCCTGTTATATACCTTATATAATGTAAGGACCTCGGCACTTTTTATAACGTATACTTATTCCATAAAAATATAGGTAAGACGTCTCTCAACCGTACTCTATCGAATGCTCCTCTTATATCAACTCAGCACAGAAATAGAAGTTGGGCTATATGTATGTCTCAAATGTAGACATGGTTCTAGTTTATATGTATTTAAAATTAGTTAGCTTCGGAGCTATAACGGTGGTGCAACACGATGCAGATAGATATATATATATATATATATATATATATATATATATATATATCTATATATATATATATATATATATATATATATATATATGGTATATATTTTAGTCTATGTGTATTGAAAATTAGTTAGCTCCGGAGCTGTAAACACTGGTGATATATGGTGAGGGCGTCGGGAGTAAAGTAGTAGGTACAGAAGAATTCTGACTTTTCTACAAGTGCTAATTTAAGGATCAGTGCTTACTAAGAAAAAAAATCGAAATGTTTCTCCTTAATGGAAAAAAAGGGAGATACGAAACTTGTTATATAAACAAATAAAACTTTAATTATAAAAGGGATTGGCAGGTTTGTACCATTGACGATGTCACACATCTTGTTAAAATAAAAAAAGGCCCTTGTTTGAGCCTTTATGGTTTTCGGACGCTGAAGTAATTATTTTATGCAAAAAGTTGCGCACATTCAATGACATCTAATAACGCGCTGTCTTCAGAGTATTTTGCAGGTCCAATTTTTACCTAGGCACAAGTACAAAACACTACAGATAAGAAGGTAATGTATTGTTTTCGGGGTAGTTTATTAATGTTTAGATATGGAAAAAGTAACGGTGACTAATCGTGTCGCGTTGTACTACGGTCTTCAGACATTAATGCAACTCGACGCAACTAATCGTTCATGAAACTTTTTAGCTACAACTTCTCACCTATGCTCACCAATGATGGAACGAGATATTTAGGTAGTGAGCAATAATCGTTTGCTTTTACCATAGCAATCTAATATTTTAGATATGTTTGTGTTAATGTGAGTAAAAACACCTAGAAAGTTGAGTGTGCAACTAGTTAACTAGTTACATTGAGTTGCATTAATGTCCGCAGACCTAAAGGGGGATTATTATAATCTCACCGACTTATAATCGCCCAATCCAAAAACTGCTGGCTTTAGCCTTATACACACTGGCAGACAGAATTTTTAGATCACTGAAATGCACATTAAGAAGAAAGTTTTCCAAATTTTGGTGAACGTGGAACCTTCATTGCTATAGAATTTCTTAATGTTGCAGACGCGAAATTCGGTATGTAAATTTTTTATACTACCGAAAATGGTAATGCACTGGAGACTTAAAGAAAAAACGCAAGAGTGGACGCACACGAGAAACATGGATGCGGGGAGTAACACACATTTGCTGTGAACCCCAGTTATATATATATATATATATATATATATATATATATATATATATATATATATATATGTATATATATTATACATATATATATATATATACATATATATATATATATACATATATATACATATATATATATATATATATATATATATATATATAATATATATATATAATATATATATATAAAATAATTTCTTAAAAAAAAATGATTAGCGCTTTCTAAAAGTTTACCCCTAGAAAGGCAAAAAGTAGCCCCTAAGAGAGGTAAACGATGGGTAATTTTGTTTTTACAGCATAAAACTGTAAAAGATAGGACCTATGTTTACGAAATTTTCATCTCATAAGTTACTAAAATTGTAGATGAAAAAATTCGATATGAAAACTCTATTAAAAATACAATGTCACTATTTTCATGGTGGCGATGTCGATAGCACTTGACAGTATTAGGTAGAGAGTATACTTTATTTCGAAATTAAACCGAGCGACGCAATATATTTAAGAGATTGCTTTAATCCATAAAACATGTTTTCCAAATAAATCCATCTAAAGACCCTTTGCAAACATTGAGATAAAAACTTTTTTTGACGATTTGCATCTCCTTCACCCATCATCTCTTTTATTTTATTGTGGAATTATAAGGCGATTTGTAAAAAAAACGACTTAGTTGAAATTTTCATTAGGTTCAAACAGAAAAAGGGACGGAATCCGAAACATTTAGGGCGTCGTAAACAGAAATTTGTAAGTTTTAACTTTTGGTTTTATCGAGGAAGAAACCGAAAAAGAAACCTTATATTCGGATTAAATCCGCATGTGATTTTTGCTATATAAATGACTTCAAATAAAAACGTATATTTTGCTTTTATTATCATGTCCCTTGTTTTAGTACTTACTTAATAAAACTGCTTTATGACCTTTAGGAAACAGTAGAAGCCAGCTATAAAAACTGGCAATCATATATACATAATAAATGTTTTTACTCAAAGAAATGGCCTAATAAATCATTCGTAAAGACACGTACTGAAAAGATTTATGGATTATCTTCTTGTTATTTGGTAATAATAAAAAAAATGAAACTATGTCGATGTTGTGTTTGAACGAAATCAAACTAAAATTACTTTTTGAACGCTCCAATTTAATGTGCGGACAACAATTTTTGGATTAGATCGGATACTTACGAAGGACGGTTGATAGTTCTGGTAAATTTAACAATATGATTTACAATAACAGAAGTATACTATGCAATTTTATAACACCGTTTGAAAAAACAGCTGAAACAAAAATGTTCAAGATTCGCGCACAAAAATGTACGTTCTACCAAGACAATGTGCCCATCGCGCAACCAGACAATTGCATTAGATAAATTGGATCATTTAAGGCAGGGATGTCAAAGATACGGCCCGCGGGCCGCATCCGGCCCCCGGGACGTATCAATAAGGCCCGCGATCGCAATGAAGAATCATAATTTTTAACAACCGTATATTATATACTATATAATTCAATAAATAAAATGTTATAATAATTCAGTACATTTTTTTTATTTGAATCTGGCCCGCCTACACATTCTAAATTTAATATATGGCCCTCTGCAAAATTGAGTTTGACACCTCTGATTTAAGGCCTGAATTAATTCTCCATCCACTACATCTTCCGGATTTGTTTTCTCTTTCCAAACTTAAAATTTTGCCTTGGTGGAAAGTAATTAATTTCTAACGAAACTGTCATCGCCTCTATCAGAGAGTATTTTGCAGCCTTTTTTATGGTTGGACCAAGTGTGTAGCCTTTAATAAAGACTTTGTTATAAAATAAAGTTGATATACTCCAAAAAACTTGCTCAATTTTTTATTTTAACCCAATTACCGAACTATCTTAATATGTTATTTAATATGCTTAATTGTCGTTAAATCAAATAGCTTATCAACTGAATTTTTTTTAGCTTTATTTTTTACATTAAATAAACTGAAGAATTCAAGATGGCAAACAAAATAACATTTTTTACTTTTCTGTCTAAAAAGTGATCATTGCAACGATTTTTAAACGCATTACTAATATTATATATATATTATATATATATATATATATATATATATATATATATATATATATATACGATATATATATATATATATATATATATATATATATATATATATATATATATATATATAACACCTACAAGCGGGGGGCTGTTTTTATAGCCTCACGTTGGAGCGCTATTTTTGTGTAGCCCCAACTTTCCTTATTTTTAATAAATATTTTATTTATTAAATACAAGCTGTTATTTGCCCCTTTTATATATATCTTAATTTTTGAGAATTAAGTAGATATTAATACTAATAAAACTAAAAAAATTAGATATAGGCTAGCTGGTTTCTTTTTTTTTTTATTGGTAGAGAATGTGGATAAGAGATAATTTTTATACGTCTTTTGAAAATAGTCTCTATAGTTGTTTAATACTCGGCTGCAATGTTTATTTTTTTTTTGGGCACCACCATTTCAGCTCAAAAAATGAAAAAATACTGAAAGTTATTTAGTTATTAAAATAAGATTAATTTACCTACAACTGTTGCGTCCTGAAAGAAAGAGCAGGAGTTTAGTGAGACACTACACATTTAAATAAAGAAGGGTATATTAACAAAATAAACATTCCTGCTTTATTACACTCTTAAAATTACTTCTACTAAATAAAACCCCTTAAACTAGAAGAGTGTACACTATGGCACAGAGTCTTTAAATTAGGATTATTAAGTTTTTAATAAAAAGCTTGATCAAACACGATATTAAAAGTTTGTGAAATTAACTCCGCCAATTACACGTGTTGAGTAGTCGTTGGAAACACACTTATAGACAGGAAGTGAGATATTTAGACTGGTGTGCTTATGACTTGCTGATTGGTTTCTCCTCGTGGGTTTTCCATAAGTTACTTGGCCTCTCCTGGTGAGATTCTCATAAAAATATTGTCTCAGCCATTACAATCCTAATGTCAATTGGGTTGCTAAACACTTTTTGACTTGATGCCTGAGGATGAGCAGGATATTGCAAGAAAGGAAAAAGGCCTTAAACTTGAGAGCTAGAAACCGTTACTGCACTACTGCATCACTGAAAAAAACCACTCTGGCGTGCTGGAGAAGAAAGCCTCTACGCCCTGCGGGCGGAAAAAAAGCCCTTCAAAGTTTGAAATGGCTGCTTAAATATCTTCGTCCCTTCTCCTTGGGTCATTTCTGGCATGTAAATCTCGACGCATTCAATGCGAACTAAATAAGTCAAGTCGGCAACAGGCGTTACACACTGCCGGTTTAAATTAAACAGCTCAAAAATTTAAAACACTGTTTTAAGCTTACACTGCTCAAAAATTGAAATCATTGCAGTAAATATAAACATGTAAAAAATATAAATTACAGGAAGAAAAACAGTGTCGTAACAGGATCTTAAAATCTAAGAAAAAAAAAATGAATGTTACTATATATATATATATTATATATATATATATATATATATATATATATATATATATATATATACATATACATGGAACTCCCACAGATACTTTAACAAAGAAAATATTACCCAAACATTTAATTTCTATGAGAATTAAAACAAATTATTATGGAATTAATTCATATATATATTCATAATGAAATTAATTTACATACATCTACTCAAAATGTCCCCCTTTTGCTTTTACAGAAGCCCCCCAAATGATTAGGTCATGCACGCACTTGATCCAATGGGAAACTGTCCACCGCTTTTGTTACAGCTCGTTTATAAGAGTCGAGATTGACAAGACACCTTTTTCACAAAAATGAATACTGGCAACCCAATCAGAGCTGACTTCCCACCTTACCACCACCATAACTGATGCTGGATGATGATCCCACTGAACTTTTGAAATAAGTTCAGACACTTCCTTAGAAGATCTGGTATAAAATCACATCGTTCCACAGTGAAAATGGTTTTGTCGGTAAACAAAATATTTCTGTGTTTGTCATTAGCGTATTAATTCAACAAACTTTTAGATTTTTGCCACTGTTTTCGCTTTAAATCTTCCGCAAATCTCTAGTAAATGACCAGTGTGTCTCTTAAAAGCGCTAAGTCTTAGGTCTTCTTTAATAAAACGAGACAAAGAGTTTTTCGAAATTTTCATCTCACGAGATAAAATTTTTTGTTGGCGGAGAGAATTTCGGTCAATTCGCGCTTTTACAGTTTTAACAGCTTGTGACGTTCGAACTATCCTTGGTCTTCCTGAACACTGCCTGTCTTTTATGTTTCCCTTCTTAGTAAATAATTTTATCGCCCGGTAAACAAACATGCGACTTATTTTAAGCGGTTTTAAAGCCCCAAAAATGTCGCTTTTGTCCATATAGCACTTAAATAAAGCAATAACAGCAAATCCTATTTTCTCGATCACCCCACCGCATTGTTTAAAGAATTCAAATTGTAAGTGTCTTTACATACAGTAAACTGTATAACTGGGTAACATAACCTATAAATAATTTTACTCAAAAAAAAAAACTGTTAATGTTTATAGATCAAAGATGTACGTACAGGAATGTTATTTATTTTAGTGAATACTAATAGATGGATATCAGCGAGAATGTCACTATATCCGTCAACTTTGTCCAAGTGCCGAAACATACATTTGCACCTCACGGCACCTTTTAGACAACCTGGTAGTGCCGCCACGGGAGCTATTACATTTTTGCAGCAACTATTACCATATATATATATATATATATATATATATATATATATATATAATATATATATATATATATATTATATTTATATATATATATATATATTTATTTATTTACTAGGGTATTGGTTAGTAAATATCATAAGTAGTTAATGTCAAATTTATCGTCAAGAATAAAAGAATGTGGGCATGTATTGTGATCAGAGATGTGAATACTAACTAAACCTATTAAAAATTGCCTTAACTTAAAAGACAGATAAGTGTAATTAATATAAAAGTAAAAATTGAGTCACATTTCTTGGAGATTTTTAAAAAATTTTATTAATAACTTTTTTTATTATAATTATAAGTAAAAATAACCAATATGGAAGTCGAGTCAAGTAATAATGACATCTTGGTTGATTTTTGTTTATAGTAATGGTATGTAATGATTTTTCTTTACAATCTTCGTAAAACTGTACCTTTCTAATCATACGGTGACAAATAATGATATGTAGTAATTGTATTCTTGTAATTTTTATGAAACAATTAGGTAGTGAATAAAGAATCCATTGCTAATAAATTTTCTTGTTTAAAAATTACCAAATTTTAGTGTTGCAAATAGGTTTTATTTTTCGGTAGGCTCTCCTATTTTTTTTTTTATAATAAATTATTACTTAACAAGGTTCTCAAGTATTAAAAAGTTATACGCAAAAACCAAGAAGTCACTATATCTTTGATTAATATAACACAATACATAAATTAAACCATAGTTTTGTCGGCGGTAAATGATTAATTATTATTTAAAAGCTCAGTTAAGCGGCAACATAATTTTCCCAACTAGTTGTCTACTATCAGGCAAGAGCCATATAATTTATTTCACTTACAAAAGCCCAGTTAACTTAAAACAACTCATTTAATTTCACAATTTCCCTAAGAAAATTCATAACTTTCCAATTTCCCGGCTAAAACTTACAAGCCAATAATAATTTTCCCTATCAATTTAGTATAATATCTTAACCGCGATCAAGATATTCCGACCCGCCCCTTTAAAATTTATTGAGAGAACAGAACGCGTTCCGATTAATGTGCGGCGTTTCTGGGTAAAATATTTTATCTATCGCCAAGTCGGGAACAGATGTCGTAGGGATAACCTCGGGATTAATTTGAATACATTGTGGTTTTGTAAGAAAATTGTTATACGGAATTCAATTAATTGATTTAAAAAGTTTTCTGTTATATCAAAATTAATTTAGTGATATTACTTCAAGAAATCAAATCTACAAGTATGTGAGATATACAGTGGCGTGCAAAAGTTTCGGGCCAGTGACATTTCATACTCTAATTTATTAAAAAAAAAAGACTAATGATTTTTAATCATTATGAGATGTGAGTATGAGATATAGGAAACAAAATAATATAGTAAAAGAATATTATTTATTTTTTTGAATATATTTATTATTATTATTCTTATATTTATATGTGCAAAAGTTTCCGGCCACTTTGTACTACGAGTTATTAGTCCATATGCTCTATAATAGACTTAAATTATATTTTTATGTTAATATTTTGTAGCCATACTCTTTGCAGCGATAACAGCCGGACAACGATGTGGCATTGACTCAGTTAATCGATTAATACAAGCAGGTGAAATTTTATTCCATTCTTCCTTCAATGATTTGAATAATGCAGCTTTATTTAAAATATGTATTCTTTCGAACTTGACGATCTAGCGTTTTTCCATAAGTGTTTCTATTGGGTTCAAGTCCGGTGATTGAGATGGCCAGCTTAAAAACTCTCACAATTTGAAGCAGAAAACCACTGTTTTAAACAATACTTGGATGTATGTTTTGGGTCATTCTCCTGCTGAAATATCGAATTCTGCGGCAATGTTTCATCAGCATATGATAACAAATTGTTGTTGTGTCCTTGTAAATATCAGCGTTCATATTTCCGTTTTGATCTCGATCAATAGACCGACTCCTTGTGCAGAGAAAATTCCCCAAACCATCACACTTCCTCCACTGTGTTTTACAGTAGGAATTTGGTACCGAACATCATTTCTCGTACCAATAGGATGTCGTATATGTTGTCTACCATCGCTTTCAAAAAGATTAAATTTAGATTCGTCTGAAAAAGCTACTTTTTTCCAATCTTTGATTGTCCAATTCAGGTGATTATTGCAAATTGTAATCGGGCCTTCTTATTCTTTTTACTGATTAATGGTTCTTTTTAATACCTATACGGCCAAAAAGTTCCACATCATGTAGTCTTCGTGCCACAGTACTACGACTAACATTAGTTAGGTTTTTCATCCTTTAGCTCGCGTGCAATTTCGGCAGCAGTTTTCTTGACATTCGGAGTTGATTTTGCGTTTAATGATACGATCTACTATTTTAGACGTTTTTCTTGGTCTTCCACTACGCGGACGATCTTTTAAACCATATCCACAACGGTATTTTACAAATAATATCGTTCACGGTTGATTTACCTATCGATAATAATGAAGCAATCTCACGAGAAGACTTTCCTTCTTTTTGAAAATTTTATTACTCTCTCACGAATTTGGATTTGTATATGTCGAGCCATGTTTATGCTCTCACGACCGATTATGAACTAAATGTGAACATTTAACGCGCTATTATTCGTAAATACGTCTATGAACGTCCTACTGTGTCAATGTATATTATGTGGCCGGAAACTTTTTTGTACATATAAATATAAGAATAATAATAATAAATATATTCACAAATATAAATAATATTCCTTTACTATATTATTTTGTTTCCTATATCTCAAACTCACCTCTCATAATGATTAACAATCATTAGTCTTTTTTTTTTTAATAAATTAAGAGTGCAAAATGTCACTGGCCGAAAACTTTTGCACGCCACTGTATGTATGTTCCTAAAACAGTTTATTAATTACTAGTGTGTGTATCACACTTCTCTTAGACAGATAATAGCTAAGTATTTCTTAAGTTGACAAATTCAGTTAACTGACTGGTTGATATATTGTATATATAACAATTAGTGGTTACAATATTCTTGGTCACTTGTAACAATACTTATATTTATTTCTCTGAATTAAACATTAAATAAAGTAACCAAAACAATGAATCCATTAAAAAAACAAAGGAACAAATTGTAGGAAGTCAGCAATGACTGACCTGCTTTATTCTTGTAATTATTTAGTTTACGGAATCTCGTAGTATACATATTGTTAATAATCTGTTTAAGTGGTTTTTCATTGAATGTTAATTGTATTTTATATAAAAATGTCAAAAAAAAGAAGATTTGTATTTAGAGAAACATATGAAAATATAGTTTCTTTCTGAATGCGGAAAAAATCAGACATTGCAAGAATAATGAAATATCCGCATAGTACCGTGAGATATACTATAAATCATTTTAAAAAGGAAATAAGAAACCGGTCAAGTGCAAGTCGGACTTGCACAATTATTGTTCTGTATCATGATTGGTTTTTAAAATACAAAATTTTGTTTTTATATACCAGATAAAATATCAAAGATAATGCACTCGTGATAATTTTCATTCGATTTACCCCTTATGGAGAATATTCCAAAATTTTTTCGAAATTTTTTTGATTAGTATAGAGATAGGGTGAGGGGACAGCGATTTTTGGCAATTTTTTAAAATAATATAAAGAAAAATTTGCGCGAATATTACATCATATATATTTTTGAACTCCTGTTTTCACAAGCTTTCATTTGACATCCTACTCTAGAGCTAAGAAAAAAAAAAAAGCCTGTTTTTGAAATTTTTTTTTAAATGTATTGAACGCAGTCCAAAAATTACTCAAATGCTTTTATTATACCTACCTCAAAGTACATTAACAATTTTTTAAATATTTTTTTTACAAAATGGAGACACCAGAACTCAGTAAAGGAAGATGCATCTTATAAATAGTATTTTACGGCCGAAAAGATTTCGCCTTCAATTTTTTACCTGGAACAAAGTGCAAAGTTTTTTTGAGTTCTACATAAGATTTTCTCGGGAAGTACATAAAAAAATTTAAAAATATTGATTTTTTTGTGAATGGTACATGTTTGAAGAAAGTGTTTCATTTTTCGGTAAAAAATCACGTAAAAAATCGTTTTAAAAAAAAAAGTTCAAAATAATTGTAAAATCCGTACGTACTTCGCTAGATAATGTAATTTTGAAGGTACAGTTAAAATTTCAAATAAATCGGTGATAATTAGAAGAAGTTATGTTTCCAGCCAGTTTGAAAAAATGTAGTTTTCAGAAAAAACGTGTTTTTTAAGGTTATATAAATTTTATCGCTTTAATCTGCGATGCCTGCGCCATATAATTGGACTTCTAAATTAATGTTTTGTTGATAGATTCTAAATAAACTGAAATTTTGTAGATAAATAGATTTCTTCAATATTCAGGAAGCAGGGTAAAGCATAAAGACTCTCGGAGAGTTTGGAGAGCGCTGCGAGACGTACTTGATAAAAAACACATTTATAACCTTCTTAACCTTATAAAATCCTTTGTACCTTATTCCTAAGTCCGTAAAGCATCATTTAAGTCAAAAAAAAATGTTGATTTTTTCAAATTTCTAGAGTGGAATTACCCCCTAAGTAACAAATTTAACTTTAAAAACTTTTGAATTCGAACTTTCTATGTCAAATAGTTACGTAGAAAATCGGCTGTGACAGACAGACAGACAGACACCAAAGTGATTCCATAAGTGTTCCGTTTTTAAATTTTGATATGGAACACTAAAAATGCCAAAAACCTAAATAAGAATCGTCAAAAATGCATTACAAATACAAAAGAACACCCGCAGTTAATACATACTTCTTTGAAAAATCGCAAAAAAGACATCTTCTGAGATATGTGCTGGTTCTTCTGAAGCCACTGGACAAATTTTCTGGTCAAATAGTGAGCGGAAGGCCTCAAAATGGTGGGCTCCAAGACTCTAAAGCTAGAAAAAAATCCTGGCTATCGAAGAAGAATAAAAAAATGCAGCTTGGCATAGGCATAGAAAAAACTCAAATCTTTCAAAGAAGAGGATTGGGTTAATATTATGTTTTCGGACGAGTTTAGCTTGGAGGATGTACTGCTTATTTAGCCCAGATATTGTTTAATTTTAGTAAATGAGCCACTCCAAATTATTTCTTTTTATTTTTCAGCAAGATAACGCACCGTGTCACAAGGCGGCAGCGAAAATGAAGTGGTTCCGGGAGAATAGGAAGCGCTTCTGGACTGGTATAAAACATGTGTGTTCGACCCTCAGTGGAGAATCCAGGAACATCCAATCACATCAAAAGATTCCCTCAAATGCGTCCTGTTCGGAGAGTCGAAGGTTATTTCCCAAGAAAATGCAAAAAGTTAATTTCTTCATTATCAAAAAGAATTGCAGCGGTAATAAAAGCTAAAGGAAATTGTACTAAATATAAATTTTAATAATAAAATAAACCCCAATTTAATTTAATGCATGTTTTTCATTTTGTTTTATTCCAACACAATTTTAAGATTTTTAAGTTTTTATTAGGTGGCAAATATTTTTGGAAAAAAGGGACTGTAGGCATTTGTGGCACAAGTATAATTTAAAGGTATAGTTTCGGAGAAAATTAAGCTAAATTTCTTGTTGAAAACTGACAAAAGTCAAGCAATTCATAATCACGCTTACGATTTGTCTTGTTAAAGCAATGGATGTAGAAAAGAAAAATAACAATCCATACAAAAATGTATTTAATTTATAGCACGCGCTACAATATAAGATCTGCACTCAGCCAACCATTCACAAAAGCTTTAAAATAGCGTGCGAACTATTTTTTCCTACATAATTAAAAATAAAACAAAAATCATTTAAATAATATAAATAAAAACACCCAACAAGTAATTCAGTAATAATAGTAAATATTGAAAATTTATAAATTCCACTTTAATTCAAACTGTTTATTCCGGAACCGGAAAAAGTGTCAATAAAATAATTCATCTGCTTTACATATGTGCGGTTTGTGTAATAATGTCTCTGATGAAAATTTATTTCTTGCGGTGAATTATGTGCCAATAAATTTTCTAATATTCTAGCCGATGTTGCCATACAAAACCTCAAAATATTTTTCAAAATGAATCTATTAATGTTTTAAGTTCTAGAAAATACTATTTAACAAATATTTCACACTGACGTTTACAATAAGTCAATTAAAGATGGATTAATGTAATTTTAAAAATATTCAAGTAACTGCCTGTTCAACTTCTTTTTTTCTTTCAAAATTTCCAAAAAAATTTGGAATGTGTTACATGTGGCCGGCTATAAGAGGGCATCAAAAACATTTGCGGTTCTAAACTTAGATAACAAAAGCAGCTTTAACTATTACTCACTTACTCATTACACATAAATTAAGAGTTTTGAATTCAATACAAATACTCTCTTTAGAGGCGGCCATAGCGTAGTCATAATGTGACTATTTTTCTTTTCCCTCAAAACGGAACAACTGATTTTAGGTTTTAAAGCTACGATAATTCATACATAGTCTTACAAAGATGGGGATTGAGTACCTATATAGTACAGTCAGCTATTAGGTAATCTAGGCGTAGATAATTATGCAAATGAACGCAAAACAAAATCGACCACAGTAGGTACGTTCTTTACGTTCATAACAGTATCAATCACTGTGGGCTATGATTGGTTGCATTAAATCATCTGAGGCCCCCTTTTCCGCGCGTTGCTAGTGCTCGGTATCCTGCCTGCCAGCAACGCGATTGTTTTCGCCGGCTTTGTGTTGAGAGTCGAATTTTGTCAAAACAGGACATTTTTGCGTCCCAACAACTTCGTTGGGGATAACAAAACACATTGCCTAAAAGTGGGACTGTCCCATTCAAAACGAGACGTATGGTCACGTTACGTAGTAAGTAAGGTGTCTGCTTTTTAAGCCAGCGACCCAGGTTCGTATCTCAGCTCGGGAAAATAATAAAAAAAGCCTTTACAATGTGACGGTCGCCGGTCTCGGGAAGGGAATGACAAACTACCCGTAGTATTATGCCTAGTAAAGCCCTCCATTCGGACCCGTTAAACTGTCGGTCTCCTTTGCCTGTGGAATACTTAAGAAGGCACCGACCACAGGCAGAGGGAGATGGACGCCTACGTCTGTATCGGATATCGCATTTAAAGAAGAAGAATACTCTCTTTAATTTAAAATAATTTTATTCTGATGCGTAAAGATAATGTTGCGCAAAAAAAAAAAAAAAAACTAATCTGAACTAAAAAAGTTTACATAAAATAATCCGCCTCGTCCATTTATGAGAACCATTGTTTGACTTTATCTAAGACCAGATCTGCATATCCTGATCACAACTTTGTAATATTTGGTGATTACAACTTGCCGGAGGCAACTTGGGTGAATGAGGACTACGGCTTGAATGTTGTGTGCCGGCCAGACTCCCATGCAAATGTCTTGTGTAATGTGATCAGCTATTTGAACCTTTTCCAGGTGAATAATGTTCCAAATGTCAATGAAGTTTTTCTGGACCTATGTTTCTGTAATGATAGCGGTCTAGTGATGTCCCGAGCAATTGATTTATTATTTCCCAATGATCATCATCATGTTTCCTGCTCCTGTATCCTGAAACGATCAATGCAATAATAATATTAAATATGACCTAACATATTTTGATTTTAAGAACACTGATATGTCACAGTTAAACTCTTATCTCGCATCATTTGATTGGGGGTCCTTATTGAGCAAGGTCAATGTTGACCTTGAGCAATTCTACGATATACTGTACCACGGTATTAGCCTGCATGTGCCTATAAAGCGTTTTAAAAGTTCCAATTTTCCTGTGTGGTTCACTCGCGAGTTACAACATTTAACGATCCAAAAGAAGGTTGCTCATAAACGTTTTAAGGAAACTGGTTCTACGGCTGACTATGACATTTTTGCTGCCCTTCGGGCTTCGTGCAAAGCTTTGTCCGCCACATGCTATTCAAATTATCTCACGTTGGTTGAAGATGGCATCTCATTCAATCCCGGATTGTTTTGGAAACATGTGAATAACATGAAACAGTCTTAGGGTTATCCCAACACTATGTGCTACCGCGATAGAATAAGCAATTTTGGTGTAGAATGTGTGAATCTTTTTGCTGACTTTGTTGGGGAAGTTTATTGTGGCAGTCAGGCTACTATTCCTGGCTATTATAGTGACATAGTTGAATGCACTAATTTAAATGTTAACTCAATATCAGGCAGTTTGTCTGAGGTCTATGAGAGGATAGATAATCTTAAAAATACATTCTCAGTTGGCCCCAGATGGAATACCTGCGGGAATATTGAAGGCTTGCATATGCTCTATTGTAACTCCTCTAAAATTAATTTTTAATTTATCTCTGTGCTCAAGTACATTCCCTATGTACTGGAAAAAACTCATTTATTACCCCTATTCATAAGTCTGGAGATAGGAGTGATATATCTAACTACAGGGGCGTGTGCATTCAATCCGCAATACCCAAATTTTTTTCGACAGTCTAGTTGCGGGATTTTTGTCATGGAGCTGTAATAGCATAATAATTGACGAGCAGCATGGTTTTAGACCTGGTCGGTCAACTGCCACAAACCTGCTTGCATATCATGATTGTCTGTTGAGCGCCCTTGGGAATCGCCAGTGTGTTGATAGTGTATATACTGACTTTTCGAAGGCGTTCGACAGAGTTAATCATACGCTCTTGTTTGGCAAGTTGCAGAAAATAGGACTAAGTAGTGAAGTCCTTGGGTGGATTGGCAGTTTTCTGGAGGGTCGTACACAGTATGTCCGTATTAATAATTGTATTTCTAAAGAAATAAAAGTTCTTTCAGGTGTGCCTCAGGGGTCTCACTGTGGTCCTTTACTGTTTCTACTTTTTGTTAATGACATCGGCAAGTTTATACAACATTCTAAATTCCTCATGTTTGCAGATGATCTAAAAATGTTTAAAACACGTTGCAAGATTGTCACTCTCTTCAGAGGATGTTCATGGCCTCTATAGATGGAGTACCCTGAATGAGTTGAACTTGAATATTAAGAAGTGTGTTAGCATTAGTTTTGGTAGAGCTAGACGGAACTTTACTTTTGAGTATAACATTAATGGCAGCAAGCTGAGGCATGTTAGTGAAATTAATGATCTGGGAGTTCTTCTTGACCAGAAACTTACTCTCAATAGGCACATTTTGTCAATTGTTCCAGAAAGGTTATAAAAATCTGGGGTTCATCACGAGATACTGTAGGGACTTTTCCTGCTCTACATTTAAACTGTTGTATTGTTCAATTGTGAGATCGGGGCTTGAGTATGCCGCTGTGGTATGGTCTCCTCATTACAATGTATATATAGAAGCTATTGAGGCGGTGCAGCGCCGGTTTCTGCGGACTTGTGCTTTTAAATTGGCCATATCCCCAGATGGTTACCATATAGACCACCACAACCTTAGAGGCATTTTGGGGTATTTCGACCCTGGAGACTAGAAGACTCCATTGTGACCTGCTTCTGGGCTTTTAAGTTAATAAATAGGCTGGTTGATTGTCCCTATCTCTTGGACAAGTTAACATTTAATGTTTCTCGTCGCACTACAGGCAAAGACCTGTTTGGTATTCCCATTCATGCGACTAATTATGGCTATTATGGACCCATGTCCAGAATAATGAGGCATTTCAATCAGTTCGATCTAAGGATTCATGGCTCCATTGATAGTTTTAAATTGATTGTTAAAAAGTTGTGATATTTGCTTGTTGTGAAACTAGTTTTAATGATCTCGTGATGTTAGATTCTATGTATGTTTATGATTTTTATTAGGTTTAGTTGTTTTAATTATGTTTATAATTGTGTAAATTGGCGCAACGCCGTTAATAAATAAATAAATAATTAAAAAATCAAGAATTCACTTCTTCCAAAAGTATTTAAATCGCTAATTATAGTACAGTTTAAAATAAATATTCTATTAATGTTACGAGTTTGAAATAGCTCGAAATCGTTGATTATTTCTTCAGGTTTCCAATAGTATTATCATCCGTCAAACCCCGTTGTTAAATAAATTCTACTTTTATAGTGTTTTAGGCCATTCAGAATAATAATTAGTTTATTTTTACCAAGTAATTTCGTTATTGAACAAAGATAGAACTTACTGTGTGTCAGCTTAATACGGCATTAATGAATAAATTAAAAAGTTCCTACAGGAACTGAAAATGTGGTCATTATCGATTTTTTTCTGCTTCCCTCAGTGCCCCTTATAGCTTTACACGCAGAAATTATAGGCGGTAGTACACAAGTTCCTTATCAACACACATCTACGGATACAACAAGTTGTTTCCAAAAGTCACCAATTCAAACAAAGTATTCCGATCAATATCGCCGCAAGAGTTCGTTACGGTGTTCCTGTAATTTGTACGAGTCTTTACATTGTTAAAATTTATTCAAATTTTTCTACCTAATTAGAAATTTGTGACTCGACCGTATTTTTAATTAATAATAATGCAGGTCTAAGACTACACAATAGCACTTTTGTTTTAACACAGTTCGTATGTAGTTTCATTTCAACACGTAGTTATATTCCGAGATAGGTACAAGACCTTTTGCGTTTGCGTCAAGTGTTCTTTCTAAGTTAACGTGAGGTAGAGCCAATTTTGCGGGTGCTTCCGGCAAGGTAACATTCATAAGAAATGAAGTCAAACAATTTTCGAATATTTATGTATAGGCAGTGTAAAACTAGCATATATTGTCCGATCAAATTTTCGACAACGATTTTCACATTTTAGGTCCGCGATTATTAACATCTTGAATTTTCGAACAGATGGGTAGGCCGAAATGGACCAATTTTCTTGGCTACTAAAATCACCAGACTGTAGTACCCCCGAGTTCTACCAGCGCTATTAGAGAGAAAGATTTTATCGAAGTGGTATTATCAACGAGTTGTTTATCGTATACACCAAAACTGTGTGCAAAAAAAAGGCGATAGAAATTTTGAAAAAAATATTAAATGAGGGATTAGACTAAATTTTTCAGGTGAATTTTTAAAATAAGTTTTCTTTATTTGGAAAATTGGCTTTGTTTAGTGAGTACTAGAACCTGGTAAAAATAACGTCTCAATCTAAAAACACCCCCCAGTAAAATTCGAATTTACTTTAGTAAGAATAACTGCTTGATAAATATGTGAAATTACAAAAGTAGTAAAACATTTTAATGTCTATTAAGTTTTATATAAGCAGTTTTTGTTCTGAATAAATTAAAAGGCTTACTACAGCTCAAACTAACTTTCAGTAAGACAGGGTTTATAAGACGGAAATTACTATCTTGTCGACACTATCAGCCAGTTAACTTCTATGGAAATAATTATGTGGTTGAAACATGGATAACTTCAAGCAAGGAGTTTTAAACTGGGTCGTAATTATACAGGTAATATTTTAAGAAATAAAACAATATTCATAGTTAAAACAGTAGTCTTAATATCATCAACATCAGCTTATACCGTTCATAGCTGGACGAAAGCCTTCCTGAAGTCTTGCCAACTTTCTGGGCCATTTATACCCAATTTCCAGCTACTCTCTTCAAGTCATCAGTCCACGGATTTGGTGGTCTACTCCTACTTCGATAGGCTTAGGATCTTGGTCGCCACTCTATAACACACGTCCAGCCCAGTTCCATTTAAGATGTCGAATGAATTTGTCTGCGTCTTGTACCTCAGTTATTTTCCTTATAATGTGATTTGTGTTGTGATCTCTAAGAGTAACGCCTAACATTGATATTTTCATTTTTCTTTGCATGACACATATTTGTTGATATTTTTCTTCGTCAATGTAAGAGTATCGGCTCAGTACGTAATAACGGGCAGTAGGCATCTGTCAAAAACTTTTCTTTTTTAAACATGTTAGAAGATCAGATTTAAATTTGCGATTTGCCATATGCCGTCCAGAAGAAACCTATTCTCCGCTGAATTTCATGTGTTTGGTTGTCTCGTCCTATGCTGACTTCATGTCCTAGGTATTTATATCGGTAACTTGCTCGATCTCCTCGTTATTCAGTTTTATAGTATCGTTTAATACAACATTTGTCATAAACTGAGGCTTGGATAGATTGATTTCTAAACCATTTCCAATACGTATTTAATTACATTGAAGTATCGATAATCCATACATTTAGCAAGCGCTTCCAAGAGTCTGCTGGTTTGTAGAATCAAAAGCCTTGTCGAAGTCCACGAATATGAGCATCAGAGGCTGATTATATTCTATACATTTTTCGATGAACTAACCTAAACTAACCTGAACTACCCCGCCTGCTCTTTTGAAAGCATCTTTTATTACGTGATCATGGTCAACAGAACAAAAGGTACAAAACTTCTACAGTGCCGGGCATATTTTGCAAAATGCAAGTTTCAAGACGTTAAATTGCTTCCGACGATTTTCTCAAAGCTTCCGCAGCAACCTGCACTGGACCATATATTCTCGTCACGCAATGATGATTACAGTGCATAGGTATGCGAAAAACGTACGATTTCTAAACAGTTGACAATCAATAAAATTCTGCTCGTATAAAATGCCGTTGATCAGGTTTAAGACAATTATATTTAACCCCAAATTACAAAAAAAAAACACGTTAAAAAAAAAACCTACTTTTACCCTTTCGCTGCGGTCCTGCAGGAAAACAATAAATCATTTGAAAACTTCATAACAAGCAAATTGTCCCTACAACTAAATTAAAATCCAATTGAACATGAATGCGCTCATTAAGCAACATTTTTAGTGCCTCATTTCAAACAAATCTCTTCGTAATGCCCATTTAATTACTTTTAAAACATGTCACAAACTCCAGTTTTAAAGCTCTTGTACTAATTATTTCATAATGATAAAATTAAATTGTGTTTCAATTAGCTACATAAACTTTTGTGTGCTAAAACAAATTTTAAATTTAATATTTAAATTAATTAATAAGACTACTAACTACTTAAGCTTGAAAAGCTTTAAATTTCTTAAGAAAACTTTTTTGTTGGCTGACAAAACTATGAAGTTGTCAACTATCGTCGAAAAACTCTGTCACTCCAGTTGCGTTATACAAGTAGCTCTGCACAGTAATCTCAAGTTACCGTTTCTCATTCGGATTAATGATGTCACTGGCTTAATTTCCATCGTTTTCTATTAAAAATTTCAACTATAATAATGCAGATGCAATTTTTTTACAAATGTAAGTAATGTGGTGAGCCAGACCTGTAAACAATTACTTTTTTCTTCTTTTCAGTGTTCCGTACGGAACACTTATGGGATCACTTCGGTGTCCGTCCGTCTGTCTGTTACTCCCGATTTTCTCTGAAACTATCTAACAGATAAATTTAGCACAACATAGGAATTGATGCGCTAATTAGAGCTGTGTAGTTTTGAAAGTTAAATTTTGACTTAGCGGGTTAGCTTTGAGAGAAGGGAGGGGGGAAATTGGCAGTAAAAAAAAATTACCAGGTCATAGAGTGGGGTGTCAAATGAAAGGTTGTGACAACACGAGTTCAAAAATATATATGATGTAATACTTGCGCACACTTTCCTTCCATTAGTTTAAAATAACCGGTCAAGTGCAAATTGGATTTGCGCAATTAGTGTTCCGTACATTGATTGCTTTTAAAATAAAAATTTTGTTACGGAGGTATAAAATGATCAATGACTTCACAAAACACACCCGAAATGAATTTTTTCAACAAAGTTTTTTCCGATCTTTACTAAAAACTGTTTTTTTTTTTCATATCAGATAAATCATTAACGGTAATGCACTCGTGATAATTTTCGTTCAATCTATACCCCCTGGAGAATATTCCAGAATTTTTCAAAATTTTTCGATCAATACTTTTCGAGATTAGGTGGGAGGACAGCGATTTTTCGGGATTCTTTAAAAATAATACAAAGGAAAGTGTGCGCAAGTATTACATAAAATATGTATATATTTTTGAACTCGTGTTTTTACAAGCTTTCATTTGACACCCCACTAGATGACCGGGCAAAAAAAAAATTTTTTTTTTACTTCCGATTTCACGTCCTAAAAGTCAAAATTTAATTTTCAAAACTACACGGCTCTGATGAGGCCATCAATTCCTATATTAGTACCAATTTTCAACTTTCTATGTCAAATAGTTTCGGAGAAAATCTAGTGTGATAGACAGAGGGGCAGACAGACACCGAAGTGATCTTATAAATGTTCCGTACGGTACACTAAAAATAGCCAAAAATCGCTGTCTCCCTCCCCTATCTCGAAAAGTACAATTACATTAAAAAATTTTGAAAAAATTCTGGAACAGTCTTCATAAAGTGTAGATTGGATGAAAATTATCACGAGTGCATTACGTTTGAAAATTTATATATCTGGTATAAAAAAAACAACATGGTGGAGGTTTTTTTTTTTTAAATCACTTTTCAGTACATTACTGTTAAGAGTCACGCGTTGCTCCTGTACTGAGACAAAATAATTTTATTTTATTTGTTTATAATTGACCAAATATTTAGGTAGTAAATATGTGTTGTACACTTTTATCACTGGATTCTAGATGGAACTAGATTGATTTATTGGCTACTAGGTAGCTAAGATGTTAGAATTATTATACATTATTAACTAAGAAAAATCATGAAAATACATAATTGATCTTAAGAGATGTAAATGTTAGGGACCTAATTAACTTAGCCCAGGCAAGGATTTTATGTTATTTTGAAAGTAATCACCGTACGGAACAGTAATTGCGCAAGTCCGAATGGCAATTGGCCGGTTTCTATTTATTTTCAGTTATATCTAAACGGCTTAGGTTAGATACAACTGTAGAGTTAAGTAAATTCAGTATAATACTTTTTGAAATATGTTTAACCAACGTGGAAGTTAAAATACAGAACGTCTATTGGATCAAAATAATCTGGATACTTTTTGGCTTTGATTGTTTAACAGGTAGTTAAATTAATATTTTAAGATAGAGAATTAAAAACTAAACTGTCCATGCGTTTTTTAATAAATAAATAATCAATATATATGATCTATTTAATAACAATGATAATTAAATGTAGAATCAATAAAAAAAATGGCTATTTTTCATTGTAATATAATAAAAATAATTAATATAATTTAATTTTTCATGATTGGTAACGTTCTTCGTTATCGGTCGTTTTTGGCTGGAAATACCGGGACCAGCTTCGTCTTCCGGTATTGGTGGCATCTGCCGTTTGCAGGTTCCCTTTTATTTAATAACGAACAAACTAAATTTATTGATATTATATGGTTAAATTACAATCCACTTTTGGATCAACGTTTTTTGGGCCCTAAAGCTGGGTCCAGTCTCGGCGGCGTCTGCTCTTTGGGGTGTCAACAAATGTTATGGTACTTGATTCAAGTGGTTAAACGACAGTCCATTTTTGGATGTAGTATTTTGGGTCTTATCTGAGCATTCTAGGGTATGGGGGCCGCAAAATCGACGATAAAGGCTTTTATTCGACTCGCCCAATAGAATGAACAACTAGACCGATAGTCGACAGGTCAAAATTTCAGGTCGTCCTCTTGGTCTATAAGTACATATGTATAAATATGCAATTAATAAAAAACTTTTTGAATTTAAATTTGTTATTAAAATTACCAAATATCAGTGACAACACCGGTACGTATCCACAGCTGGTTTTACCAGCACAACATGTATTTAACGGAACTCCACGGATACGGGATATTGTAATTTTCCGGAAAGAGAGGATAGCAAATTCATACAATGTTTTCTATTTATTCTTACCGCAGTCATTGAAGCTTCTTATGGATCATTGATTTGGTCGGAAACAACATTATGGATGACACGCTCCGTATATTTAAATTTGTATCTGAGATCGCGTACTTACTAGAATCATAGGCTTATGATTGATATAGACTATTCATTCAAATGATCGCTACTTAATAAGAAATAAAAATTTCTAGAAGGCGTAATAACTTCATAAACATCTATTTTATTAGCACATCTCCTTCCGAATTCTCAAAACTATACATTATATCGTGTCATTCCTGTCTGTTGTTTCTGTCCACCCCGAGATGCTTTTGCTGTCCACTATTTGGATTGTGTAAAATTTACGTGATGCTAGAGTCAGAGAAAATAATTCTATAGTCTATGCTAAAACACTGTTAACTGTACGAGGCTAATTTTTTAACGATCCTTGTATATTTATTAAATTGAAAATTAAAAATAAAAAATATATTAAAAAATATATAATAATATAATACTAACCATTTAACGGTTGTCTTATGATGATCTCAGTGATCTCATTCGGTTCGTAAAAAAATAGGTTGGCAAAAAACCAAGATTATCGAACTCCGATTGGGAAAAAAAACTACAGATTTCATGAAAATACAATATCGATTTAGTAACTGAAACTGCGGTTTTAGATTGCCACAAAAATGTATACTCTGTCCTTATTTCTATTTCAGGATGAAAACTTTTTAAAAATGAATCATTACATTTTAAACACTTCATTCATCTTTGGACATATAGGAATAGGTAAAATTGTCTCTGTTTAAAAGTAAACTTTAGCATTCAATTGTCAAATAAAACACAGTACATTATTTATAGTGAGAAAAAACTCCATAGACCAAATTCTAAAATGAAGAAAGTCATCTTTTTATCATAATTTTAGAAAATTTTCCTTTATAAATTACCGCTTATAGCCAGCTCCAAAATGCACATAATAATTACGTAATAATAATTTTTTACACTTTTGTTTTTATAGTATAGATGTGATTCCCATGTAAGTCAGGGGGTCCGCATTGCTGTATAATGACTAGTAATAAATTAAATTTATTGTAAATAACTATGGTTTTTCTAACATCGACTGTAAATTTATTTCTTTTGCAGGATCAAATGATGGCTCTATAAAAGTTTATGGTTCGTTTTGGTATTACTAGCTTTTTCATGAGTTCGTCCGCGTAAAATTTCACATAAATAAGTCAAAAACAAGTGTTTTTTTTTCTTACTTCTAGGTTATTTATTGAATGTGAGCTTAAATCAAGGAAATAGTACGGTGACCTAAAGTCCCAATCGAATTTTTTATTGGAAAAAATATAAAACCACAAAAAGATTATATTATTAATTTGTAAAACATAATTTAACGATAACTGTTTTCTCTTGCAATAGCAACGTATTATTTTTTTTAGATATTTATCTATAAGCAAAAAACTTACAAAATATTACTTTGCAATAATATCCGAAGACTATTACACCTTTAATTTTTTTGGTGTACTACGAGTAGTGACAACTGTTAGTCTAGAGTACTTCCCATTGTCAAAAATAAATGCGGTTGCTATGGATAGAAGTTTGACATTTAGTAACCACGTATATAAAAGTTTGGTGGTCCAAATTTTATTGCGCTATTTATACAGAATTTTCGAAGAAGATATCTTCTTCTTTCTCTAACTTACGCTTATCGCGCCTGTTCAACCTCATCCACCTACCCACCACTATTCCGCCACACACCACCCCTGCGAGGGTGGCCCATACTCCTATGTCCAGGTGGTGACCGATCACAAGCAATTCTCACTATTCTTTCTAGCTATTCTGCGAAGTACCTTCATTTCTGTTGATTCAGTAGTCTTTTAGTTTTTGCTGTTTCTGGCCTGGTTTCCGCAGTATACGAGGCTGATTTGAAAAGTCCGTGCAAAGTCCGAGAGATGGCACCACCGGCGCGTTATCGAGGTCATGTTTAGTTAGTAGCATCTCTTGAATGAACGCACACCAAGTTTCAGCCATATTGGTCTAGTTCTTTGTGTTTGGCATTCGTGTGAATCAAGGAAGTCGAGTGATTTCAAGAAATGGGACGACGAAAAAGAAATTCGTGTGTGTGATTAAACATTACTTTATGAAAGGCAAAACGCCTCAGGAGACTAAAGAGAAGCTTGATATAAACATTATGGTGACTCTGCACCTTCGATTAGAACAGTTTATAAGTGGTTTCAAAATTTTCGGACTGGCCATATGGGCACAAGTGACGCTGAACGTTCTGGACGGCCTGTGGAGGTTACGACTCCAGAAATCATTGATCAAATCCATGATATGGTGATGGATGGCAGAAGAGTTAAGGTGCGTGAGATTGCTAGTGCTGTGGGCATCTCGACTGAACGGGTACATAATATTTTGCATAAACATTTGGACATGAGAAAGCTATCCGCAAGATGGGTGCTGCGATTGCTCACGCTTGACCAAAAACGGAATCGTGTGAAGTGTTGCAAGGATGGTTTGCAG
Organism: Pachyrhynchus sulphureomaculatus; assembly: GCA_019049505.1. Taxonomy (NCBI): domain Eukaryota; kingdom Metazoa; phylum Arthropoda; class Insecta; order Coleoptera; family Curculionidae; genus Pachyrhynchus; species Pachyrhynchus sulphureomaculatus. The sequence continues at coordinate 69,925,618 of CM032453.1, read as the reverse complement.
CTGTTCCAGAAGAATCCGGAGGACTTTAAGCGTCGTTTCGTCACTGTGGATGAAACATGGATACATTACTATACTCCTGAGACCAAACAACAATCTAAACAATGGGTTACCAAGGGGGAAATCTGCACCAAAAAAGGCGAAGACCGTTCCTTCGGCCGGAAAGGTTATGGCGACTGTCTTTTGGGATTCGCAAGGGATAATCCTCATCGACTATCTGGAAAAGGGTTTTTTAAAACTATTACAGGTGAATATTATTCATCGTTATTGGATCGTTTGAAAATCGAGCTGCAAGAAAAACGCCCGCGATTGGCCCACAAGAAAGTTCTTTTCCATCACGACAACGCACCAGCACACACCTCAGCAGTTGTGGTCGCAAAATTAATGGAAATAGGATTCCAACTCGTTTCACATCCCCCCTATTCTCCAGACTTGGCTCCCTCGGACTACTATTTGTTCCCCAATTTGAAGAAATGGCTGGCGGGACAAAGATTTTATTCAAACGAGGAGGTGATTGCAGACACTAATGGATATTTTGCAGACTTGGACAAATCCTATTATTCGGAAGGGATCAACAAACTAGAACATCGTTGGACGAAGTGTATAAGCCTAAAAGGAGACTATGTCGAAAAATAATATAATAGGTTTACCCCAAACACATAAGTTAGTTTTTATTTTTGCACGGACTTTTCAAACAGTCTCGTATGTCATAACCTGTCTTATAGTTGTTTTGTAAATTCTCGATCTGACATTGATTTATATGTTCTTGTTACAACCATATTGGGTTGTTTAGGTACCCTGCTATTTTTGCGGCTCTCGTCGTTTGCTCCTTACCTCCGCTTCAACATCACCATAAGCAGCTATTTCTATGCCTAGATATTTAAACTTCATTTGCTGTTTAATAACTTCTCTGTCCACACTCAAGTTTACATCTTAAGGGTGTCTTTGACGTTGTTAATACATTTCGTCTTCTAGGCAGATATTACTATAATAAAGGATTTAGCTGTGCAGCTAAATTGGTGTAGGAGTCGCTGTGGATCGTTTTTTCGCAAATAATACTGCGTTATCGGTATAACATAAAATGTTTAATCTCATGGTCTCCCATTTTATATCCTATCATGGTCTGCACTTTTATTATTATTTCGTCCATGATGATGTTGAATACAAGGGGCTAAATTAGTCTCCCTATCGAACACCGTTCCCAGCTGGTATCGGTTTGGGTAAGTTCTCCGTTTATCTTTGCTTGGATTCGGCTCGCTATGTATAGATTCTCTATAATTTTGATTATATATATGGGATATGCCTGTTGTTGAACACGCAGAAATGCCTTTTGCAGGTCAATAAAACATATATAGGCGGGCTTGTTGTATTCAATAGACTTATGCGATATTTGCCCGAGGACAAAAACGGCGCCTCTACAGGATCTGCCTGACTTAAAAACCATTTTTGCTCATCTTCTAAGGAGGTAAGACTGTTAATTTTTGCGTTATGATCTTTGTTTCGAGTTTTAGTGTGGTGCTCAACAGATTTATTCCTCTATAATTCGAAGGTATTTTCTCTTTTTAAACATAAAAATGGTCGTACTAATCCGCCATTCATTACGGATTCTATGGCTATATAAAATCTTCTGAATTAAATTTGGCAATTGTTACATTAAACTTTCTCCCTCATATTTTAAAAAGTTCATTTGAGATACCGTCTCGTCCAGGACTTTTCCTATTCTTTAACTTCCGTAAGGCCTACTGCACGTCCGATACCGCATTTTCGCCAAAGATATAACAGACAAAAATTGTAAATTTAATAAAAATCGAATATCGATCGGTAATAAGGTAACTCTTTTTGAAACAACCTGGCCGCTAAAGAAACATGTTTAATACATTGAAGGAATAATGTCCTTCCTACACCACTCTCAAAAATTGAGTTGCTGATTTCAAGAAATGAAGCACCGACATAAGTGATAGGTACAATGCTGAAAGACCCCTTTTTGTATCTGCCAGAGAATGTTGAGGGATGTAATGATTTTGAACAATTGACAAAATGGGCTGAAACGTACAGCAGAGGATCTGAACATTTCATAAGAATGTGTGTTTCACATTGCCAATCCTAATTAGGGAATTACAAAATTTACAGCTAAATGGATCTCTAAATATCTGAACGCCGACTAACACCCAAGTCGATTCGTAGCCGTTTTAAAGAGGATTTATCTAACTTTTTGGATCTTATGGTAACTCTGGATAAAACGTGGGTGAATTATTATGATCCAGAGACCAAAGGAACAGCCGAAGGAGTGGAAACATGCTGGCTCACCTTGCTCCAAGAAGTTTTGATTATAGCAATTAGCAAAAAAAGTTCTAGCTTTCATTTTTTGGGAGAAGAATGGGATACTTCTTAGAGATAAGTTGAATATGCCAAAACACTAACTGAAGATTCTTATTCTTTATTATTAACTGGATTTCGCAAAAAAATATGAATAGTGTCTAAAGGGGACTGTCCACAAATCGCTGTTAGTTTTGAAAAAAATAAACGAATTAAGGTGTTGGTCATCCCTTTATATTCTCCAGATTTAGCTCCCTCGAACTATGATCTATTCCCAAAACTGAAAAAGCATTTAAAAAGAGCAATAAATGATGTCGACGACTCGTTTGCCAACCAAGCCAAAAAATTTTTGAACGGTCTAGAGATTATTTTTTAACCGTTGCACTAAGTGTATAAAGTTGAAAGGACGTTGAATCAATGATTTTTGTTTTTGAAATTTGCTTGTTTTTTATATATTAGGCTAGAAACGCATCAATATGCCCGTATGTTCAAAATTATAGAATATTTTTAAATTCTACCTAAACTATCTTTAATGTAACACCATTTTTCTAAAAGATAACGATATTATAAAATTTCTGTACTTTATCCACTAGTTTTTGACATATATTAATGAACATTTTTGGTTTTTTTTTGTTCTAGGTTGAAATATACAGAAGAAATTTTTTTGTACACTTAAATATTTGCTTAGTAAAGCACTTCAAATAAATTTTCGGCAGCTTTTATTATACTCTTGAAAAAAAATTCCCGAAATTAATTTTTTTTCCTGGAACCTTGCGTGCATCAGAGCATATTGAAAAATTTACCTTTTTTAGGAATCTTTATTGCTTTATGCAACAATTGAGCTTTAAACAGACTTTATTTGCAGACATATACAATACTAGGAAACACGATTATTCCGTCGTCCCTAGAGTTTTAAGTTTGGCTACCAATTGTAAGAAATGTATAATATATATATATATATATATATATATATATATATATATATATATATATATATATATATATATGTCGAAATCAAATGAGATATCGATTTGAAAACCTTTGCTTCTGGGAAAAGAGGTGAAAAGATAAATTTTGTATAGCCTTAATACTATCATGGGAAGTTTCGTTGATTTTTGGTTGTAATAATGGACAAACTGTAAGCAATATCATTTATAGTTAAACATGTAAGAGGGTAAAATGAATGTGGAAGAGACGATTCGAGTTATTGCTTAGAAAAATATCGTATTACACATCCTTTTCAGGGTTCTTAATTTTTCATAATTTCCAATCTAAAAAGAAATAATATAGAAAGGAATATGTTTATTGATTGACTTAAAAAAATGTAACTTAACTTTACAATTTGTATTTGAAAGGAAACTTCTATCTGATCTAACACTTCAATGAAATTAGAAATTATTGAAAATAGTGAATGTGCCCTGTAAGAATTTTTAATGGGTTCAACGTGTATTTCGGTCCTATATGAGTTAGGAAATTAAAAATTTAGTGCAACATAAAATCATATAGCTCAAAAATAAAAATCTCCTAATTTTTTTTTTAAACTCTGTATAACATCTAAGGAAACTCGAAATAATTGGTTGCGCAGTTATGTTGGCAAGAAGCCAAATAAATCTCGATAATTTAAATTTGTGAATCCAAACACGTGTTTTCATGTATATTCCTCGATCACATCCTTCTTTCTTTTCGCTTGAAGTTCGTTTCTAACATACGTAACAGCGTAACTACTATTTTCGATTATTTATGGGGAAATAAATTTGTTGGAAAGAAGTGAAACGTATTTACGTATATACATCTTTACGTCACATATTTTAGACAAATCGTTATTTTCAGAAAATACATCAAAGTATTCAGGACATCGATATTTATTTAAAATTAAATTCTAGAATGATGATAACTTAAACCAACTTAAAATGAAATGTACTAGAGGGGTTACTTCAGGGTAATATTATAACGATATGTACTGTAATTTAAATTTCTCTACTTGGAACCAGCCTTTCTTCTCCTATCTTTATTTCGTGTAGTTGTTTTTGTTTTCCTATTAGCATAATCTTCGTCTTCTCTTTATTAATTTTCATGTTTATTTTTTTCAATGCTTTCTTATATGTATATCAGTATGTTTTTATTAAGCGTTCCCTCGTCTTCTGCTATAATAACCATATCATCTGCATAGCATAGTTCTGATATTTCTATATTTTCGAATCAACAATATCAGAGGATGGAAGGATGGAGGAGGAGATCAAGGAGACAATAATAACAGGAGGAAGATTATTTAATAGTATAAAGGATATATTTCTGGGAAAGAAAGAGATACCAAAAAATATTAAAGGCCAGGTATTTGAGAAGGTTTTGCAATACCAATAATTTTATACGGAGGGGAAACATGGACAATGATAGAAAGACAGAAGAGAAAGATAATGGTCACAGAAAGGAGATTCATAAGGAAAATGGAGGACAAAACAAGGACGGACAGAGTTAGGAATATACAACTCAGATAGAATTTGAACCTGAAACCAATGGTGGAAAGAGTTGAGGAAGCACAACTGAGATGGTACGGACACGTTGAAAGGATACCTGAACAATAATAGTTAGACAAGTGTTTGAAGCCAGAGTGAGCAAGAAAAGAACAAGAGGTCGAGCGAGAAGGGCATGGTTGGGGGACGTTAGAGAGGCAGTGGTCAGAAGACGAATAGAGTGGGAAAACGCAAGACGCCACACAGGATAAAAAGAGGTGGAAGAAAATATGGAAGACAGATATAGAATAACTAAACTCCACGGGCCTTACACCCCTAAAGGGTAGAAAGGCATAAGGATTAAGTAAGTAAATAAGTAAGTATGTACTGTAAATTTTACAATATTCCAAAACTTCATAATACGCTACATTATTCTATACATCAATATGACTCTAGACGACAGTCACCATTTTAAACCAAATTTTTTATTTTAGCCCTCGACGTGCATTTCGTTAATCATGTTAACAATATCGGGAGCGATGATTAACTATCAGTCAAAAATAAAGCGTTTGGTGTAGTAGTGATAACTGCTGTGAAGTTTCACTTTGCTAAAGATCCCAAAATGTCAACGTAGATCGATATGAGCCATAAGGAAGGATTCATGTGATAATAACACAGACCGACAAAATTGGATGAAAACTCCAGGTCCTGAGACCAGAGGATAATTTCCCAAAGGTTTTTGGTGCGCTCAATCCGAATCCGACCACAGAATTCCTCCATTACATCAGGTTTTTTGAGATATCCTAACCTAAAAATGCAAAAAATACGGTTTTTCACTATATTCGGGATTATATTACAAGGCAAATTAATTTTTTTTCCACAAAACTCGTTGCAGCATATGAATGTACTACTCTTCCCCATCAAAGTGTAATTTGAATTTTTCAGATATCTTATTTCCTCTTAAAGAAACCATCTTTCTAGTAGCAAGATTGTTTATTTTGTTATCGTATATAGTGTCCCATTTCAATGTACTTCATTTTTTTTATGTCAACTTTTCGTAAAAAAAATTTCAGACAAAAGTTGAAGTGTTTTGAGGGGGGTAATAAAATGTTATAATTGTGATGACCTTGGAAGATCATTTTGAAGATCATTTCAAGGTCAACTTTGATTTTTAAATGGGAATTTATATTTTTATGTCAGTATCATGTTTCTTTAGCAAAAATAAACAACTTCTCTTCGAAAAATTTTTCTCGATAATACTCCATTCTGCAATACTTGATATTGATTAAAGAAATTACACTCTTAATCCCCAAACAAGCATAAAGGCAAATGAACCTAACATAACCTCACGCATCGAGTGAAAACACAAAGGCAAACGTAAGTTTTATAGTAATTTAGACTCTTCAGAACTCCGACCAGTCATATGGGATCCGCCATTTTGAATTTCTCAAAGTTAGGGACAAATCATCGACAACGAATTCAGATTCAGCGTCCCAAAAATAATATAATTACACTAATTTCGTCTGCCGGATCAACTTTTTTTTTGGTATGGTTGTAATGATAACGCCAAACTAATTAATTTCAACGGACGATTTCTCCGAGAAGAAACAAAATATCTGATGATGCCACTACGAGTTTTGTGAAGAAAAATTAATTCGCGGTGTAAAATAATCCCGAATATAGCGAAAAACCGTGTTTTTTGCAATTGTAGCTCAGGATATCTCGAAATCTTTATGTCATGGAGCAATTTTAAGGTCGGATGTGGATTCAGTGCACCAAAAAAACTTCGAAAAAGTATAGCGTTCCCAAGTATCATGTTGACAATTAAGGTAGTTGCAGTACTTATAAAAATAAAAAAGTTTATTCGATGCGGAGTTTTAAATTTGAAATATTTTCTATGTATTTCTTATTAATTTTAAACGTTTTTTTAAAAACGATTCATTCAAATTCAGTACATACAAAAATTTCTGGAGTATCTACCAACTATTTTTATTACTATAAGAAACAATGTACTTACAAAGAAATAATTCATACCTAGAATCCTCACTTCTATTTACTACTATCAATATGCCAATTTCAATGGCAGTTTAAAGACCACGATAATATCACGTTCTTCACCTATCAAAGTGTATTTCATTTCAATTAGTTTTAAAAGGATGAACCCCTGTTTAAGCAAGCTCCAAGAAACAATCTAATAGACTAACTAGAAGTCCACTGCACTTCTGGTAAGCACTATGATAAGAGAAATTTTAGTCACTTACGAGTATAATTACAGTCGGTCAAGTAAGAACGTGTCCGCAATAATATCATTTTTGGTAGATGCGATTCTAGAGATCCAACAAAGAATCGGGAGAGGAAACCTTTCTACGACGCATTTTAGTAAAAGTATCAGTCGATTCCGAACTTTCATCGAAATCACCTAAAATTCAAAATGAGTCACTTGTTTGCGCGTCGATTCCAGGGCAGTATTTTTTTGTTCCCATCCAAAGGGGCCTAAAATGACACATTCTGCGGCAGTTAAAATATATTAAAAAGTCGGTGTCGCTTGTGACGAAGTAGATAAATCATTTTAATGAGATGAAAATTGTCGACGACAGCTCTGTAGGCAAGGTCACTTCGAAAGTCGACAAAAGATCGTGTCTTTGTTTTTACAGGACCTAAAATTGACGCTGCGTCAAGGACCAGGAAAATTAAGAAAATCGGGTTTGAATGTGTGTTCCATGAGACCATTCGACAACATCTTCATGCTCATGATGTCAAATTCCGAAGCACCTTGAAGAAACCTTTGCTGGACGAAAATCATACGTCGCGAGGCGTCTCGCTTGGGCCTACGATAAGATACTAGAGTGGTCCTCACAATCGTCAGACGCCAACCCTATTGAAAGCGTTTGGTCCCTTGTAAAGAGAGAAAGCTCAGCGAAAAGACTCCTGAGGACTTTGACTCAGTTGTCTGGCGAGATTTAAAAAAATTTGGAGATCATTGCGCGCGAGTATGCAGAAAATCTCGTCGTCGACAGCATGCCTCGAAGACGCCAGATTATTGATGCACGTGGCAATTGGATAACTTACTAAGGTCATTTCGCCGTTGTTAGCACACCAAAGCACACATTGATGGCAAAAAATTTTCTCTAAACACATTTTTTCAAGAATGCGAGCGGTTTTATAGACTACTTTCTAAATATGTTCACATACGAAAAAATAAAGATTAGGGCTTGTCGCGACATATGAAAAGAGAGCAGTTGAATAGTCAAGGTATATTTAAATCAATGGTACAGGGGATTATCTTTTTGATGCCACTATTTTTTACCCCCTACGCTATTTTCTTTGGTTTGTTTTCTAATTAGCTGTGCTCGCGTGGACTACAGAATTATTGTTTAGATTTTTTTTTCAAGAGAGAGAGCACTGGCGGCAAACTTTTTTTAACGACTTGATTCACTATTATCGTCACTGCTTATTCCTTATGTTATTATGTTAACGTAACAAAATATATTAAAAACCTGGCCCAGAGAACATATGTATGAATTAAAAAAAACACGTAAAATCGGATAAGTGGTTCTCAAGTGATAAGCGCACTACCGAACAGAGAGACGTTGCATTTTATAAAAATATTATTCTCTAATATCGTTGACTATTTATATTTTTTTCCCAATCTTGCACCATTTCGCATATATTTCGGAAAATATTACTTCAAACGCAGTAACTATCGGTGTACCGCTGTATAATCCTATACATACGTACTTCCTGAAATTTCGGGAACTCAGCATAGATGTATACCATTTAGGACATTTTTTTGTATTTTTTTAAAAATCTTAAGAACGCAAGAGCTAATTAAACATTCGTAAACAAAAATGCAGATATACGAGAAATTCGATACGAAAATTTTTCACCCAAAACATTATAAAAGAACATATACTAATCTCTTATAATTTTTATAATAAAAATATGAAACTTTATTTGCACAATACACATGAATACCCTTTAAAAAATCTTATATCTCGTTAGAGGGTGAGACTGAAGATAACCGAAATTTTCACGGTCAGAAATTATCTATTAAATCAAAATCAATCTTCAAAGACAATAGTTCTGCTGTTAGCTGTAAGTACAATCTTATTAACTTATGAAAATCTTTCAATATATATAAGAAGTATTTTCATACAATACATCAAAATTTATTAAGAAACAATGCTAACGGAAACAAAACGATATAAAAATAGAATTGTACATTTAACGACTTTGCCGAAATGGTGCCAGTCATCCTAAATCTGATGTTTACACATCTTCTTGTCCCGAGCGCTAAACCTGGATTTAACTCCGGAATCTGGTGACCTTATTCAATGGTGATTCAATGTCAACAACATTGGGGAAACCTTGCCGTTGCATTCATGAGATCTATGGAATTCTATGCCAATATTTTAAAATAGAAATTTATTATCGGATGTGTATAACGATACTACAACATGATAATTTTTATTGTAGTTCATTTGAAACTTAAATGAAAGAGTTAAGCAACGTTTAGAGCAAAGTATTTTAAAATACGAGTATAGCGTTTAGGGTTTTTGAATATTTTAAATTATACACGTCAACTAAAAACATTTCAATCAAAACAATTTTATTATCCACGTAAATTATATTCTTGTAACATTGGTTTCGTTGAGATGAAAAAAATGTGTACAAATATAAGTATAAATACAAACACAAATACATGTATAAATAAGTAATAATTACATAGTCAAGCAAATAATTATAAAACAGTATATAAACAAAATATCCTAGTAAGACACAACATAACTTACTTACTTACTTAATCCTTATACCTTTTAACTACCCCTTTTTATTAGGAGTGCAAGGCCCCGTGGAGTTGAGTTATTCTATATCTGTCTTTTCATATTTCCTTCTATATCCTTCCATCCTGTTCAAATTGTCGATTGCCTCTTTTGTTTCTTCTGTTTGTGTGAGTTCTGTATTCGTTCCGGTATTATGTCTCTATGTTGATTTTTGTGTGTTTTTCCTTCTAATTTTTTGCATCCATTTCCTTTCTATTTCAGTGAATCCTACATAGTGCATTTGTTGTTCTTCTGTTAGTTCATTCTCTTTTCCGTTTTATACCCCTATTATTCTGTGTTCTCAATCTAATAACTCGATAATTATTTCCCATTTCTTTCTTCCTATCTATTTCTTTGATTATCTTCTTATTCGTATTGATTTTACTAGTCTTCTCTTCCGTATCCTTTATCTTTGTCAGGGTCGTCGTCAATTTACCTATCTCTCCTTTTTCTCAGTTTTCTGACTTGATGGTCGTAGTATTCTTTGTTTGTTTCTTTCAGTTTTTCTTCCTCAATGTCCCATTTATATTCTCCTCCTTCGATTACGATATTTTTGATATCCTATTTTCACCCTTATCTTTTCCCGTTCTTTCTCTCGTTTCCTGCTACATACTTCAATTTCTTTTGAATTTCTCGTTCATGTTTTGTTAAATCGTTATTTACGTAAATTCTCTCTCTCTCTCTTGGGTCTCTCAGTTTGTTTTTATTTTTCATTACAGCCTCTTTATGTCCCGTGTTTCCAAGTTCTATCTTGTATATAGTCGCTCCTATTTTTATCACATCTTTAATCTGTACTTTTGTGTCCAAATTCCCTCCATAAAATGTTCTACTACACCTATTTTCAGATCTGGTTGGCTATTCGCTTCAAATTTCAGTCCCGATATTAAAATATTATTCCTTACGTTTGTCTTTTTCCAGTCTACTCATCTTCAAATCCATACTTCTCATGTTTTTTCCTCTAATTACCTTATTTTCGTCTTTCAATATTTCATTCCTCCTTTTTTAGTTCCTTCAACTCTTGTTGGTATCTCTTCTGATCTTGTTGTATTATATCCTTTATATCTGACAATTAGCTCTCTGATTGATCATCTCTCTATCAAATTGTCTATATCTTATCTACTCTTTCGTTTTTCTCTTTCTGTGGTGTTCTTACCAGCTTTTTTTCTCTCTTGAATAATCCCACTGGTTCTTCTTTTTCTTCGACTCTTTTTCTTTTCGAGTCTCCTGAGGTATAAATCATTGCTATCCATTTGTTCTTTCTGTTCTAAAAACTTTATGTGTGTTCCTCGCATATTCCATTTTCAAAACACGGGAGAAAAAAAACTGTTGCTTATATTTCTTATCACCGTAAACAGTTAAAACGATCAAGGTCGTCGCTTATCGTTTTCGTTAGCTTCATACAATTTTACAGAACTATTTTTCATAAACCTCTAAATTTTTCACTTATTGTCTTAATTCTAACACTACACTCTGCTTTGCTATAATTAAATAGATCGAAACACTACCGTAAATAATGCTCGTTGAACGAGTTGACTATTGCCGGGCGTTCGATTCACATGTACACACTTCGCGATCCGAAACTCAACAAACATAAACATGTCATAATATATCATATTATCAAACTCATACACGTTCATTCCAGCAGACCAAACAGTTGTAATATTATATTACAGTAATAATCAGATGTAACACATGTCAAGCAGCTAAGACATCGGTACACAAAAAGAGTTCAAAAAATGCCCCCGCTAAATAAAAGAAATAAACTCCTCCTAAAACAATATTCTTTTAATTTTCCTTTTAAAGCTCAGTGCACAAAAGAAATATCCTTCAGATCCGAGGAAGCATATTAAAACATCTTCCTTCCACAATAGGCCGGGGTCTTTTTATAGGCTTCACGTGAACGCCTCTATAGATAAATATTATTTCTTAACTGGGTATTATACTCATTGAAAAACCCATTATGCTTTAATGAAGATTTCTTTTGTTGAATTTGCACAAGCAATTTTTTAAATATATTAAGACCACGGTTAAAATATTATCTTTCCGGAAAATGTTGGGACTGGTAGGGTAAATGAAGTATTAAAAGAATTAGTCTTTCTGAATAACAAATACCCTCGTGAATGTCCACAGACTTGTCCTCAAATTATTATATTATAGGACAGTGTTAAATACATAAACGCAAAGTAAACATAAATAAAATCTAAAAACTCTTGAAATATGATAGATACGATAGCAGGTATTTTTTTCACCGCCCCGTCACTTACAACTATAGATGATATAATATACATCAAAACTTTCCCCTGGGCGAATGTGTGCTCCGGAACGATCATTAATAAATAAAAGGAAGATAAGGAGGGCTAACGACCTACCTTGTGGAGTACCTAAATTCAGATCACAGTCTCGAGAAAAAGGTTTATTAAGGGGGTAGTAGTTTGGTAACTTTTATCAAAAAAATCGATTTTCAATAATTAATATATGTAGAAACAGGGGTAGACATCATTATTTGCCCTGCAAAGGTCGAGAACAGGCTGAAAAATGCGATAGAAATAGAAGCGTCTCGACGCAGTCAGTGTATACCTGGCGCGCCGAACGTGCAGCTGCGGTATATACTTATTGTCTCCGCCCCGTTTTCGCAAATCCTCGGTCTATGGGCATTTCAGTTTCAGTTTTCGAGTAGTTGAGTATTAGTTTTCGTCAAGAAGGAGCAGTCGAGCGTCTGTATATCGTTTAGTATAAAGCTTTAAACGCGTGTTTTCTCGAAACAACTTTTTTTGACCTGGTTGACATGATTTACAAAAAACTATTTACACGGATCGCGCTCAGATTTTTGGGGCATATTCTACACATGAATGGCTGTCGCCGAGTACTGACTTTGATAATTATTCATTAATAAACTAAACCAATAGTCGTTTAAACGACTGCAGTTGCAAAAATAAGGTTGAAATTTCAAAAGTCCGGCCATTTTGGTTGTTTTCGTCCGACGTGGGTATGTATTACAATTTAGTATCCGGCGGCTTGCCGCAACTCATATTAAAAGAAGAAAGTCAACTTGAATATTTTCTTTCAGAAGTCCAGATATATCATGTCAACCAGATTTAAAGAGGGCCCAACGGACCAATCCAATCAACTCTTTAAAAAATCTATTAGTTTATGTGATAAAAAAATATTTAAAATTCACAAATAAATCTTTATTATGAAAAAAAAATTCTTAAAAGACTGCGAGTTACCGAAGACTACCCCCCCTTAGACCTTGGCGCAAACGTTTCGACAGATAAGAAAATTCTATCCAATTATTTATCTTCCTCTTATATTTATATTTGGCAAGGCCTTTTGGCGACCAAAACCACAAGGTCATAAATTATTGAAAAGTTTGCATGAAATGTGGTGGGTGATATAACAGAAAAACATTGTACAACTGAAGTTTTATATGGTCTATAATATACATACATATGTAATAATGCTTGTGAGCCATTAAATATATATTAATCTAAGCCTTCTATGTTTCTGACTAGGAATAAAAATTTTAAACAACTGTTTAAGATCACGCACTTATGT
>CM032453.1:69895384-69912377 GCA_019049505.1 Pachyrhynchus sulphureomaculatus | reverse complement strand
GGCTTTCGACGATTGTGTGCACTCTAGTATCTTATCGTGGCCCAAGCGAGCAGCTTCGCAACGTGAATTTCGCCCAACATAGGTTCTCCAACGTGCTTCGGAATTTAACATCATGGAGCACGAAGATGTTGTCGAATGGTTTCATGGGACACATTCAAACCGGTTTCTTAATTTTACCGCTCTTGATACAGCATCAATTTCGGGTCCTGCCGAACCACGTTTTGGCAAGTCGTCGACATTTTTCGTCTCTAAAACGATTTACCCACTTTTTCACAAACGACACTGACTTTTTAAGATATTAGCGGCCGCGCAATATATAATTTTAGGTCCTTTTGGATGAGAGCAAAGAAACACTACCTCGAACCGACATGCAAACACTAACTTATTTTGGGCGAAAGTTCGGATCGACTGATACTTTTACTAAAATGCGTCGTAAACAACGTTCCCTCTACCGATTTTTTTGTTGAACGCTAAAACTGCATGTACCAAAAATGAATTATCGTGGACACGTTCTTACTTGACAGACTGTATCACTCCAAAACTTTTGGTTCCCTTCTTACGTCAATAATTATAGTATACCAAATTTAAAGTTGATATCTCATTTTCGATCAAAAGTTATCCTGCCAAAAAGAGGCCGACCGGTAGACAGACCAACAGAAATGCGAGACTATATTTTTCGTGATCTAGGGACCCTGAAACATAAAAAAATACAAAAATGTCTAGGGATTATTTCTTCATGAATATAATAATTCCTTTAACAAGGCAGATAAAAAAAACTACAGTTTAATTTAAAAATTCCAGAATAGTCTAGACTTAACATAAAAAATCAACAGGCCATGTTAAAGATTTAAATAATTAAAAATAAATATTTTATTAATTCTTTGCTTGTTTCATGATATATAAATTTCAAAAATATTTGTTTTTTATCGTTCACCTCCATCCGCCTGAGTAGGGGTTTTACCCTTTTTTTCATATCCTAAGGATATCGGCGCGTAATATGCGTCAACGTTGTCCAAGTGCCGAAACATTCATTTCTGCATTTCACAGCACCTTTTAGCCAACGCGGTAGTGCTGCTTGGACGTTATTGCATTTCTGCGAACAACTACTACCTAGGTACGTGGCCAGGCCAAATATACTTAAATAATTTAATAAATAAGTATACTAACCTTCGGGATTGAACCCTCGACCTTCTGCACAGTAAGTAAGGTGCTACACCACTGACCCACGGGCCGTCACAATATCAAATTAAACATACAAATAATTTGAATACACACTATCCAAGATAAATTATGTATACCAAGTTTTGTATTTTGTATTATTACTAGTTTTGCATTTAAAAAATATGTTTTGTATAAATAATAGTTATTGATAAATTGTTTTGTTCAAATCTATTAACAAAAGCAATTAAAATGGACATATATAGTAAAATTTGTGTAATTAATTTTGTACAGTATTTCATATAAAATTTAAAAATGATTTAAATCATTTTGCCATCTGGGCGAAAATCATAGTAATAATGCTGACACACCAATGATTTTGCGCTGCATATACCACAGCAAAGTGTGGTTGGAGCGATTAAATTTCCGAGCAATTTTTAAATTATATCCAAAACGGTTTTTCTTCTTTCTTACTGAAAGATTAAAAAATAAAAGAAATTCTAAAGCGAGAAATACCCAAACACGTTATTTCTTGACTTTGTACATGTTCAGGTAAACGCAAATAGAAACCGGTGGAAGACGGTTTTGAGTAAATATTTTAAAGGTGAAGAGGTGGAGAATTTCGGGGTCATTATTTGTTAAGAGACGGCCACAGCACCTGCGCTCCCAGGGAAAGTCCCTAGTGTCGAGCTGCATATTTGATGTTTACAAATCGGTGCAGTTAGTCACTATATATCATTTAAGAAATAATGCTATTCCATATAAATTTCTTAATAACGATGGTACGAGTTACAGCAGAACTTATATGTAGGATGTGATGTAATAAGTCGTATCGTGTATTTTCCCGCCAGCATCAAGCTGGAGCCTTATAATCCCTTAGAATACTTTCCCGTTAGAATTTTTCGATGGAAACTACCTAGCTATGAAGAAAAAGTTAGAGTTTGAAAAAATATTGTTCCTGCAGTAGTTCTACCAACAACATTAATATATTTAGTTTCAACGTTTCTCGAGTTTGTTTCATCATTCTCATCTACAAAAATGCTATTCGCCCGGCCCTCATGTGCGATTCAACTCTCAGAAAGCGATGCTCTGGTTGTCACCATGCTGGAGGGAAGTTTTTTAGCCTCTAGAACGAATTTATTCAGATCTTTGAACAATGAAAAATTAGTAATGGCGTGGACGGCAGATAATCGGGCGCCTACTGATGCTGGAATGTATGTAATTGCTG
Organism: Pachyrhynchus sulphureomaculatus; assembly: GCA_019049505.1. Taxonomy (NCBI): domain Eukaryota; kingdom Metazoa; phylum Arthropoda; class Insecta; order Coleoptera; family Curculionidae; genus Pachyrhynchus; species Pachyrhynchus sulphureomaculatus. The sequence continues at coordinate 69,909,991 of CM032453.1, read as the reverse complement.
AGGCACAGATTTCAATGGATAGAGCTCTAACTATTTAGCATTTTGAAAAAATCGCAGTTACTGTGGGAAAAGCTTTGTTTCTCCATAAATTCTTCTGATGTTTTAAGATCATCTCAAGATGACCGTTAAAGCTCTTCATTAAATTGATGGATCAATGTTTTTGCACAGATTCGGATAAGCTAAATTTCTTCGCATGTCACAAAAGTAGAGAGATTTTATGGGGCTCCTATCATCGATACCGAGTCCTTTTCGTAAAAGGATAACCCATGTAACATATCTAAATTCGCGAAAATCAAATTCTCTTCATTCTCTATATGCGGCATAAATATTTCTTGAGAAATTTCTTTTCTCGTCATCGTTTCTTCTCTGAATTTCAGGAGTTTTTGGGAATCTATCTTGGCAGATGCTTCTCCCCTCCAACCTTAAATCTTTCCAAATCACGAGAAAGGGCAATTTTAAAAGTTGGGTTCTTACGGATAGACGTCACCAGTTCGTTATGCACACTACTAATTTCTTTCATCTGTGAATGTTAACAAGCCCAGGTGCTTTGTTCATTTCTCTTTAAATTTAAATCTCGGCCACATCGAATATAGTGTTTATACCAATCTTTTAGCTTGAAATTAAGATCAGCCAATTATTGACATCGGTACATTTACCTGGTACAATTATTTTCCTTGAATACATTGTGGTAACTTGTCAGTTCGTACTAGCAGTGAGAGAACAACTTTATCACTGTACGATGATGCAAGTACTACTTTTTAATGGTGACTTTTTTTATTAGAAATATAAAACACTCGTAAATTAAGTCCTGAGGCAAAACCCATATCGCGAACCAGAAATTTTAGCACAGCACTACAGAACAAAGCGACAAAAATTTGCGACATAAAACATTTTATTTCAGCGTATGACGCGATTTTTGAGAATTAGGTAGATAACTTAATAATAAAACACCCTCGTATTCCACAGAACAGAGCCTAAGTTTATTACAGTCTTTAATGCAGCGATATTTTCCAAAAAGCATTCAACAGTCTTTAGTAATATCACCACCCTAATGCAGATTGAATCTGTCTCTTCTGCGCAGTATGCTATCAAATAACATTACACGGTGAATTGAGAAGCAGACTCGCAAACGTAAAAGCCGTACTCCTATTTGATGGTCTTTCTTCTGTGTGAGATTATAAGCCTGTATATTTATTAAACTGTTTTCTAGTATGAAATAATATTATTCTGAGGAGCCCTTAAAAGAGGCTCAATATTTTAGATTATAGTAGATAAATGAAATTATTGAAAGATGGGTCTAACATAAAAGGTATTATAAATAGAAACCTCACAAGTTGGATACGTCAATTGAGATTTTTGAGCCAAAAAAAGTATTACATTACTTACAAGCACACCTTAACCATAAAAACATTATCAGGAAAAACTCTTTGGTCAAGTTCCTAGTAATTTGGGTAGTACTGTTAGTACAATAAATTGCAAAAATATGAATTATAATAGCAAAAAACAATTTATCTTAAAGCTTATACAATCAGTAATTGAATAAGATATAGAGGGCCCTGATGTCAATGTTTATTTACATAATTTGAACTCTCTGAACAAAGCAGCAAAATGGCATCGTTGTAAAATTTCAATAAATGCAAGCTAGTCACTGAACAATCAGAAAACATAGTGGACTAAATTAAAACACCCCGGCATAATACAAAAGTAACACCTTATATTATTGGTCACAAGCAAAGCACAATATAAAGGAAAATGAGATATTGAATGAACCACCATCTGTTTTTTATTTTTTCTGTAGTTACGGAAAACAGATTTGGAAGTATCCGTTAGAGTAGTAAGTGTTGCCCGAAGAAACTTGAATTTATTATTAAATTTTCATAACTGGATATAACATGGTGATGAGATAATCCTATTAAAAATACAGTTTTTAAGAGAGCAGCGTTTCAAGGTGTACAAATATAATGATTATTTGTGAGTAGTTGTTTCTACGTACGAGCGTAAAACTATGCAACGTTTTGCGAGTTAATTTTTTACTTATATGAGTGGAAATCTGGTTGATTCAAGGACATCTTGACATTATTTAGAAGTGTCCGAGATGACACTAGGAGACATTTGACCTGCGATTTGTTAGAAGTGTTCGCTGCGATTAAACTAATTTAGCGTAGTTGGATTAAAGTGGATCAGTGTTTTAACGTATGAATATCAGAAAGCTCGGGTTAATCTATAGTCAATGTCAACTCGACTGCACTAATTTGCACAGCAATCTAATGAAATGACGATCTGTACTATACAGCTAGTTATGCAATTTATCATAACGTGTTTGCTTTACCTAAATCTAATGTGTTTTGCCATATAGTTATTTTTATGTGTGGTTACAATTAGCAAAAACTTATGCCTGAGAAAATTTCGGTCGGGAAAGCGTTATACATAAATCGGGGGGGGGGGGGGGGGAACGATGCACTTACATCACTTGTAAACGCCTTACCGTCCACTTATAATATATTTCTGATTCTATTATATAAAGGATTATTGCTTCTGAACCGTAACTACAGTTAAACTGCAACAGCCCATTGAAAATTGTTATTTTAGAAGCGATATCTGTTAAAAAATATTTAATAGGGTTCTTCTTTGTCTACTTCACATAAAAATCGTAACTGTATGTTAGAAAATATAGAACATAAATGTTGTTACGGTTGTAATAAACAAGTACTCATCTGAACTCCGACAAAACACACCCCAAATTGAAATTTTTTGAACGAATTTTGTTTTCCAATCTTTACTGACAAACATGATGACTTTGAAATTTTTGTTTTTTTTATATAACCAGATTAATTATTAAAGTTCGTGGTATAATTTTCGTTCAAATGTAACATCCCTGGGCGGGAAGAATATATTTCCCAGGCATTTTTTCAAGAAATATTATTGTTGATCAGTTCTTTTCGAGAAAAGGTGGGGGGACAGAGCGATTTTTCGCGTTTTTTGAAAAAAAATATAAAGCGAAATGTATTGCTGCCAAATATTACATTAAATATATATTATATTACTCGTGTTTCACACAAGCGTTCATTTGACACATACAGCACACGATGACCTACCAAAATATTTTTGTTTTTATTAAAAATGAAGGATGGATGTGTGAGTTTAGGTGTTATGTATGGTTTGGTTTTACTTTGTATCGATTATACCGCCCCAAAAATTAAAGAAGGATTGGGGGGGGATCCCTTGAAGTGCAAAAAGTTGACTTGCAAAACTACAGTGACTATGATGAGGCCATCAATTGCTATAGTAGTAACCAAATTTTTCAACTTTTCTATGACAAATAGTATCGGGAGTACATTGGGTGTGACAGACAGACAGACAGACGTACATAACATTACAGACAGACACCGAAGTCATCTTATAAGTGTTCCCCTACGAAACAACCATCCCTAAAACACAAAATAAGACTGCGTCAGTTTCCTTCCAGAGGTATTAGTTTTAATGAATTTTGCATATTGTATGCGTATATAGTGGTCGAACATTAATTATTGGTGAGGAAAATCATGCATTGTTATCTATATATACAAATATTGTTTTTAGACTAATAGCACACAATTGTCGATTAGAACATGATTTATCACGTACAATATATTGCTGAAACGGTTCAATATTATGCAATCAAATAGTCCTAATATATTTGATGCAATGTAACTAAAATTTTTAATTTGTACTTAAATTTTATTTAAATCGTATGTATAATTTCTAAATATAAAGTGGATAATAGAAAATGGATAAATCTAAATAATACACAAATCATTCGGAAAATAGCGAAAAAATATTGGTAACGCAGCAGAAATATTGGTGTACCCTAGAATCGTCCACGTACACGCCCATTTAACTCACTATACCACTTTAACGTTCCTAATAATAGATGGCTGATCGCCTTTTTTGGACAAGTAAAGTCTTAAGAAAGAAGGTCCAGTGAATCTCATTAAATAGCTATTTTGAGTGGCGAAAAGTATCAATAAATCAAAGACAGGGTGATCATTTATAGACGCCACTGCTACAGGGGGTTAGCCCATTTTTGGAAAATGTTGGATATATATATATATTTTTTTTAAATGCAGAATGGTATAGTTTCAGTAGCATATGATCCATCGGCCACCATAATGACCGGGGAAAAAAATGTTATAGTTAGGGAGAGGAGAGTAGTTTGAGGTGGCCGTATCGGGGAACTTTTGCAAAGCAAGATTAGAAAATTCTGGCAGTTTGGAGGCGGAGAGGACAGAGAAATTGGGATTGGAGTAAAAAATTAGGACATTTCAATGCCCTTTTTACAAAGGTATGTCGATAGAAAAAAAAAATTGTTTGGCGTCGCGGCGCCCAGCGTCGATTTTAGTCTCAAATAACAAATACGTTAGGTAAATGCTTCTTGCCATGCACTATACCATTCTACATTCAAAAAAATATATCCTAAACGCGGAGGGTTTTTCCATAAATCGGGCCGGGCGTCTAAAAATGATCATACTACATCAATTACGATGTGGCGACTTGTGAAAGTAAATCTTAATTTATGTTATACCTTAGTTAAAACTACCTTCTCACTGAATTTTTACACTACCTCCATAAATACTTTTGCTTATAAGAAAATTATAAAATTGATGTTTTAAATAACTTCGTATTTTACATAATGGTGTTAAAAGAGGTATAGTCAATTTTAATAAGGTTGGATGCAAATATATTCAGAATCTATGGTAATACCACATTTAAAAATTTTTTTCATTTAAATTGAATTTTGTAAAAACATTAATTTTTTAACTTACAAAAATTGCTTGGTTTATTTTAGCTATACATTTATTATTTTTAAAATCAGCTCGTGTGGGGTTGCTAGTCCTCCATCGGCGCCTCCCCAGGTGGCGGATAGGGACATGCCTCCTAGATATGGGTGTACTGGTGAAATGAAATAGCCATGGTGGACCAAAACTAGCATTGGCGGCTGCAGGGATCCCTACATTCAGCCATACCGAGCGACGGCCGGAATAAGCAATTTACCTAGTCTGTGTTGTCAATAGCTTCGGGTGGAGGAACAAACACGTGTAAGGGCACTCTATTGTCCTGAGGTTGAAAAATTGGCCCCGTAATGAGCGCAGGAACTATTGAATAGTCAACGGCATTAGAATGTAACAGGCAAGGTGAAACGCATTACATTAAAGATTTAAATTAATTTCGCTAGTATAATCAAAAATGGCTACAGAGTTACATTGATACTACTACTACTGCTCTTTTGGTTGTCGGGAGGCCAAGAGCCTGCAAGGGAAGAATTTCTCAACAGACCACAGGGCCTCCCGGTCGTCATCCAGCGAAATCCCTGTGGGACATATCAAACAAAGCCTGCTTAAAGCTAAATATTATAATCCAATTAAAATCTGTACTGAATGTTAAAACCATATATGATGCCGGCAGAATTCATAATGCATACTGGAGATTGAAAGATTATCCATAGACATTATGGGTAATACTGAGATGGGGTCGCTGGACGGATTCTGGAAGTTTGTCGAATCAAGCAACATTCAAATATACTCTTTCGGGAATATAACCACCGTCAACCACATTCACGGCGTTGGCATGATTATGAAAGAAAGTATTGCTAAACATGTAATAAACTTTGTCCCCATATCGGAAAGAATGCTAAACTGATTCAAATTAATACAGGGCCCATTAAGACAAATATAATCCAGGTATATGCTCCTATTGCGGATAAATCAGATGAGGAAATCGAATTGTTCTATAATGAGTTGACTAAATGTTCTTGGAAAAAACTCAACAGAACCGAACTTATACTAGTTATGACGACTTTAAATGCTAAAATAGATTAAAGGAAGAAGCGTAAGCTCGTTTGACCCTTCGGACTGGGTGAGCGTAATGAGAGAGGTGACAGTCTTAACATCTTTGTAATGGAAGAAGATCTAGTCCTTACCAATACTTTTTTTAAATTACCAGCGCGGCGCCTCTACACTTTGAAATCGCCACAAGACTCACAAAGTAAAGTCATAAGAAACCAGATTGACTATATCATGATCACAAGAATGGTATAGGAACTCATAATATCTGTGAAAACATACCCATGCGCTGACATTAAATCAGTATCATAGTCCCCCTAATTGGCATGATCACTCTGAAATTAAAAAGAATTCAACGTCAGAAAAACAATAAAATATGATCTGAGAAAGCCTGAAAAACGAACAACTTAAATAAGTAGTTAGAACAACATATTGGGGAATTGGTGATACAAAAGGAGAGTGGACTAATGTTGATGAAGAGGTGCAAAAAATTAATCAGAAAATCCATGATGAACACCTACGCCTAACAAAAACCATAGAAAAAAACAATGGATGACTGACGATATACTCATTATGAATGGATGATCGTAGAAGGGCACAAGAACAAAAAACAGCACAAAATATATGCAAATAAATGAAGGAGATCAAGAAAGCTATTAGAGTTGCCAAGAATAAGTGGTTTGAAGAACAATGTACCGAAATGGAGACGTTTGAAAAAAACTATGATCCTTCAACTTACATAAAAAGGTAAAGGAATTGCTGGGTTGCACAAACCTAAAATGACTGGGACAGCTTGTAACATTCATTTTTTCCTGGATTTTAAGACCATGCAATGTTACTGATTTTTCACTTCGAATTGTATTTATTTTTATTTTAAAACATCGACCGGTATATTAAACAAAAGTTTCAGGACATTCAGTATATACTGTGTGGTGCCGGGTTTGCTGATCGAACCTACCGCCAGGCCGCGATTGGCGAAATGTTTGACCCGGAGTTTTGATTGGAGCGTCCGGATATTACCGGCAAAAATCGCACGATTATTTAAGGGCCTGAGAAACTACCAGCTAGGCTTTTTTTTCGATCGAGCCGCAGACCAGGCAGTACCGTCTAGCCGAGAGGCTATTTTCCATCTAGCCGAAGTAGGCTAATATTCTTCAGAAGCCGCTAAGTAAAAGTACCAGTTTCGACAATAAAAGCTGTAGTGAGCTTTCTAAGTGTTAAGTAAAAGTGTGAAATCGGGCGAAGTCCATCACAGCAGGACTGAAAAACAGTAAGTCAACAAAACTCCCTCCAATAGACTTATTTAAGAGCAGTGCATTAACAGCAATGAATAACAGACAAAAAAGTGAAGTGTAAAACACGATGTCTCGCCTTCGGGGGTTGTAAAAGTTTAAAGTTTAAATGTAACAACTACTATTTAGGCTAGAATTTTTTGGTATCACTGTAAAGGTTAGAACTTTTTATTTTCATTTTAAAAATATGAATAAATTCTTTTTTTGTTGATTAAAGCTAGTGTCTCACTGAATAGTTATTTTTCTTTTCAGGATCAGTTGTGCTAGACTAATTTCTTTTTAGTAATATCCATAAAACACTTCAGTTTTTTCTCATTTTTCTTAGCTGAAGTTAAATCCTTTCTATTTTAAAAATGATGGTGCCCAAAAAAAAGTCGTACAACTGAGGTTTCTTTAGAAATAGAATTAAATTCCAAAAAGACGTACAAAAATTATCTCTTACCCATATCTCTCCACCAAGGAAAACTGAGCTAGTATTTCTTTAATTTCTTTAGTTCTTTAAAATCAGGTTTCACTCAATTCATTATCAGAAATTAAAGCGGGGGGCTGCAAGAAAATTGTGCTCAAGCTTGGGGCGTCCAGTATTTAAAAATGTTACAAAATGACGCAGTCTACATGGGGCGAAAAATAAAGCAAAATTAGCACACCTTACAAAATTACGCCCAAGCTTGGGAAACATTTATTTACACACGTTACAAAATTGCGCTCAACGTGGGACAAACAACTTCTCACAGGGTACGGAAAAAGATGCCTCAAACTAAGAACAATTTTTCATAAGCTACAAAATAGCGCTGTCAACGCGGGGCTTTTGGAATTTTATTTTTTAAAAAAAGGGTTCAGTGTACTAGCTTTCGAACAAAATAAAAGCTCTAACTTTGCAGATATTTTATTTCATAATATTTATTAAACGAAACTACACTATAGCAGTAAGACAAAAGCAGGAAATTTGTAGAATTTTTTTATTTCAATTTATCTGATATAGATATTTGAATTTTGTTGTTGACTCTAAGATAAGAGATTCCTACTTTTTTCTTAAAAGCTGGCTTTATAGTTCAGATTGGCAGATGTGTTGGTCGACTTTAATTTTGCATTGTTGATTTATTTTGCGGATAACCGAACAAAAAACTGTTCTTTTTTCTCACCTATATTTTGCATGAATATTAAAAATACTTTGCTGATATACGAAACGATATCTAGAGATTTTTTTTATAGGAAATTCTTAAGATATCTTAATAAAAGGATTTTAATACGAGGCAATACTTAGAAATTTTTTTTGAAAATTGTTGAAGATTTTTTTAAAGTTTGGTAAAGAAGTTTACATATTTTAAGTGCCTTTACAGATTTTGTTATTTTTTTTGACTATTGGGAGCACAGAGAGAAATATTTTCACGGCTTTTTAAACAATTCTTTTAAATTTTATAGTATTCATTTATCATGGAAGCCTTCAATTTTAAAGTCAATCACCTATTGGAATATGAATTAGACTATGAACTAAAAATCCGTCGTACTTTCTCAGAACGTCCGGTCGCAGATAAAAGAAAGATTCTAACGAGGATCTTAAGTAAAGAAATTAATGAGCCGGGAAAAAAACGATAAAAATAGGGGATGACACCCTGTCTTTTAAAGAAGAAACGCTGGTATCGAAAAGAGTTTTAAATTCAATCCAAAACTTAATCGATAGTTATGACGGTGATCCAAATGATTCACTTGTACACCGGGTTAAATCACGTTTATCGCATGTACGGGTCGCGTACAAAGAATTCCCATGCCGGATGACGAAGAGGAAGCGTCGAAGTTTTTCCAAATATGTTCAAGAAACAATAGCTACGTGTGTACTCATGGAAGCAAATCTTGCCGAAAAGATAGCTCCTGGCCATGAGTTACCACAGCTGCCTATTACAACCCCAGTCATAAACGTACCAGCTCCAATCGTGAATTGCGCAGCCAGAAATATTCCTGTCAGCGAATGGCAATTGAAATTTAATGGAGACTCAAAGAGACTCTATCCTTTTTTGGAGAGGCTGACTGAAATAGCTCAAGCTAGGAAAGTATCGGAAGATGAACTTTTCAGCTCTGCTGTTGAATTTTTCACTGGCGATGCCTTCATTTGGTATAGAAGCATAAAATCAAGTGTCAACGACTGGCATTCCTTGGTAGATAGGCTAAAGAAGGACTTCTTGCACTGTGATGATGATGAAGAATTGTGGTCAGAAATAAAGAGGAGGCGACAAAAGAAGGATGAGTCCACTGTGATTTTTATTGCCCACATGGAATCTTTATTTTGTAGGTTGTCCATCAAGCCTTTGGAATGTACCAAAGTTAAATTTATACGTAGGAATATTCTGCCTAGTTTCGTCAATCGGTTAGCTCTACTAGATATAAATTCGGTAGCCGAACTCGCCGGGTTATGTAGGAAACTTGAAGAGTCCGATTATTTGTTAGAAAAGAGCAGACCAAAAAGCGAAACTAATATACACCAGGTAAGGTATAATCCAAATGGCCGAAGTGGAGTCTCGACAAATAAAGTTGGGAATGTAAATCGGAACCCTAGGAGTAACCAGAAAACGGGCAAAGGAAAAGATAATGACTCTAAAATTAGCGACACTGCAGCTAAAGTGAACGACAAGCCGGTTTTCACCTAAGGCAATTTTCACGTGTTGGAATTGCACAGGCCCGAATCACACTTACCAAAATTGTACAGCACCAAAGAGGGTATTTTGTTTCAAATGCGGAACAACAGGTGTGTGAGACTAACATCATGCCCCAAATGTACAAAAAACGAGTAAGGACGGTATATTACCGAGGCGGATATCCTAAGTCCAACAAAAAAGCCTCTAATCATTCGGCTAAGTCACAAGCTCATGTTCGCAGTAAAGCCCCTAATCCAAAACGTTCTCGCAACACAGACGAACAAAAATATTCCAGTAGATCGGATTGGACTAAATGGTTACAAAAAGTTTCTGATTTTTTTTAAGTCTAATAAAAATTATCCTTCTCAAGTTAAAACTCCTGCTTCTCCAAATGGTCACATGTCTCCTTTATTCGTGCATAAATATTTAGACAACAGACCGCATATCAAGATAAATCTATTAGGTGCCCATTTCTCGGCTTTATTAGACTCTGGTGCAAATGCCTCCGTTATAGGTCAGAATGGTATTAAAATTTTAAGTCATTTAAGTATAAAAATATGCCATGTCAAAAATAGAAGTGTTACCACTGCAGATGGCAGCCGTCTAAAAGTTTTTAGGTACGGTTGAGTTGCCGCTAGTCTGCAATGGTCATTGTTTAGTAATCTCTGCTCTAGTAGTACCTTCTCTATCACATACTTTGGTTTTAGGATGTGATTTTGCACAAAAATTCGGAATTTTAGTAAATTTTAAAAATAATTCGTGGTATCCACAGTCCCTAGAAGTCAATTCTCAAACAAGTTTTAAAGATTGTTATTCAGAAAGTTCTTTTGAAAACCTTTTCTCGCGTCTATGTACCCTAGATGATCTCTCGCGGACGGAACGCTTAAAAGCAGAAAAAGTAATAAGCTCTTTCAATGAAATAAGTAGTAAAGATAGGTTAGGCCGAACGAATAAAATCAAGATGTCTATAGATACGGCTGATGCCAGTCCTGTAAAGACAAGGCCCTTCGCCATGTCTCCTTATATGTCAAAAGTATTAAATAAAGAGTTAGACGAAATGTTGAAACTCGGAGTGATTGAAGAATCAAACAGTCCTTGGTGTTCTCCAATCTTATTGGTGAAAAAGGCCGATGGACAGTATCGTCTGTGCTTTGACGGAAGAAAGCTCAACGAGGTCAGCAAATTTGATAACTACCCATTACCGAACATCGACAGAATTTTGACATCACTCAGGAATGCTAAGTATGTATCTTCGATAGACCTTAGAAAGGCTTTCTGGCAAATTCCTTTAGACAAATCCTCTAAAGAAAAGACCGCTTTTGCAGTAGTAGGCCGAGGTCTATTTCAGTTCGTCACTATGCCGTTTGGTCTTAAGAACGCTGCTCAAACTCAGCAACGTTTAGTGGACGCCATATTTGGTCCGAAATATGAGCCACATATTTTTACCTATCTTGATGATATTTTAGTAACATCGGAAGACTTCGAATCGCATATTCGCTTACTTAAGGAAGTAAAAGATAAATTGAAAGAGGCCGGACTGACGATAAATTTGAGCAAATGTGATTTTTTCAAAACTTCTCTAAAGTTTTTAGGCTATATTGTAGGCTCAAATTCCTTGCGTACCGATCCGGATAAAGTAGCAAGCATGGTTAATTATGCGAGACCTACTAATACTACGGAAGTTAAGCGCTTCGTAGGAATGTGTTCATGGTATAGACGTTTTATCGAGAATTTTTTCTACCCTGTTGTCGCCTATTAATGATCTTTTGAAAGGACGAAAAAAAGGACAATCGATAGATTGGACAAAGGCAGCCGAAGAATCTTTTATAAAGATTAAAGAACTATTGGTTTCAGCTCCCATTTTATCCCAACCAGACTTTTCCCAACAGTTTTATATTTCTAGTGATGCTTCTAATACTGGTTTAGGGGGCGTCCTAACACAGAAAATCAATGGTGAGGAAAGGGTGATAGCGTATGCCAGTAGAACTTTATCAAAGGCTGAACGTAACTATTCGGTTGTTGAAAAAGAATGTTTAGCAGTACTCTTTAACATCGAAAAGTTTCGACCTTACATAGAAGGTGTTCCTTTCACGGTCATAACAGATCATTATAGTTTATTGTGGCTTAATTCAATTAAAAACCCTAGTGGCAAACTAGCGCGTTGGGCGATTAGGCTGAGACAACATACGTTTAATTTAATTCATAGAAAAGGAGTCCACAATGTTATTCCTGACGCTTTGTCAAGAATCCCAGATCATACAGCGGACGAAAACAGTCTTAATGCAGAGATTGGCGTAAGAATTGATACAGTTGACATAGATCGCATTGACCCATGGTACGACAATTTACGGCAGCAAATTAAAGAATTTCCTGAAAATTTTCCGCAGTGGAAAGTGGAAAATGATTTCGTGTACAAGTTTATCCCAAACCAGTTGCCTTTAAAAGTTAATGTACCCGAGTGGAAAATACTAGTTCCTAAACCACAGAGAGAGGAAATTATAGACTTGTGTCACACTCCTCCTACTTCTGGTCATTTTGGCTTTTATAAAACTCTTCACAGGGTTCAGGAACAGTATTATTGGCCAAAAATGCGTTTTGACATCGTAAAGTTTGTGAGGACTTGTGAAGTATGTGGAGCGCAGAAATCTCCAAATGCACTACCTATGGGACTGATGGGAAAAGAGAAAACGGTTAATTACCCTTTTCAAGTCATAGCAGCTGATCTAGTAGGTCCATTTCCACGTTCAAAACAAGGAAATAAATGACTTTTCGTAATTTCTTGCTGGTTAACAAAGTATACCGTGTTATTTCCTTTGAAAAGCTCTAAAGCCGAATGCTTTTTGAAAATTTTAGAAAACGATATTTTTCTAATCCACGGAGTTTCATCGCTTTCGATATGCGATAACGGTACTCAGTTTACTTCTGAGTGTCTTAAGAGCTTAAGTGAGACATATAGTTTTAACATACGTTTCAATCCCGTGTGCCCTCTACAATATAATTTCGTTCAAAATAATATTCGTTGGTTCACGTGATAATTCGGGATAAAGGAATTTCAAAGATTCAAACACGAAGTAACCGGGTTTACACCGTCTTTCTTAGTTTACGGCAGACATATACCTCTATCTGGATCGTATTATAAAAATTTAGATTTGGATGTCAATGTTGACAGCGAAATAATTCCGGGTAACAGGGGTGCGTACGCCGAAAATTTAAAGGGTTTAAAAGATATTTTCACCGACGTGCGTAGTAAGATACATAAGGCTTATGAACGGAACAGTAAGTTTTACAACCTTAGAAAAAGGGATTTTTTCCTTTAAGATAGGTGATCACGTTTGGCGAAAAAATAAAATTCTTTCCAGTGCAGCAGATAAATTCACATCTAAGTTGGTACCTAAGTATGTGCATTGCGTGATAAGAGAAAAGATTTCAGATTTAGTTTATGGTTTAGTTAATTTAGATGGGACTAAAATAGGACGATGGCATATTAAAGACTTAAAACCATTCAATGAACCTAACCCTAATGAAAGTTTGTCAGAAGAAGAATAATTTATATTTACATTATCTTAATTGCTTAAATTTTTTTTGGTGTTGCTCTGTAGAGGTGACGACCTCGTTTTTTTTGCCTGTTATAAAAGTTGAGCTGAGGATAGCTTACTTTTATAGTTTTGTGCTAAGGTTTTGGGTATTGGCCATATCCCAAACTTAGGTTGATTGTGGTTGATGTTTAGCATCGACTCAGCTGTTGCGAGCTTGCGAAGGAGTCACACTCGGGATATATCATAAGACTGGTATGTCGGTGGTCGCGGGATTTGATTTGCTTATGACCCCAAATAATATCCAGTTCTTGGCACTTGGAAGCGAAATTTTGATTAGAGGCAATCCAAGGTGATCTTGAGTTAGGACAAGCGCAAGATGTAGCTCGTGTAGTATGATGTTGAGTCAAAAAAATTTTTTTTATGAGCAATTTCAAAGTTTGTTACCCGAGTGGGTGTATTTTTATTACCTTAATGGTATTTGTTGGGTGCAATTAAGAGTAAATTGATTTTGGTTTATCCAGTAAGTCTAAGACTTGGATTATTTTGATTTAGATCTTCTTCTGAATTGACAAACTGAGGGTATTTCCTATTTTTTTTTTTCAGAGCCGTTTAAACGTTACCTTTGAGTCACAAATTTTTAAAAATTTTTTTTTTTTTGCATGGACTCATAGGCGTATGTTGAGTTTTTTTCGGTTTACTATCAGATTGATAGAAAATTGAAGTTCTGCAGGAGAACTAAAGGCTGATCATTTACAGGAGATGAGAGCAGAGTAAGACAGTCGTTTCACAAAGAAATGATCAAAATCTGATACCGAGATGAGAACCTTGTCAAGAGAGGCTAAGCGCAGTGAAGGAAGATTCCTAACCGAATTTTTAGATTTCCAAGAGGTAATCTAGAAGTTTGGGCTGACAGAAAACGGTTATGCCTGATACCTGTAGCAGTTTCTTCTAGAGGCTATTGTTTAGGGAGACGATTAACACCATGATCGAATATTTTAGCTGTCAACGATGTTTTTCTTCTTGTTTCTGATTAAGCTGGGAAAGCTCTTGTCGTCTTCAAAAGTTTTGTTGCGTTGCCACCGGAAAATTGAGCAATTTTTGTTTCATGTAGCCTTTTTAAGCTCATTTTCGTTTTTTAAAATTTCGTTAGAAGCTTGGTTAAGTCAACCTTGTAAACCTTTTAGGTTGTATCCCATGAGTTATCTGTTTTTACAGGCTGTGATGCACCGGGTGCTAACAGATGCCGTTACGACGTTTGGCAGGGAGTTAGTCTTCCTGAGGAACAGACTGATTGGAAGGGTAGTCTATGGGGGGTGAACGTTTGACCTTT
>CM032453.1:69862884-69885384 GCA_019049505.1 Pachyrhynchus sulphureomaculatus | reverse complement strand
TGCCATTTTAGGCCCCTTTGGATGGTAACAAAGAAACACTGCCTCGGACTGACGCGCAAACAAGTGACTCATTTTGGATTTTACGAAAGTTCGAAATCGACTGAGACTTTTACTTAAATTCATCGTGGACAAAAGGTCCCTCTACCGATTTTTTGTTGAATCGCTAGAATCGCCTCTACCAAAAACGAATTATCACGGACACGTTCTTACTTGACAGACTGTATTTAAATAATTTTTACAATTCGGACTAATCAATAGAGCGTATAAAAATGATAAAACGTGTTCACTACTTAAGAGTAAAATATCGCTCGTGTTGTTGACAGGCTGTAAAATAGTATTTCACGAACATTCTGTGTATACTTTTAATAACGTGCTATAAAAAAGAGAGATATAAACTACGCTACATAAAGTGATTTAATAGTCAACCCAACGCACACCTAAAAATTTAAAAATCAATGCACTGATTGTGTTTACGTATGCAATTCAATTTATTGCTCTGGTTATTCCCTTTTTAATATTGAATGACGCCACAGTGTAACTGGGTAAATCGCTGAAGAAATTGAAATATAAATAAAGAATTTGCATCGAAATTGATTCTGTGCAAATCTACCAATTTTTCGAATTTCGTTAAATTATGTATGTTGATGCCACCAAGGATTTTTACATATCGATACCGTGTGACCCTTGATTAAGAGCTGATAATTCATTAAAAAATGTAATTTTAAAAATATCATGGATATTTATTGCTCTAACACTGACACTGGGATTTGAGACTGTACTGTCATAAAAGAAATATATATGTATATATATATATATATATATATATATATATATATATATATATATATAAATATATACTACTGTGGTCAAAAGAAATAAAACCCAAACGGGTTATTTATATTTCCAAATTTATTTCGTCCCCTTCAAAGTAATCCCCATTGGATACAATGCATTTATCCCAACGTTTTTTCCAGTCTTCGAAACAGTTGTTGAATTCGATTTCTGGAATGGCCTTTAAAGCCTTCTTCGATTCGGTTTTAATCTCTTCAATCGACTGAAAAGGATGTTCTCGAAGCGGTTTTTTTAAGTTTAGAGAATAGCCAGAAGTCCGACGGAGCTAAATCAGGCGAATAGGCCGATTGCGAAATGATATGAGTTGAATTTTTGATGAAAAAGTTGCGAAGAAACAATGCAGTGTGAGAAGGCGTATTATCGTGATGAAAAAACCAAGAGTTATCGGCCCATAATTCTGGCCGTTTTTGAACCTTTGGGAAGCCGAAAAAAAAAAACCATTTTTAAAACAAAATTTAATGCAACTGCTTTGCCGAATTTTTTCACTCATTATAAAAATCGAAAAACGCACTTTTGTTGTTGAACGAATGCAAGCGCGCAGGAATGCGACGCTATGGTCTTAAAATTTGATACAGATGGCAATTAAGGTCCTACCAACCTAACGAAACAAAAATTAATCCGATTTGGAAATGCCCGGACGATTTAAATTTAAAAGTCTTACTATTTTTTGATCATAGTAATATATATATATATATATATATATATATATATATATATATATATATATATATACATATATATATATATATATATATATATATATATATATATATATATATATATATATATACATATATATATATACATATATATATATATATATATATATATATATATATATATATATATATATATATATCTGCAGATTAAAAATTGTGTTTTTAACTTTAAGAGAAAAAAAATAAATCCCTGGATTAACCCCTAATACTTAGTCTGGCCATAAATAATGGAGGTGTCACACATGATTTAAGTATGTTTTTACGAAATTAAACAAACTATTTAAAACACGACGCGTCACCGAGTCAACTTGGAGTAAGGTATCAAACAGAACTGTAACGCTGTGATAGCATTACATAGTTACAAGACACCTACATAAATTTTTATCGTCCAAAGTAAATATTTATCATTCGTTAAAAATATAAAAAAGAAAAATGTATATGGGCTTCCGAAAACGAAAATCGTGCTCTTTGATCAAAAGTACGAGCGTCCAAAGCTATGGACTACCCAGGCGTTCCATCTACCATACGAATCACCAAACTAGGACATGCAGTTATCTTTCCATATCAGATTTGATCAGCCAGCCTAGGTGAAGAGGCAAATCGCAAACAGTCAGTATTAGCAGAAGAGATTTAAAAGGCATATACCGAAAAGTGTTAGTAACCAACAGACCTCAGCGGTATCTGGTGTGAAACCGCAAAACGTTGAAGCAGAATAGCAATGAAGAGCAAAATAAAATAAGATTTAATACCTTTGCTATTATAAGGGAGTTGGGTGCTGATATCGCTATTAAATGAATATCGATAAAGCATTAGATGTCGCCAATTCATTTTAATATATTACTACCCCACATAAATATAAAGTATACAAACGAAACATTTGACAATTTTTTTTGCAAATTTCTTATTGATCGACGAACTCTGCGGCCTAATTTAAAGTCTTCGTAATAAATATTTCTATTTCTTGGTAATATTTCATTTTTATAATTTACACTACCGCATTAACGACCGTTTCTTAATCTAAAAACCTAATATAAATATCCGACTCGACGATACAAGTTCATTTTCAACCTAGTTTAAACATAACTACTGTCTAGATTTGAATGTAACTGCCACATGTCACGACAATCACGACATTTTAGACGGAATGTACATGAAGTAGTTATGTCACAAGAAATAAACGTAAATTTAAAAATTTGTACTACGATTTCCGGTTGGTTTGAGGGAGTACTGAAAGGTCAAAAACCTAACGGAGTTCAAAACATTATTATTTATGAACAAGACAGGTAGTAAGTAATTTACAAGTGAATATATGACATATTTCTTCCATCTAATACATCGGCGTTAATACAGCCAGTGGATCAAAATGTAATACAACTGGGTCAGAGGCAAGCTTCTACGAGGCTGGTTTGAAAAGTCCGTGCAAAAATAAAAAGTACTTACGTGTTTGGGGTAAACCTTTTTTATTTTTCGACATAGTCTCCTTTTAGGCTTATACACTTCGTCCAACGATGTTCTAGTTTGTTGATCCCTTCCGAATAATAGGATTTGTCCAAGTCTGCAAAATATCCATTAGTGCTTGCAATCACCTCCTCGTTTGAATAAAATCTTTGTCCCGCCAGCCATTTCTTCAAATTGGGGAACAAATAGTAGTCCGAGGGAGCCAAGTCTGGAGAATAGGGGGGATGTGAAACGAGTTGGAATCCTATTTCCATTAATTTTACGACCACAACTGCTGAGGTGTGTGCTGGTGCGTTGTCGTGATGGAAAAGGACTTTCTTGTGGGCTAATCGCGGGCGTTTTTCTTGCAGCTCGGTTTTCAAACGGTCCAATAACGATGAATAATATTCACCTGTAATAGTTTTACCCTTTTCCAGATAGTCGATGAGGATTATCCCTTGCGAATCCCAAAAGACAGTCGCCATAACCTTTTCGGCCGAAGGAACGGTCTTCGCCTTTTTTGGTGCAGATTCCCCCTTGGTAACCCATTGTTTAGATTGTTGTTTGGTCTCAGGAGTATAGTAATGTATCCATGTTTCATCCACAGTGACGAAACGACGCTTAAAGTCCTCCGGATTCTTCTGGAACAGCTGCAAACCATCCTTGCAACACTTCACACGATTCCGTTTTTGGTCAAGCGTGAGCAATCGCGGCACCCATCTTGCGGATAGCTTTCTCATGTCCAAATGTTTATGCAAAATATTATGTACCCGTTCAGTCGAGATGCCCACAGCACTAGCAATCTCATGCACCTTAACTCTTCTGTCATCCATCACCATATCATGGATTTGATCAATGATTTCTGGAGTCGTAACCTCCGCAGGCCGTCCAGAACGTTCAGCGTCACTTGTGCCCATATGGCCAGTCCGAAAATTTTGAAACCACTTATAAACTGTTCTAATCGAAGGTGCAGAGTCACCATAATGTTTATCAAGCTTCTCTTTAGTCTCCTGAGGCGTTTTGCCTTTCATAAAGTAATGTTTAATCACCACACGAAATTCTTTTTCGTCCATTTCTTGAAAATCACTCGACTTCCTTGATTCACACGAATGCCAAACACAAAGAAATAGACCAATATGGCTGAAACTTGGTGTGCGTTCATTCAAGAGATGCTACTAACTAAACATGACCTCGATACGCGCCGGTGGTGCCATCTCTCGGACTTTGCACGGACTTTTCAAACCGGCCTCGTATAATCATAACAATGTAACTATAAGACCCTATACGTCCAATTAAAGAGAACTAAATCAAAGCTGGATTTTCTTCTGCGCTCATTAGTAACTGTAATTGTATCAACTAAAAATACATTTTTAAAAACCATTATTTTAAAATTTTAATTGAAATGAAATTCAAGGAATGATATTAGTCCTTGATGAGGCGAGAACAAGTTCAAATTTGTTTATAGCAGAATTTATCCAGTGGGATGTACAAATATCTTTTTTACATTTTCTTATTTTAAAAACTTTATTTTGCGTTTCTGAAATTATTGCTGTATATATATTAACATATAAAATAACAACGAGAACAAACAGTGAAATTCATTTTAACATTTTGCTCGCTCAGTTTATTTTTAATTTTGTAAATTGAATTAGCTTCAAACAAAAACAATATATAAATTGTGCTCTTTATAAGATACCAAAAGTGTTTTATTTTAAAAATACATTGCATATTTTTTCTTTTTATATGGCTTATACTACATTGGTGAGCAAAAAAAATCGACTCAAACTATTTGGCTTCATTTAACACGGATCCTAGAATTTAGTGTTCATATATTTTTACGGATTTTAGTATCATTCGAAAGTCCATTCTATTTTTCTTTCTAATAGTACCAAATTCCATAGCATACCTCATGCTATTTACTGATTAAAGTGATTGAAAGAGGAAAGAAGGGAAACAAGTATTGAAAAGAGGGGTAAGAAAACGGAAAAATTAACCAAATTTTAAGTTTAACAATTAAATTTATTGATAAAAACCAAAATCAATATTTTGTATTACTCCCTAGCCCTTATTACTGCTAAATTTTGAATTGTTTTGGCTTTTACTTGATGGAAATCCATAACTAACGTAATGAAAGACAGTTTTGTCAAAATTTCCACTTTTTATTACAAAATTGCATGACGTGTTTCGTTACATGGTAACTTCTTCTGATGCTTTTTGCAACTAACAAACATTTAGGTTTTATTCTACCTTATTTACTTTTACAATTAGTCTGAAAATAATTAATTAGGGTATTCTTGGAATTCATACTGATAAATAAATAAAGTTCCTCAACGACGTAGGGCCGGATTTTTAGCTCGAACCCTTCTTTTAAGCTCATCTCACGTATGTTCGATTGGATTGAGGCCAGGACTCCCTGCAGACCTGTCTAATGTGGGTATTCCCACTTCCGCCTGGTATTGCCGCACAAATGCAACAGTATGTGGCCTCGCATTGTCGTTCACTAGCACGAAGCTACCGCCAACAAACCCAGCGTATGGAACGACGTGTTCCTGCAGGATCTCCTCGATGTACCGGTGAGCAATTAATCCACCTCTACGAGTCTCATCAGTCACGAAAACCAAATCGGTTTTCGCATTCAGTGAGAGGCCTCCCCACACGACAGAACCTCCCCCGTAGGCGACCGTTTCAGTAATGCAGCAC
This sequence comes from Pachyrhynchus sulphureomaculatus, assembly GCA_019049505.1. Taxonomy (NCBI): domain Eukaryota; kingdom Metazoa; phylum Arthropoda; class Insecta; order Coleoptera; family Curculionidae; genus Pachyrhynchus; species Pachyrhynchus sulphureomaculatus. Next base: position 69,879,676 of record CM032453.1, on the reverse strand, counting down.
AGCGCATAACGCTCCCCAGGCCTCCTACAGACTCGTCTTCATACATCATGTAGGCACATTCAGGACTCGTCAGAGAATAAAACGGAACGCCATTGCTCTAAGGTACATTTCGACATTTTTTCGAGCAAATCTGAGTCGCGCTTGTCGATGGACTGCTGTTAATTTGGGTCCGTTAGCTGTTCTTTTCGGAGTTAAGTTAGCTTCTTTAAAACTTCTTCTGACTGTCCAGTGACTGACAGCCTGGCCACGAACTTGTTAGAGCTCCTGCTGGACCTCAACGGAGGTTAAGTGACGATTTTTTAGAGTTGTACTGACAATGAAGCAGTCGTCGCATTCCGAGGCACACCTTCTTCTTTCTAATCCTGGTCTTCGTGTAAAGATGCCAGTCTCTTGGTAACGTATGTAGACTCTGGAGATAGCTGACTGGCTTAGGTGAAGTTGAACAACGACTACACGTTGGCTATGCCCTTCTTGCAATAGGACATTGACCTGTGCCGTTTCTTCCGGGGTGGTATCCATTTTCCGATGACTTAATCAGTGAGCATGTATAGTAGAGATGTTGACGGTTCAAGTTCCGATAAAGGAATGATAGGAAAATGCAATTGCATGTGTTTTTATAAGGATAAATAGCGCGCAACGAGTACGTTGTTGAGCGAGCAAAAACGGTTGTATTGAGTAAAGCCGTTTTAATCAGTAAAACTTTCAAATTTTTTGGTATTATTGGAAAGAGTAGAAAATCAGTATTCTAATGATACCAAAAATAATACCACTGTTTGAAAATTAAATTCAAGGATCGGTGTTAAATGAAGCAAAATCGTTTGAGTCGATTTTTTTTTACTCACCAGTGTATATTACAACTCAATCCTCCTCAATTATCAGACTTTAGGTTAGCAAAAAAGTAATGTACTTAACAAACGGGAGTTCTCCAAATCCTTTCGAAATACCACATACCTACCCCAACGCCCATCGGTTTAATAATGCTCTGAAATTAAAAGCCTTTAAGTTCAATTTTTATCTTCGGAAATAACTAACAGTTACAAGAAGCCATGTCTAGAGAGTAAGCAGACAACCGGAATTTTATATATAATGTGAAGAAATTCTGATTAACCTGTGACGAATGAGACGAAGTATTGCCATGATCCAACTGACGGTCTCGCAACTTCCAGAAGTTTGGTCTTGCATCACAGGGATGGGAAGAAAATTGTTGATAATACTCTTTAATACCTGTTTGCACCTCTTCAACGAAGAATGTATTGCCAGCTGCTTGTAGTCTTATGTAAAGTAGTTTTTCTTAAATATTCCCATGGCATAATAACCAGGAAGTTAAGATGGCGCCGCCAGATGATGTGTCGGATTCTGTGCGGACCGAGAAAGTGACATATTTCTGTTGTAAAAATAAAATTAATAGTTCGATCACATGTGTCGTGTGCGGAAAAGTGTTCCATCTATCTTGTTTAACAAGAGATTGGGCAGAAGAAGTGAACATTCTAGATAAAACTCGTTTAAAGTGTCGGGAGCATGCCGATGTTGACGTTTTTGTATGTTCCGAAAAAGACGTCGAAATTAGCTATTTGAAGACCTTGGTAGATGAATTGCGAGACAAGAATAAGGTATTGCAAGAAAGGGAAAAAGTTGTTTTTTTGGAAAAAATCTAACCTCCAATCTGTCAAATATGGCGTGAAAAATACAAATAAAAATCAACAACTCATCATTCAAGCCGAAAGAAGCCTGAAGCTGATGATAAAAAGCTAGAAGTTAGTCCAAGGGTTGTTACATCTAAACAATGTTGCAACAGAGAAGAATGCTCTGAAAATAGTCCAGGTGCTGTGCAAATGACGAGCAACAAACATCGGAGTCAAACCGACTACTGGACAATGGGGAAGATGATGGAGATCCTAACCTACTAGACCGTCCTAATGATAATAAACGAGAACAAAGGCAAATATTACAAACGGAGAAAGAACAGGATGAGGATAATAAATGGAAATTGGTTAAAAAAACAAACAGGAGAAAAATAGACCTAAGGATAAAGCCCAGTCAGGACAACCTTCAAAATGCGGTACCAAACAGTAACAACCGAGCCAAAAATCCAGCTTGTGGACGACCGAAGCCATTGATGGGCAACAATCAAAACGATAATAGCTTGCTCAAGGCTGCAAAAAGAATGGCTTTCTTGTTTGTTTCGGGACTCGCAGCTGAAACAACCGCACAGATGGTCTTGGAATATCTACAGAGTTGCAACCTTGATATTGGCTGCAAATGTGAGAAAATAAGAACTAAGCGAGAAAATATTGTAGTTCTTTCAAGCTGGCCCCCATGGATCAGCGAGCCAAATATCTGTGTGCTGATCTGTGGCCTCAGGGAGTTACAGTGAACCATTTTTTCAATCTACAGAGCCGAGGGAGAGTGAATATGCATTCTCAGACCCTGTCTGGAAGCTATCATGGCTGAAAGACAGGTCGATGTTATTTGTCTAACGGAACACTGGCTGAGAGAGGATGAAATAAGGAGCACTCATATCGAAGGATATAAGCTTGCAGCCTTCTCAGCTAGGATGCAGCCCTCTGGGGATGGGACATGTATTTTTGTTAAGAGGTGCTTAGATGTTAGTAGTGTAAATTATCGGACAAATTTTAACGTTGAAAAGTGTTTTGAGTACTATTATGTTTTTCTAAAGATATTGCTTTGATCAGTATGGTGACTACATTTTTTTATTGTATTGTTTATTGACGTATGTAAGACATTTTTTTGTTATTTAGCATGAATAAATATCTATCTATCAATAGCCTGCGGAATTTTAGAAATTGTTTCGGCTTGGGTATCCCCAAGTATTTGACAAAACTTGGGAAAATAGTAACGCTGCTCTTCACTTTCCGTCATTTCGGGCCGAATGACAACGTTTACCTCACAGCGACTAATGCGCTTGAATTTGTGGTGAGAATTCACTTATGCACGTCAAAATTCCTCACTCCATAGTGCAAAGTGGTGCTACGACAGAGATAGATTATTTTGCGTGAGAAAAATTAAGGTCGAACACTTTTTCGACACACAATGTATATTATAGATTCTAGAGACAAGGCTTCAGTCAAGTCACACATTAATAATTATATAATTCTCAATTAGTCAAATCAGTTACTTATAAGTAGCGCATTACAAAATATTTTACTTTTCCAATAAATAAGAAATATTTTAGTAGACACAAAAATGCTTTTTAAAAGAAACTTTGTTCGGTCTAATCAGTTCTCATAGCTATGGTCAGATAGGATATTATGGTTAGAGTCACTTCAATTGGGCACAGTTTAATCCCAAGAACATTGATTTATCATGAGGCATGCGGTATTTTACTACATCTTAGGTAACTACAAATCGTAAATAAACAAAATTTGACCGACTTCTCCTTTGTTGAATTTAAAGGGGTTTATGTCAAATACAGACATTTAATTCAGCATACAGTTATATTCTAGAGATCTATTATTATTACTTGAACTGATTAAGTTTATTCTATGCTATTATTAAAGTAATGTTATTATAATTTAAACTTACATAATAATAATATTGATAAAGAAACAATATAAAAACAAATTAATTTTAATAAATTCCTTGATATTAGTTGGATTCTTCCCTAAATGAATAACTATAAATATTATATAATATACCTTTGCGTAACGAAAATTCAAATTAGGTCATTAATATCACAAAAAATTTCCATACATTCCCGAGACCGACCGTTTTTTAGATTTATTTTTCAGGAGGATAAAGAAAAGGGTATGTTGCATTTTTAAAAATAAAACGACTTTAAAAATAGACGTTAACGATGAACATATATATGGTAAACAATCTCAATACTGGAAAAAAACATAGATACAGTTTATTTTAAAATTAACTAAAAGCTAAAAAAAAAAACTCTAAAAATATTGTGCTTTGCTGATGATGCCATATTAACAGCAGAAAATGAAGATGGCTTACAGCGACTAATACATCGTCTCTAAAAAACAGCAGAAACTTACATCATGAGAATATCGGTGAAAAAAACAGAGCCAATGGTTACAGTTAATGACCCCATTAGATGTAAATTAGCCGTCTACAACAAAACAACAGTACAGAACATGCACTACACATACTTGGGAGTACAGCTATCGAGCTCAAAAAATCTATATCAAGAGGTACTCAATCAGGCAAACAAAGTATCGAGAATATCTGGTTGTTTTAGGAACTTAATATGGAAAAATGGCTACATGTCTACAGAAATCAAAGTGCGTGTATATAGAACCATGGTAAAGCTATAGAAACGAAAACACTGCGCACTATCAAAGGAATAACCCTTAAATAAGATCAGGTACGAAGCACAACTATACGAGAAGAACTCAAGATTCAAGACATCGTCCGTTTCGTAAGATCAAGACGTCGGTATTGGAGGGAGCACGTAAGTAGGAACCAAGCTAATAGCTTTCCAAGATGGACAAAAGATGAAAAACCAGAACACGAACACCTCCTTGTCGATCGCCAAAAAGATGGCACAAAAGCTGGATATCTACGTCACAGGAGGCTTAAAAACAGACAACTTACAAGAAGAAGAAGAAAAAAAAAAAACTTTCAAAAAGTGACTATAGGGTTCAAAGTTGTGATTTGTGTTGCTAGGTTATCGACTTTACTATTATAATTAATTTTTGCAAATATCTCACAAAAATGAGTAATCAAAAGAGGAAGAGATAGAGTCTTTAAAAATATCAGCTTAGGACCAGTATAACATGATTGTGTATTATACTCTTGCTTACTAATCTCGATAGTGCCTGGGCTGGTGTTCATATTATTACTCTAAGAATTTCAAATCTTATTAAGGGGTTACGCAACCTTTTTTGGTTTTTTTAGTTAGAATTATTATTCATCTTTCAAGAATATTTCAAGCTGCACAAAATGGAATCGCAGATTGAAGGTAATATAAAAAAAATTATAAACTTTTAAGATGCGGGCGTGGTTTTTTTTTCTTTTGCGTTTTTCTCGAAACTATTTTTTTCAAAATCCCGACTATACGCAAAGTGTTTCCGTTTCAAGTTCCAAGGGTGAAAGATACTGGTCACTCACAAGAACTTCGTGGCGGATTTAGTGGAAGACCTGGGCAACCTAAAAAGCTTCAAATTCGAAAAGCAGTTTTACAGTGAAATCTTGTGAATGAAAATTTTATTAGATTAATCACGACGAAGCAACATTTACCAGAAGCAGAATCAACAAATTTGGAAATACTCTAGTACGACAATGTAAACATTCCATGTTATTTGCTGATCCAATTTTCAATAAAATTTTCCATAAATTTAAGGGCTAGTATTGTTAACGGCATGCTATTGGTTGATTTGTATTACTGGATGACTGTTTGATTGCTGAGTTACTAGTAGACGTGTCATTAAATATTAAACAATAGAGAAACATACAGAAATAAAATGACTGATGATTGATTGAGTGATGATGATCACATTATTTAAATATTGAAGTTGACGATAAATGGGTAAAGTCAAATTAACTAATGCTATCCTTATCCTCTCATCATAAAAACGTTACACCAAAATTAGTATATGGTAATAGAAGAACTACACAAATGCACAGAAAATAGCGCAAATTTTTTTAACGGTATGCACTAAATTTCAATAACACGACCTAGGATTTATGTGCAACAAAATATTAATTTTAAGACTGGATTAAATAGATGTTTCAAGGAGGTTGCTGCACTAGCTTTACTTAAATATTTTTAAACAGAGTGCTCTCTAAGTTAGGGTATTCATTTTAATAGGTTACACTTCTCACTAAAATAAACAGCTTTACTAGTATAGTCTATATAAGAATTAAATAATACAGGATACTGGTCCGTAGTCATTTAAAATTTTAAGTGCGGATCTAATTAAATGCCCTTGAACTATTAAATTTATTCCCTTTTAGCTTTGTTCCCTAAATAAATGTTGCATTTTTGTTAATTAAATATGAAAAATGATATTGCGATGTGAAAATCCTAACGGTATTTAGTTCGAGGGGATGTCTATATACAATTTATCTAGGCGGAACTAAATAGCATTTTATATAATTTTATGGTGCCATTTTTTAAAAACGTTTTGGAAATCTTTCATGTAGGCTATATTTGACTACGTGACTTTATTATTGAATACTATCATCATCATTAGCTTATTCCATCCATTGTCGGATGTAGGCCTCCCCAAGTTGTCTCCAATGAACTCTGCTTTTTGCATCCAATCGTGTCTCGCTAATCTTTTTGTGTCGTTCATCCATCTTGCCGGTGGTCTACCTCTGCATCTTTTATGATCCCCAGGCCTCCATTCAACCATACGGCGTGTCCATCTGTTATCATTCATCCTTATGATATCCCTCGCCCAATTCCACCTTAATATACATATTTGTTGTATTACATCTGTCACTTTAGATCTTCTCCGTATCTCGATGTTAGCAATACGATCTTGGAATCTAATATTTAGCATTCTCATCTCCATTGTTCTTTGGGTTACCTGGAGTTTATTTATTATAGTTTTATTTAAAGCCTACGCTTCAGTGCCATATATTAATACCGGCAGTACATACTGATCGAACACTCTGGCTTTTATTGTATTTGGGTTCTCCAATTTAAATTTATTTTTTTGTCCTAAATATATAAATGTTTGTCCCTTTCCTATTATTTCTTCTTCTATTAATAGTTCCGGGGAAACTGAATACCATACTAAAACCAGGTTAAAATAAAGCATTAACTTAGAAAAGACTCTGTGTGTAGTCATAACTATGTATATATATATATATATATATATATATATATATATATATATATATATATATATAGATGTAACTTTTCTTTTGACTAGCTACTAAGAAGAAAGGAGAGTTTTGAGGTTGCAGGCATGGAGGATTGGCCTTGTCAATAATCATGAGATCATTTTTAGAACCCTTCCGTATTATAAAGACCTTACTCCACGTTTGGTTAATGTTTTCAAAGATCACAATATAAAATTTGCAAAGAAACTTCACAACAATCTTAGTTTCCTTTATTCCAAACTAAAAACTCCTGTTAGAACTGAACAGAAATGCAACGTTGTTTACAGCCTTCCTTGTTCAGACTGTGACCTTTCCTATGTCGGTCAAACCTCTAGAAGCCTCAAAGGACGTATTATTTCACATAAAAGTGATTGTAGAAGAGGAATATCTTCATGCTCTCTTGCAGAACATGTAATGAAAAAGGATCACAGAATGAATTACGGAGAGGCTTCAATTTTATATACTGAACCGAATTACCAAAAAAGAAAATTCCTTGAAATGGTAGCAATCAACAACAATCCGAACAACATGAATAAAAGATCTGATATTGAAGATCTCTCCACGATTTATTGTTATATTTTAAATTTGACAAAAAACTCCTTGCCAAACAACTCATTAGACTCCCTTTGAATACCCCTATTTCGCTTATATTCGAACGTAATCTTCAAGTTTTTGCAATTTTTATCCTGCAACATTTTCCACCCTCGCAGTTCCTCGTCTTGATTCAGTGGGTCATAATTTCCTGGTACTCCCTTACTTGTTTACGATTCCATTACCTTCAGCCGCATTGCCGTTAAACGCGTTTTAGGACCTGATTAAAAGAAACCTCTTCAATCCTGACGCCTGACATTTCTCACATATAACCCTTTTCTTCCGTTCAATACTATAGTTTTCCCGCCATAATACAGAAACAAAATATGATTCTTTCCAGTAGGATTTTTCCTCGTAGTGAACAGGGAAAATAAAGGATAGAAAACAACTTTATATTTTCTCTTCTTTATTCAGTTAATTAATCAGAAACTAAATAACAAAATGCTGTGCAGTTTTTAGTCTTAAGATTCGAAACCATTGTTTAGGGCGACATGTATTGCACGATTGAACTCATCGTTTTGTAAGTTTTGTTTACTTTTTTTATTGTAAAATTATACTTATAGGGAAAAAGTGATTTCAGATATCTTGAGGAAGAATAAAATCCATATTCGAAAGCTTGATATTAAACAAAAGTAGTTAATTTTTTGGCCAATCCTGCGCGACTGCAACCTCAAAACTCTCCTTTCTTCTATATATATATATATATATATATATATATATATATATATATATATATATATATATACATATATATGTATATAATAGTAAAAACATACATAGGCGTCTCATTAGAAGAAGCACGCATATAAATGAATCTTTCTTGAGGTTTTACTCTTAGAGTTTCTATGTTTAGTAGTTTCGCAATGATAATTTTACTAATAATAGTCTCGTTACAAATTATGGCACAGTTTATTGTAGGGTATAATTAATTCCTATTAATAGCTTTTTAATACATCTTGAAATTTAGTTTAAATATACACTTCACGTAATTTTATATAAATAGTTACTAGAGATCAAAATGTAATCTTTTTAGAAGTTAGCCAGGAAATGTAGATTTCTATATCTCACTGTATGTACCGTCTATACTTTGATCTTAGCCAAAAGGCCGAGAAATGAACATAGTTAGAAAAAACAATGAAGTGCCAAAAGAATTCGAAACAAGACAGGGGGTCAAACAAAGATGTGTATTGAGCCACTTCTGTATATAACGGTGCTGGATGATGCTATGAAGAAAGCCAAGAAAAAGATGAAAAAGCTGACATTAGGGTACCAGCGAATGAGACCCACACAACTGGATGAACTGATATTTGCAGATGATATGGCCCTGATAGCAGCTACCGGGGAAAATCTACAATACAATCTTGAAGTAGTAAAAGAAGAGCTGGAGAAGATAAAGATAAAAATTAGTATAAAAAAACAACGCTCCGCTCTAAACAAAAATCATGATAATATTAAATACTAAAGAAACACGAAATAAAGCTGGACGGAAGACTAATTAAGCAAGTAGATCATTTTAAGTATCTGGGTGCGATTATAGAAGAGAACGGGAGAATAGACAGGGAAATAAAACGAAAGAGAGAGCGGAAGGCATATTCAATGCAATGAAGACAACATTTCTAGGAAAAAGACAAGTACCGAAAAATATCAAAACGGAGGTTGTGAAAAAAGTGGTCAGACCAACACTTATGTACAGTAGTGAGTCTGGACACTAAGTAAAAGACAAGAATCCTGCACCACGCAGGGAAAATGAGATTCCTGAGAAAAATCGAAAACAAGAGCAGAAGAGACAAAATAAGAAATGACACATTTAGATGAAACTTACGAACCGAACCGAGAAAATTATAGAGGGACAGCTCAGATGGTTTGGACATGTGTGTCGAATGCCGGACGATAGAGTCACCTAAAGAGTGTTTGAAACGCGAGTGCCGGGAAGACCTAAGAGGAAGAGGAAGATCAAGAGCAAGATGGATAGACAAAATCAGAGAAGAAATAGAGGGGAGAGGAATGGCATGGAGCGAAATACGAACTTTAACCCAAGACCGACAACAATGGAGACAAAAATGCAAAACTCAACTCCCCCAGCCTTATACTTAACGGTAGAAAGGCTTTGGCCTAAATAAGTAAGTATGTACAGTCTATAAAGTAAGAACGTGAACGTCGTATTTTTGAAAAAATGTGTTCCGAGAAAATGTTTTGCCATCAATGTGTTCTTTGGTGTGCTAAGAACGGCGCAATTACCTTTAAGTTGTCCAATCGTCTCCTGCATCAATAATCGCCTGACATCTTTGAGGCATACTGTCTACGAGATTTTCTGCATACTCGCGGCAATGATCTCCAAATTTATCGAATCTCGCGAGACAACTGGGCCAAAGTCCTCTGAGCTTTCTCTTTACAAGAGACCAAACGTTTTCAATACAGTTGGTATCCGGAGATTATGAGGGCCACTCTAGTATCTTATCGTGGGCCTAAGCGAGCCGCTTAGCGACGTGATTTTCGCGCAAAGATTTCTTCAACATGCTGCGGAATTTGATCTCATGAGCACAAAGATGTTGTCGAATGGTCTCATGGGATACATTCAAACCCAATTTTCTTAATTTTGTCGCTCCTTGACGCAGCGTCAATTTCGGGTCCCGTGAAAACAAGACACGATTCGTTTTTCGACTTTCGGAGTGACTTTGCCTACCGTGTCACGTTTTGGCAAGTCATCGACATTTTTCGTCTCGTTAAAATGATTTACCTACTTCTTCAGAAACAACACCGAATTTTTAATATATTTAGCGGCCGCGGAATGTGTCATGTTAGGCCCCTTTGGATGGGCACAAAGAAAGACTGCCTCAAGCCGATGCGCAAAAGTGACTCATTTTGGATTTTACGTAATTTCAACGAAAGTTCCGAAACACCTGATACTTTTACTAAAATGCGTCGTAGACAAAGGTCCCCTCTACCGATTTTTTGTTGTATCGCTGGAACAGCAACTACGAAATATGAATTATCGCGGACACGTTCTTACTTGACAGACTGTAGGTAATATTCACCAAGAATGCTGGGGAACGACCACAAAGAATTCTCCTCGAGCATAATAAGCCATGTGGACTGGAATTCTGTTACAAAAAAAAAGGAAAGTACACGCATTTTTTTGTAATGCATGACAAATCAGTCATTTTATAACAAAGTAAGATTATTATCGGCTTAACTATGTCACTTTGCCATTTATCTTTGGTCTCTCACATGTTAAAATAGCTTTTACTTTTTCTGTAATCTAATGTAACCTCGATCTAACTAATATATTTGTGAACTTGTTTTCAATTTTATGATCTAGCCGATTTATTTATTTTGTTATTGCTTTTTAATAGTTACATTAAAATATATAACAAAAATTAATTATTCTAATAAAAAAGACAATCACATTAATTAGAGACCTTTGTACAGGAAGTATACCAAAAGGAGTTTCGACAAGCAAAACTGCGACTTCATATTTTTAAAACGAATAATGATGAATTTTTCCTAATTTTTAAGAATTCGAGTTCAGCCGTAAAATAACGATATAAAAAGGAATGTCTAAAGAATACATTTCAAAGATACAAGGAACTGCTCTTTCCTGACCCTCTTTTTCCCTATTTTCGTTTTGGAACTTCAGTCCTGGCCTCCAAGAAACGGTAGCAGCGGGTAACGCACAAAGGGGTATTTGGATAAATTAAGGTTTGCCAAAAGAACTTAAGAAGTTAATGTAACTCGATGCGATCAGTTGCATCAACTTTTTTTCACTTCTACACACAAAATACCTTAACTAACAACAATCCACATAGCGATGATGAGCACTAGCAATTTATTGCGTGAAAAAGTTACATTCATGTCCGAGGAACACATAGTGATCTATAATTATGTCATAATGCCAATCTACGTTAATCGGAGGGAAACACAAGAAGAGAATTTAAGTAGGTGAAAATCAAAGTGACAGCTGAACAGTTTTTTTTGCACTGGTAAGTCCTATCATAGGACTGAGTTCAGGTTGGACAACATTACTAAAACAGAGAACTCTATGGCGTAATTAGAAAACTCTCTTAGACAAAGCGTAGTCTTTTAGTCTAATACATGTATCTTCTTCTTCTTCTTCGGGTACCATAACCGTTCAACATGTTGGTAATCATGTTGTCTACCATGTTGATGATTATCGTTTTATTGACAGCCGCTTGGAAGAGTTAAAGCTTTCCGTACCACTGCTTCAAATTTCTCAATCAGATGCAAGATTTCGTATTTTTTCTGGATGTCTCATAATGTGACCAAAATATTTTAATTTGCGTCGCTTGATGGTCCTAACCACCTCCAAGTCTTTATCCATGCGAGTGAGACCGCTGCTGTTACTAATTTTGTCCATCCAACTGATTTTCAGCAATCGTCGATACACAGACATCTCGAATACCTCCAGACGTTTAATCATTGCTTTAGTTAGCGTCCAAGCTTCCATGCTGTACAAGACAACCGGAAAGACACAGCAGTCTATCATCTTTATCCGTAATTTTAATGATAAGTCGTGACTAGTTAAGATTTTTTTTGTTCTTCATAAATGCGGTTCGTGCCTCCACTATTCGAATTTTCACTTCCATAGTTGAGTCCCAATGGTCGTTGATATTGTTACCGAGTTTATCAACTCTCTCTATCTTTGTGCCACCGTAATACCATCATCTTCAATATTAGATTCTTTGCTTATAATCATGTATTTTGTTTTATTTGCATTGAGTCTTAAAATCAAACTGTGTACAAGTGTCAGTTATTTTATCCATAAGTTTTTTGCAGATCTATTTCGGTATTAGTGACAAGTAATGTATCATCGGCGTATCTGATGTTATTTATGTTAACGCTGTTGATGTCGATTCCTTCACTGGTACCAGGGAGTGCTTCATTGTAGTATGTATGTTGATGTAATTTGTATTCATTATTTAAATGATTTGTTAAATGTTAAAGTTTTTGTGATTTCCAATATTTACTCAACTTAACTCAAGTAGTTTTAGTCGTTTTATTAAATTGGTTCAATAGTTTCGGAGTTATACAGAGAAAGTCAAGGATATTTCTAACATTTTAAATCAAGTAAATAATAAGAATACTACTAAATTAATAATTAAATAGTAGATCAGAGTTAAAACCTTAGCTTGCACGCTACATTATACAAAATTAAAAAATCAATCAGTACAACGAATCTAATCAGACTTGCCACAGAAACAAACGGAATTTATTACCCTAAATTACGTAAATACAAACATGCCAGAAACATTAAATTACCTAAATAAATAAACGGAATAAGAAATTGCTCGAGTAATAAAAAACCATTAGGTCAAGAAAAATTAACGCAAAATAAAAAAATAAACATGCCATATAAAAATTCGAAACGGTAGTGTGTCAGTTATCATATTGGACATACTATTTGTTATTTTTTAATTAGGAATCTCCCGAAATAAAAACAATGGAAATTTTATGTGTTTTATTATTAGAGATGTTTTAGCATCCCTTAACGATAAAATTAACGTGTTTTTAGTCACCATAAAATTGAATCCCACTGCGCTCTTATCAATTATATTCGTATGTTGTTTTCTATTAGGGGTACTGAGTAATGAGTATTATTAGAGATGTTTAGTATCCGCAGCAATATATATACCTGTATCCATCAGATTGTTTATTTTATAATCGATTGACTACAGTCCAAATTTATTTCACTTACTATTAATACGATACGATAATAAATTTCCAATTAAAAAAATATTTCTTTATCCCTACACACTATAAGAAACTGAAGCGAACATTAAATCACATCATTATGTATATATTATATTTTCGTTTTTATTCGTAAATAATTCTAGTGTGAACCCTCATTATTAACAGAAAAAAATATACAGGTACTCTTTAAGTTGAGAACTTTTTTACTAGACTACTAGTTTTTAATAAATTTTACAATTTACAATCTATTAAAAGTTAGATTGGCAAACAAAATAGGGCCTTTTTTAATTTTTAATTTTCAGCATGTAAATTTTTAATGTGTTACTTTAAAGTTGTTAGATAGTAGATACTTCCTCTTTAAAGTACTGTTAACAATTCTAATTTTCAATAATAATGAAAATACAGCAGATATCCCGGCACTTACATGAGAATTGTTTGATATTTTTAAACAGTTTTTCTAGGGCTAAAATAATTACTATTTTAGGGTACTGTTTTTTAAACACATGTTTAACTTTTATATAGTTTATATTTGGTGAAGTCATTTAGTGAGTAGTAGTTAAAACAAATATCTCTTGAAGAGACAGAATCTGGAGAAACTGAGTTAAAGAAAATAAATTTACTTTCTTACTCTGACTTCAGCATAGACAGTTTTTACTTATATGTCTAAAGATTATTAATCCATTACTTAATGCCACACCCAACATGCTTGCTCAATATCTTAGGATATCTACGGCACTATTCATGAGATGATTTGTTAGTGGTCGTATATGGTAATCATACAATGGTGTTTTAGATAAAATAATACAAAAAAGTCAATTTTACTTAAAGTAAGTATATCTTGTTTCCTATTTATATGTAACCAAAAAGTTTTTGGTCTAGCTACTTAGAACATATTTTTTTGCAAAAATTGACTTTATTCATCAATATAGTGTCCCTCGAGAGCGATACAATCAGTTCAAGGCTTTTCTAACAATTCTATAGTTTTCTTGTAGAAGGATTTGTCTTTGCCTTCAAAATAGGCCTCAGTTTTGGCGATAACTTCTTCATTGGAGTCAAACCTCTTTCCTGCGAGCATTTTTTGGAGGTCTGCGAATAGATAATAGTCGCTGGGGGCAAAATCTGGAGAATACGGTAGATGAGGAATCAAATCGAACTTAAATTCATGCAATTTTGCCATCGTAACCATTGACTTGGTGGATCCATGTTTCATCCCTTGTTACATATCACATAAAAAAATCCTTTTTATTGCGCTTAAACAGGTCCAAACAGTTCAGAATCATCAACACGTTGTTGCTTATGGTCCACTATGAGCAAACGTGGTACCTATTTCGAACAGAGCTTTCTCATGCCCAAATGTTCATGCAAAATATGACCAACTCGTTCTTGATATCTTTAGGGTGTTAGCTATCTCATGCAATTTCACTTTACAGTCATCCAAAACAATTTTGTAGACTTTTTTGATATTTTCCGGTGTAACCACCTCATTTGGCCGTCCAGAGCTTTCAGCGTCATTTGTATCTGTACGACCGCGTTTAAATTCAGCATACCAGTAAATGCTGAGTGATTTTCCAGGGGCAGAGTCCCCGTAACACTTCGATTTTTTCTAAAACCACGTAACTTGTAAACTAGTCGTCGAAATGTCATGAATTTTTGACACGTATCGTTTAAATGTCGGTACTTCCTAAAAACCATACGAATTTTTTGACAGGATAAACTGGTATGGAGAACCGTATGGTCTGAGAATGCACATAAGGAAAACAAAGATGATGATAGTCAGCAGACAACAACATGGTAACTACTCACTCACGATAAATAATGATTTAATCGAACAAGTTCCCAAATTTAAATATCTTGGCACCTTCTTGAACTAGAAATGGGACTGTGACGAGGAGATCAAAACACGGATAGGCATTCCAAAAACAACCTTTCACAAGAACACAAATGTACTATGCCAACAATGTATGCCACTCGGTCTGCGTCTCCGGGTCATAAAATGTTACGTTTGGTGTGTTTTGTTGTATGGTGCCGAAACTTGGTTATTGAAGGTAAGGTCATTGAACCGCATTGAGGATTTTTAGATGTGGACTCTTCGAAGGTTGCTGCGTATACCCTGGACTGAACGCCTCTCTAATGAGCGGGTACTGCAAAGAGCAGGAGCCGAAAGGGAATAACTGAACCTCGTTAAAAGAAGGAAGGTCTCGTATCTGGGTCACATACTTAGAGGGCCCCAATATTACATCCCCAAATTAATTCTTCAGAAAAAAATTGGGGGTAGGCGTGGGCCTGGAAGGAAACAGCACTCTTGGCTCCGGAATATTAAAGACTGGTGTGGATACTGGATGTGGCCAAAATCTTCCGGCAAGCACAGAAAAATGAGCTCTTAATATTATAGAAGAGAATGGGACATGACCCCAAGGTGCTGTGTGCACATGGGACTGGAAGAAGAAGTCAAGAACTAATAAACAGCCGAGATGGTTTAGAGCCGCTTGAAACAAAAATAACCCGATATTGAGAAATAGCACTAGCTTTCACTTCTCCATATAAATTTAACCTGTTTAAACAGGTAGGTATCTAACGAACGAAATAATGAGAAAATGACATGACTCGTGACAGTGAAAAAATAAGAATCGCCGCTAAGTTCCATAAATACTCAAAAGTTTATACTACACACACATATCTTCCTTAAAATCACTTTAAAATATTTTTTGTCAAATTAAATGTAAAACAAAAACAGCTTATTTGAGGAGGTTATAAAACATATGCTGTTGGAGGCTCTACTTGAACAAACTGCCAGATTGATTCAATCATTACAGAACAAAAGTTAATCCAATAAAGACTGAAGTGATTATATCCTAAGTCAAGTAAGATTTCCGCCTCATCCACGTCCTCTATACTGCTAAATCGATCCTGTAAGTTTTTGCTAAGGCACAAACTGACAGTATATAACTACACTGTTATAACAGAGCTTCTGTATTGCTGTCAGATACGGATTCAGGTGTGTAAAATACATAGAAATACCCAGCGATTTAGAATGTCTTGAGGATGATTACCAGCGCTTCTGGATCCGTTAGGTATGCCGGATATCAAGACCGTGTTACAATTCATCAGTAGGTCACAACAGCAGTTCTTGGGGTGCTTATAGCCAAGCAAATAGATCAGAGAAATCGTTTCTGCCAACGTAACTTAAACGTTTAGATAATGTCAGCCAGACGGCACCTACAGTCTAATGTGGGATTCGAATCCTATAAATGAGAGACAACACTCGCTGAGTCTGCTATTTTTATATTCTTATTCTCCCTTTCCGCTAACCTCAAACTCTTATGAACGTGTTTGGGGCATTATGGCGACATATGTTTGTAGGTAACGGTTCTCGATCCTTCTAGTCCGACTTCAGACCTGCATCTCATTCGAGAATTAAAAAATGACACTAGCTCCCTGGGCTATTGACCTCGTCAGGCTTTCTGGTTTACGTGGTGCCTACGTCTGGTAGTTTTCCAACGGAGTCGTCACTCAGTTCTTATCAGACTCGTTCGATCCAAGTGGCCAGCTTGTCTTGTGCAGCAATGTTGACTTTGCGAGTTTACCGATATCTGACGCGTTGGTACATAACGTTATATGTGGCAAATCAAATATACTCAAATAAACAAATGTATTAACTCTAAGGGCATAATATGCGACCTAGTGACGC